>OX461811.1:40474131-41068981 GCA_949802685.1 Dicyrtomina minuta
AGGCGTTTAGGTAGCAATTTGTTTCCATACAAAAATCAACATTCCAGATTTTATCCATGGTTTTCTTTGGTAAAGCAAAATGTTGTATTTGCATCTTTTAGAAAAGTGAAAAATGTCCATTTTACTTGATTCAAAAAAGTGCAAAATGTTCTATTTACATGTTTCCAGAAAAGTGCTGGATCAAATATTTCCATGTTTTTGCAATGTACTCACAATTTAATTTGCATGTTTTTGAAAGAGTGAGTTTATGGAATTTCCCTCTAATTCGAAAATTCAAAATTTAAACCCGTCTCCCAGCCACTCACCCAAAAATATGGAAATTGAGAGCATTTTAAAAGTAAAAGCTCCTCTGCGATTCGCTTTTTGAAAAGTGCTCAATATTCCAATTCTGTGTTTTTGAAATTATGGATTTTCTGCTCACGTCATCTGTGGGCGACCCCTAAGGAATTTGAAAGCATCTGTGGGAAAGCTCCAGCGCTCACTCCGTGATTTTTATTCGTTATGGATTTCTGGAAGAAACCTCGAAAAATCCGAAATTTTTGAATTTCCCGCCGAATCATAAATTCGCAATTTCCACACGAGACTCAGTGCAGAATGAAGAGATTTCTGTGGGTGCCAACTGTGATCGCGATCATGTTTCATTTCCAATAATGATTTACAAATACTTCGTGTTCGATTTGCATGTTTTTGGAAAGAGCTCAAACTCCTATTTGCATGTTTTTATCAAGTGCTGGAAATGTTCTATTTACATCATTTTGAAATGGGCTTTATACCTGATTTTCATGTTTTTTCAAAGTGGTAAATAAAAGATTTTGCATCTTAAAGAAACATGTTAATGGAAAATTGAGCGCTTTTTTAAAAACACGTAAATAGAGGATTTTGGGGTTTTAGAAAAGATGAAAATGTTGTGTTTTGGACTCGGTGACATGGTTGAGTATTTGGATTTGGTGGGAAATACGAAAATGTTGGTGAAATGGGTGGAGGTTGCAGGGAATTGAAAGGGTTTTCGAATGAGGTACGACAGAGGTCTGTACGTTGTTTGGTTTGGCGTGGGGAGGGAAGCGTCTTTTTTGTTGGACAATGACAAGGATGATTTTGTTTGGGAGGGTGTAGCTGTTGGAGGGTTGAAGATGGGAGAAGGGGTTGTGGGGCAAAGTGAGAGGGTGGTTGGTAGGTGGGTGGGGGCGGAGTGTTTTGGACTGGGGATGTGTGGGGACGGAGGGGTGGGGGTTTGAAAATGGGGCGGAAGTACCGGCTATCTGGAGATTGGAACTAAATCCTTGGGGCATATTTGTGGTTGAGAAAAACGTTTTGGGAAAAGTGGTCAGAAATAATGGATTGAGCTTTGTGAGTGTTTTTGGGAAAATTGAAAAAATGGGATTTTTTTTGTATTTGGCGGGGAATGTGAAATGTGAATTTTCGAGCGGACCGTGGGTAGAAATGTAAGTGATGCATGAATGGAAGGGTGATGACCCGGAGAGTCGAGTGGCGGTCGAGTTGTAAGTTTTTTGTCAGTGTTTTGGAATTGTTTTTGGAAAAGTCCAAAAAAAGCGGCGTATAAGCAGAAATGGAAATGGAAGGACGAGAAAGGTTGAGTTTCAAATTGCGCTCTGATAGATGCATAACCTGCTAACTAAGTCTTTAAAATGCGAAATATTTTTTCTGTTTGTGAGATTGTTTGAATTAGCCGCCAAATTTCAACGAATTTGCAATTTTAAAAAACAGAGAAATGGACAGGGCAGGACGAAGGAATGGCGTTTAGGGAGCAATTTGTTTCAATACAAAAATCATCATTCCAGATTTTATTTTTGTTTTTGGTTTGATTTAGAAAACAAAAATGTTGTATGAGCATCTTTTAGAAAAGTGAAAAATTGAATATTTTACTTATTTTCGAATTTTCAAAACGAAACAAAACCTGAGGGTCTATTGGCTCATGGATTTTGGAGACTTGTGGATCGTCCGCAAATGACGTCATGGACGGGATCAATTTACTTGGATACTGAATTTGTTCCCTGTCAAAATAGCCATTTGCGCAATACTTGTGTTGGTCAGAGGAGGGTCATGTATTGGGATTTGCCCATGACGTTATTTATGGACGACCCCGTATGTATAAGTTAATAAGAAATTAGACCCCCACCAGTTTACACAACAGTTCTCAAATAATTGGTTACCAGTGGAGCCGGAAATCAAATGACACATGAGGACCAAAATGACCCATATCCATTTGTAGCTAAAAACAATATCCACTATCTACTCTTAAATTGAAACACGACTTGAAAACATATCCATAGAATAGTTTGCAGTTTTCAAAAAATGTAAATGTAACATTTTACAAATTTCTGGAACGTGTAAATGGCACATTTCCGAGACTTGAAACACGTGTAAATGGAACATTTTGCAAATTCTAAAAACGTGTAAATACAATGTGATGGACTTGTGGAAAACATGGGAACATTCTTGTACATGGCACATTTAGCAGATTTCTGGAACGTGTAGATGGGACATTTTGAATGTTGGAAATAAGTGAGAGTTGGGAATGGATTCTAATTCGTTTAGTTCTCTGCTGGGACGGAGAAAAAGAGTAAGAATTTGACAAATGAACTAAACGAGTGAAAATGAATTTGGAAACGGAGGGAAAGTCCGGAAAGTGAGAAAAGAAAGTGGCTTTGGATGTTTTTGAATGTTGGAGCCGCTTTGGTGGTGGATTGTACAGGAAAGGTGGGGGAAAGGTCCATGAAAAATGTCATGGATGAAATTCAGTTTTGTGGGTAGCACCCACCTCGTGTAACAATATGATGGTCACTCAAATGACACGTTTTCAAATTCCCGCCAAATTCCAAACCTCATATTTCCAGCGCTTTTTCTAGTCTCCAAAAAACGTCATCTCTACTCTGGTCCGATTGCAAAACTGCACTCCAAAAAATGTCCTATATTTCTCATGTATTTCTGCAACAACACTCAAATTATAACATTTTTGAATGATTTGCCGCCAAATAAAAACTCTGATATTTTGACCGGACTGTCACTGTGCAATGTAAGTTGAGCTTTTTTGCAAGTAAAAGCTCTGCACTTGCATGCTTCACGAAAATTGCGATTTATTTCATTTCTGTTTTTGAAAATTTCAAATAGAAATGCAAGATTTTTGAATGACGTCATTTGTGGACGATTCCCAAGGATTTTAGAAGCATCTGCTGGGAGCCGAAACTACGAGAAACTGCTCTGTAATTTTAAAAAAACTCGAGTTTTTGAATTTCCCGCGTAATCTTAAATTCCCCACTTCCACACGAGACTCAATACAGAATGACGCGTTTTCTCACAGTGCCCCCTATGCGATTTCCAAGTTTTTTTTCAATGTGCTCCATACTCCATGTACATGTTTTTGAAAAGTGCTCAATATTCCATTTCCTTGTCCAATTTCCCGCCAAATCTTCAATTCCATATTCCGAGCGGACACTCACTTCAAAATGATAAAATTCCCAGATTTCGAAAAGTGTCAAATTTTAAAATTCCAGGTTTTTAAAAATTGCCAAATATTTAAATTCCAGGTTTTAGAAAAGTACAAAATGTTCTATTACCATGTTTTCCAAAATACGTAATTTGCGCTATTTACGTGTTTCTTTGAAAAGTGCAAAATGTTCTATTTTTATGGTCTTGAAAACTGTAAAATGTTCTGTTTCCGAGATTTTGAAAAATGAGTAAAATAGTTCATTCATTTGTTTTTCGGAGGGCGGGAAATCTTTGGAAAAGTGAGTAATTTTATTAATTTTGGGTTGTAGGGCGTTCGGAGGAATAATGAGACTCGGTTTCCACCTCCAAAAGTGACACTAAAAATGTGACTTGTTAAATTTGCTGCCAATTCTTAAGATACGCATTTCCACCAGAGTAATTTGCAGATTTCAAAAAATTTTAAAACCAGTACTTCGCAAATTAAAAAACGTGTAAGTGGAATATTTCGCACTTTTCAAAAACATTATGTAAATAAAAATTGATATTGAACATACAGCAGAGTTGGCAACTTTTGAAATCTCTTCATGCTGCATTAAGTGATTTAAGTGTCGTGTGGAAATTTTGAATTTATGGCTTGGCGGGATATTCGCGAAATCTCATTTTTGTCCAGGTTTCTCCCAGAAATTGATGACTCATAAAAATTATTTTTAATCTAAAATTATTTCCCGTAGTTTCCGCTCCTAACAGATGCTTCCACATTCCAAAGGGATCGTCCACAGATGACGTATTCAGAAAATCACGGATTTCAAAGAATGAGCCATTTTCTCAAACAGACAAGTGGAAAATTTCCCATTTTTAAAAAACAGAGAAATGGAATATTTAACAATTTGAAAAAACAGAGAAATGAACAAAGCAGGACGAAAGATAGGCGTTTAGGTAGCAATGTGTTTCCATACAAAAATCAACATTCCAGATTTTATCCATGGTTTTCTTTGGTAAAGCAAAATGTTGTATTTGCATCTTTTAGAAAAGTGAAAAATGTGTTTTTTTAGTTGATTCACAAAAGTGCTGGATGTTCTATTTACATGTTTCCAGAAAAGTGCTGGATCAAATAATATTTCCATGTTTTTCCAATGTACTCACAATTTAATTTGCATGTTTTTGAAAGAGTGAGTTTATGGAATTTCCCTCTAATTCGAAAATTCAAAATTTAAACCCGTCTCCCAGCCACTCACCCAAAAATATGGAAATTGAGAGCATTTTAAAAGTAAAAGCTCCTCTGCGATTCGCTTTTTGAAAAGTGCTCAATATTCCAATTCTGTGTTTTTGAAATTATGGATTTTCTGCTCACGTCATCTGTGGGCGACCCCTAAGGAATTTGAAAGCATCTGTGGGAAAGCTCTAGCGCTCACTCCGTGATTTTTATTCGTTATGGATTTCTGGAAGAAACCTCGAAAAATCCGAAATTTTTGAATTTCCCGCCGAATCGTAAATTCGCAATTTCCACACGAGACTCAGTGCAGAATGAAGATATTTCTGTGGGTGCCAACTGTGATCGCGATCATGTTTCATTTCCAATAATGATTTACAAATACTTCGTGTTCGATTTGCATGTTTTTGGAAAGAGCTCAAACTCCTATTTGCATGTTTTTATCAAGTGCTGGAAATGTTCTATTTACATCATTTTGAAATGGGCTTTATACCTGATTTTCATGTTTTTTCAAAGTGGTAAATAAAAGATTTTGCATCTTAAAGAAACATGTTAATGGAAAATTGAGCGCTTTTTTAAAAACACGTAAATAGAGGATTTTGGGGTTTTAGAAAAGATGAAAATGTTGTGTTTTGGACTCGGTGACATGGTTGAGTATTTGGATTTGGTGGGAAATACGAAAATGTTGGTGAAATGGGTGGAGGTTGCAGGGAATTGAAAGGGTTTTCGAATGAGGTACGACAGAGGTCTGTACGTTGTTTGGTTTGGCGTGGGGAGGGAAGCGTCTTTTTTGTTGGACAATGACAAGGATGATTTTGTTTGGGAGGGTGTAGCTGTTGGAGGGTTGAAGATGGGAGAAGGGGTTGTGGGGCAAAGTGAGAGGGTGGTTGGTAGGTGGGTGGGGGCGGAGTGTTTTGGACTGGGGATGTGTGGGGACGGAGGGGTGGGGGTTTGAAAATGGGGCGGAAGTACCGGCTATCTGGAGATTGGAACTAAATCCTTGGGGCATATTTGTGGTTGAGAAAAACGTTTTGGGAAAAGTGGTCAGAAATAATGGATTGAGCTTTGTGAGTGTTTTTGGGAAAATTGAAAAAATGGGATTTTTTTTGTATTTGGCGGGGAATGTGAAATGTGAATTTTCGAGCGGACCGTGGGTAGAAATGTAAGTGATGCATGAATGGAAGGGTGATGACCCGGAGAGTCGAGTGGCGGTCGAGTTGTAAGTTTTTTGTCAGTGTTTTGGAATTGTTTTTGGAAAAGTCCAAAAAAAGCGGCGTATAAGCAGAAATGGAAATGGAAGGACGAGAAAGGTTGAGTTTCAAATTGCGCTCTGATAGATGCATAACCTGCTAACTAAGTCTTTAAAATGCGAAATATTTTTTCTGTTTGTGAGATTGTTTGAATTAGCCGCCAAATTTCAACGAATTTGCAATTTTAAAAAACAGAGAAATGGACAGGGCAGGACGAAGGAATGGCGTTTAGGGAGCAATTTGTTTCAATACAAAAATCATCATTCCAGATTTTATTTTTGTTTTTGGTTTGATTTAGAAAACAAAAATGTTGTATGAGCATCTTTTAGAAAAGTGAAAAATTGAATATTTTACTTATTTTCGAATTTTCAAAACGAAACAAAACCTGAGGGTCTATTGGCTCATGGATTTTGGAGACTTGTGGATCGTCCGCAAATGACGTCATGGACGGGATCAATTTACTTGGATACTGAATTTGTTCCCTGTCAAAATAGCCATTTGCGCAATACTTGTGTTGGTCAGAGGAGGGTCATGTATTGGGATTTGCCCATGACGTTATTTATGGACGACCCCGTATGTATAAGTTAATAAGAAATTAGACCCCCACCAGTTTACACAACAGTTCTCAAATAATTGGTTACCAGTGGAGCCGGAAATCAAATGACACATGAGGACCAAAATGACCCATATCCATTTGTAGCTAAAAACAATATCCACTATCTACTCTTAAATTGAAACACGACTTGAAAACATATCCATAGAATAGTTTGCAGTTTTCAAAAAATGTAAATGTAACATTTTACAAATTTCTGGAACGTGTAAATGGCACATTTCCGAGACTTGAAACACGTGTAAATGGAACATTTTGCAAATTCTAAAAACGTGTAAATACAATGTGATGGACTTGTGGAAAACATGGGAACATTCTTGTACATGGCACATTTAGCAGATTTCTGGAACGTGTAGATGGGACATTTTGAATGTTGGAAATAAGTGAGAGTTGGGAATGGATTCTAATTCGTTTAGTTCTCTGCTGGGACGGAGAAAAAGAGTAAGAATTTGACAAATGAACTAAACGAGTGAAAATGAATTTGGAAACGGAGGGAAAGTCCGGAAAGTGAGAAAAGAAAGTGGCTTTGGATGTTTTTGAATGTTGGAGCCGCTTTGGTGGTGGATTGTACAGGAAAGGTGGGGGAAAGGTCCATGAAAAATGTCATGGATGAAATTCAGTTTTGTGGGTAGCACCCACCTCGTGTAACAATATGATGGTCACTCAAATGACACGTTTTCAAATTCCCGCCAAATTCCAAACCTCATATTTCCAGCGCTTTTTCTAGTCTCCAAAAAACGTCATCTCTACTCTGGTCCGATTGCAAAACTGCACTCCAAAAAATGTCCTATATTTCTCATGTATTTCTGCAACAACACTCAAATTATAACATTTTTGAATGATTTGCCGCCAAATAAAAACTCTGATATTTTGACCGGACTGTCACTGTGCAATGTAAGTTGAGCTTTTTTGCAAGTAAAAGCTCTGCACTTGCATGCTTCACGAAAATTGCGATTTATTTCATTTCTGTTTTTGAAAATTTCAAATAGAAATGCAAGATTTTTGAATGACGTCATTTGTGGACGATTCCCAAGGATTTTAGAAGCATCTGCTGGGAGCCGAAACTACGAGAAACTGCTCTGTAATTTTAAAAAAACTCGAGTTTTTGAATTTCCCGCGTAATCTTAAATTCCCCACTTCCACACGAGACTCAATACAGAATGACGCGTTTTCTCACAGTGCCCCCTATGCGATTTCCAAGTTTTTTTTCAATGTGCTCCATACTCCATGTACATGTTTTTGAAAAGTGCTCAATATTCCATTTCCTTGTCCAATTTCCCGCCAAATCTTCAATTCCATATTCCGAGCGGACACTCACTTCAAAATGATAAAATTCCCAGATTTCGAAAAGTGTCAAATTTTAAAATTCCAGGTTTTTAAAAATTGCCAAATATTTAAATTCCAGGTTTTAGAAAAGTACAAAATGTTCTATTACCATGTTTTCCAAAATACGTAATTTGCGCTATTTACGTGTTTCTTTGAAAAGTGCAAAATGTTCTATTTTTATGGTCTTGAAAACTGTAAAATGTTCTGTTTCCGAGATTTTGAAAAATGAGTAAAATAGTTCATTCATTTGTTTTTCGGAGGGCGGGAAATCTTTGGAAAAGTGAGTAATTTTATTAATTTTGGGTTGTAGGGCGTTCGGAGGAATAATGAGACTCGGTTTCCACCTCCAAAAGTGACACTAAAAATGTGACTTGTTAAATTTGCTGCCAATTCTTAAGATACGCATTTCCACCAGAGTAATTTGCAGATTTCAAAAAATTTTAAAACCAGTACTTCGCAAATTAAAAAACGTGTAAGTGGAATATTTCGCACTTTTCAAAAACATTATGTAAATAAAAATTGATATTGAACATACAGCAGAGTTGGCAACTTTTGAAATCTCTTCATGCTGCATTAAGTGATTTAAGTGTCGTGTGGAAATTTTGAATTTATGGCTTGGCGGGATATTCGCGAAATCTCATTTTTGTCCAGGTTTCTCCCAGAAATTGATGACTCATAAAAATTATTTTTAATCTAAAATTATTTCCCGTAGTTTCCGCTCCTAACAGATGCTTCCACATTCCAAAGGGATCGTCCACAGATGACGTATTCAGAAAATCACGGATTTCAAAGAATGAGCCATTTTCTCAAACAGACAAGTGGAAAATTTCCCATTTTTAAAAAACAGAGAAATGGAATATTTAACAATTTGAAAAAACAGAGAAATGAACAAAGCAGGACGAAAGATAGGCGTTTAGGTAGCAATGTGTTTCCATACAAAAATCAACATTCCAGATTTTATCCATGGTTTTCTTTGGTAAAGCAAAATGTTGTATTTGCATCTTTTAGAAAAGTGAAAAATGTGTTTTTTTAGTTGATTCACAAAAGTGCTGGATGTTCTATTTACATGTTTCCAGAAAAGTGCTGGATCAAATAATATTTCCATGTTTTTCCAATGTACTCACAATTTAATTTGCATGTTTTTGAAAGAGTGAGTTTATGGAATTTCCCTCTAATTCGAAAATTCAAAATTTAAACCCGTCTCCCAGCCACTCACCCAAAAATATGGAAATTGAGAGCATTTTAAAAGTAAAAGCTCCTCTGCGATTCGCTTTTTGAAAAGTGCTCAATATTCCAATTCTGTGTTTTTGAAATTATGGATTTTCTGCTCACGTCATCTGTGGGCGACCCCTAAGGAATTTGAAAGCATCTGTGGGAAAGCTCTAGCGCTCACTCCGTGATTTTTATTCGTTATGGATTTCTGGAAGAAACCTCGAAAAATCCGAAATTTTTGAATTTCCCGCCGAATCGTAAATTCGCAATTTCCACACGAGACTCAGTGCAGAATGAAGATATTTCTGTGGGTGCCAACTGTGATCGCGATCATGTTTCATTTCCAATAATGATTTACAAATACTTCGTGTTCGATTTGCATGTTTTTGGAAAGAGCTCAAACTCCTATTTGCATGTTTTTATCAAGTGCTGGAAATGTTCTATTTACATCATTTTGAAATGGGCTTTATACCTGATTTTCATGTTTTTTCAAAGTGGTAAATAAAAGATTTTGCATCTTAAAGAAACATGTTAATGGAAAATTGAGCGCTTTTTTAAAAACACGTAAATAGAGGATTTTGGGGTTTTAGAAAAGATGAAAATGTTGTGTTTTGGACTCGGTGACATGGTTGAGTATTTGGATTTGGTGGGAAATACGAAAATGTTGGTGAAATGGGTGGAGGTTGCAGGGAATTGAAAGGGTTTTCGAATGAGGTACGACAGAGGTCTGTACGTTGTTTGGTTTGGCGTGGGGAGGGAAGCGTCTTTTTTGTTGGACAATGACAAGGATGATTTTGTTTGGGAGGGTGTAGCTGTTGGAGGGTTGAAGATGGGAGAAGGGGTTGTGGGGCAAAGTGAGAGGGTGGTTGGTAGGTGGGTGGGGGCGGAGTGTTTTGGACTGGGGATGTGTGGGGACGGAGGGGTGGGGGTTTGAAAATGGGGCGGAAGTACCGGCTATCTGGAGATTGGAACTAAATCCTTGGGGCATATTTGTGGTTGAGAAAAACGTTTTGGGAAAAGTGGTCAGAAATAATGGATTGAGCTTTGTGAGTGTTTTTGGGAAAATTGAAAAAATGGGATTTTTTTTGTATTTGGCGGGGAATGTGAAATGTGAATTTTCGAGCGGACCGTGGGTAGAAATGTAAGTGATGCATGAATGGAAGGGTGATGACCCGGAGAGTCGAGTGGCGGTCGAGTTGTAAGTTTTTTGTCAGTGTTTTGGAATTGTTTTTGGAAAAGTCCAAAAAAAGCGGCGTATAAGCAGAAATGGAAATGGAAGGACGAGAAAGGTTGAGTTTCAAATTGCGCTCTGATAGATGCATAACCTGCTAACTAAGTCTTTAAAATGCGAAATATTTTTTCTGTTTGTGAGATTGTTTGAATTAGCCGCCAAATTTCAACGAATTTGCAATTTTAAAAAACAGAGAAATGGACAGGGCAGGACGAAGGAATGGCGTTTAGGGAGCAATTTGTTTCAATACAAAAATCATCATTCCAGATTTTATTTTTGTTTTTGGTTTGATTTAGAAAACAAAAATGTTGTATGAGCATCTTTTAGAAAAGTGAAAAATTGAATATTTTACTTATTTTCGAATTTTCAAAACGAAACAAAACCTGAGGGTCTATTGGCTCATGGATTTTGGAGACTTGTGGATCGTCCGCAAATGACGTCATGGACGGGATCAATTTACTTGGATACTGAATTTGTTCCCTGTCAAAATAGCCATTTGCGCAATACTTGTGTTGGTCAGAGGAGGGTCATGTATTGGGATTTGCCCATGACGTTATTTATGGACGACCCCGTATGTATAAGTTAATAAGAAATTAGACCCCCACCAGTTTACACAACAGTTCTCAAATAATTGGTTACCAGTGGAGCCGGAAATCAAATGACACATGAGGACCAAAATGACCCATATCCATTTGTAGCTAAAAACAATATCCACTATCTACTCTTAAATTGAAACACGACTTGAAAACATATCCATAGAATAGTTTGCAGTTTTCAAAAAATGTAAATGTAACATTTTACAAATTTCTGGAACGTGTAAATGGCACATTTCCGAGACTTGAAACACGTGTAAATGGAACATTTTGCAAATTCTAAAAACGTGTAAATACAATGTGATGGACTTGTGGAAAACATGGGAACATTCTTGTACATGGCACATTTAGCAGATTTCTGGAACGTGTAGATGGGACATTTTGAATGTTGGAAATAAGTGAGAGTTGGGAATGGATTCTAATTCGTTTAGTTCTCTGCTGGGACGGAGAAAAAGAGTAAGAATTTGACAAATGAACTAAACGAGTGAAAATGAATTTGGAAACGGAGGGAAAGTCCGGAAAGTGAGAAAAGAAAGTGGCTTTGGATGTTTTTGAATGTTGGAGCCGCTTTGGTGGTGGATTGTACAGGAAAGGTGGGGGAAAGGTCCATGAAAAATGTCATGGATGAAATTCAGTTTTGTGGGTAGCACCCACCTCGTGTAACAATATGATGGTCACTCAAATGACACGTTTTCAAATTCCCGCCAAATTCCAAACCTCATATTTCCAGCGCTTTTTCTAGTCTCCAAAAAACGTCATCTCTACTCTGGTCCGATTGCAAAACTGCACTCCAAAAAATGTCCTATATTTCTCATGTATTTCTGCAACAACACTCAAATTATAACATTTTTGAATGATTTGCCGCCAAATAAAAACTCTGATATTTTGACCGGACTGTCACTGTGCAATGTAAGTTGAGCTTTTTTGCAAGTAAAAGCTCTGCACTTGCATGCTTCACGAAAATTGCGATTTATTTCATTTCTGTTTTTGAAAATTTCAAATAGAAATGCAAGATTTTTGAATGACGTCATTTGTGGACGATTCCCAAGGATTTTAGAAGCATCTGCTGGGAGCCGAAACTACGAGAAACTGCTCTGTAATTTTAAAAAAACTCGAGTTTTTGAATTTCCCGCGTAATCTTAAATTCCCCACTTCCACACGAGACTCAATACAGAATGACGCGTTTTCTCACAGTGCCCCCTATGCGATTTCCAAGTTTTTTTTCAATGTGCTCCATACTCCATGTACATGTTTTTGAAAAGTGCTCAATATTCCATTTCCTTGTCCAATTTCCCGCCAAATCTTCAATTCCATATTCCGAGCGGACACTCACTTCAAAATGATAAAATTCCCAGATTTCGAAAAGTGTCAAATTTTAAAATTCCAGGTTTTTAAAAATTGCCAAATATTTAAATTCCAGGTTTTAGAAAAGTACAAAATGTTCTATTACCATGTTTTCCAAAATACGTAATTTGCGCTATTTACGTGTTTCTTTGAAAAGTGCAAAATGTTCTATTTTTATGGTCTTGAAAACTGTAAAATGTTCTGTTTCCGAGATTTTGAAAAATGAGTAAAATAGTTCATTCATTTGTTTTTCGGAGGGCGGGAAATCTTTGGAAAAGTGAGTAATTTTATTAATTTTGGGTTGTAGGGCGTTCGGAGGAATAATGAGACTCGGTTTCCACCTCCAAAAGTGACACTAAAAATGTGACTTGTTAAATTTGCTGCCAATTCTTAAGATACGCATTTCCACCAGAGTAATTTGCAGATTTCAAAAAATTTTAAAACCAGTACTTCGCAAATTAAAAAACGTGTAAGTGGAATATTTCGCACTTTTCAAAAACATTATGTAAATAAAAATTGATATTGAACATACAGCAGAGTTGGCAACTTTTGAAATCTCTTCATGCTGCATTAAGTGATTTAAGTGTCGTGTGGAAATTTTGAATTTATGGCTTGGCGGGATATTCGCGAAATCTCATTTTTGTCCAGGTTTCTCCCAGAAATTGATGACTCATAAAAATTATTTTTAATCTAAAATTATTTCCCGTAGTTTCCGCTCCTAACAGATGCTTCCACATTCCAAAGGGATCGTCCACAGATGACGTATTCAGAAAATCACGGATTTCAAAGAATGAGCCATTTTCTCAAACAGACAAGTGGAAAATTTCCCATTTTTAAAAAACAGAGAAATGGAATATTTAACAATTTGAAAAAACAGAGAAATGAACAAAGCAGGACGAAAGATAGGCGTTTAGGTAGCAATGTGTTTCCATACAAAAATCAACATTCCAGATTTTATCCATGGTTTTCTTTGGTAAAGCAAAATGTTGTATTTGCATCTTTTAGAAAAGTGAAAAATGTGTTTTTTTAGTTGATTCACAAAAGTGCTGGATGTTCTATTTACATGTTTCCAGAAAAGTGCTGGATCAAATAATATTTCCATGTTTTTCCAATGTACTCACAATTTAATTTGCATGTTTTTGAAAGAGTGAGTTTATGGAATTTCCCTCTAATTCGAAAATTCAAAATTTAAACCCGTCTCCCAGCCACTCACCCAAAAATATGGAAATTGAGAGCATTTTAAAAGTAAAAGCTCCTCTGCGATTCGCTTTTTGAAAAGTGCTCAATATTCCAATTCTGTGTTTTTGAAATTATGGATTTTCTGCTCACGTCATCTGTGGGCGACCCCTAAGGAATTTGAAAGCATCTGTGGGAAAGCTCTAGCGCTCACTCCGTGATTTTTATTCGTTATGGATTTCTGGAAGAAACCTCGAAAAATCCGAAATTTTTGAATTTCCCGCCGAATCGTAAATTCGCAATTTCCACACGAGACTCAGTGCAGAATGAAGATATTTCTGTGGGTGCCAACTGTGATCGCGATCATGTTTCATTTCCAATAATGATTTACAAATACTTCGTGTTCGATTTGCATGTTTTTGGAAAGAGCTCAAACTCCTATTTGCATGTTTTTATCAAGTGCTGGAAATGTTCTATTTACATCATTTTGAAATGGGCTTTATACCTGATTTTCATGTTTTTTCAAAGTGGTAAATAAAAGATTTTGCATCTTAAAGAAACATGTTAATGGAAAATTGAGCGCTTTTTTAAAAACACGTAAATAGAGGATTTTGGGGTTTTAGAAAAGATGAAAATGTTGTGTTTTGGACTCGGTGACATGGTTGAGTATTTGGATTTGGTGGGAAATACGAAAATGTTGGTGAAATGGGTGGAGGTTGCAGGGAATTGAAAGGGTTTTCGAATGAGGTACGACAGAGGTCTGTACGTTGTTTGGTTTGGCGTGGGGAGGGAAGCGTCTTTTTTGTTGGACAATGACAAGGATGATTTTGTTTGGGAGGGTGTAGCTGTTGGAGGGTTGAAGATGGGAGAAGGGGTTGTGGGGCAAAGTGAGAGGGTGGTTGGTAGGTGGGTGGGGGCGGAGTGTTTTGGACTGGGGATGTGTGGGGACGGAGGGGTGGGGGTTTGAAAATGGGGCGGAAGTACCGGCTATCTGGAGATTGGAACTAAATCCTTGGGGCATATTTGTGGTTGAGAAAAACGTTTTGGGAAAAGTGGTCAGAAATAATGGATTGAGCTTTGTGAGTGTTTTTGGGAAAATTGAAAAAATGGGATTTTTTTTGTATTTGGCGGGGAATGTGAAATGTGAATTTTCGAGCGGACCGTGGGTAGAAATGTAAGTGATGCATGAATGGAAGGGTGATGACCCGGAGAGTCGAGTGGCGGTCGAGTTGTAAGTTTTTTGTCAGTGTTTTGGAATTGTTTTTGGAAAAGTCCAAAAAAAGCGGCGTATAAGCAGAAATGGAAATGGAAGGACGAGAAAGGTTGAGTTTCAAATTGCGCTCTGATAGATGCATAACCTGCTAACTAAGTCTTTAAAATGCGAAATATTTTTTCTGTTTGTGAGATTGTTTGAATTAGCCGCCAAATTTCAACGAATTTGCAATTTTAAAAAACAGAGAAATGGACAGGGCAGGACGAAGGAATGGCGTTTAGGGAGCAATTTGTTTCAATACAAAAATCATCATTCCAGATTTTATTTTTGTTTTTGGTTTGATTTAGAAAACAAAAATGTTGTATGAGCATCTTTTAGAAAAGTGAAAAATTGAATATTTTACTTATTTTCGAATTTTCAAAACGAAACAAAACCTGAGGGTCTATTGGCTCATGGATTTTGGAGACTTGTGGATCGTCCGCAAATGACGTCATGGACGGGATCAATTTACTTGGATACTGAATTTGTTCCCTGTCAAAATAGCCATTTGCGCAATACTTGTGTTGGTCAGAGGAGGGTCATGTATTGGGATTTGCCCATGACGTTATTTATGGACGACCCCGTATGTATAAGTTAATAAGAAATTAGACCCCCACCAGTTTACACAACAGTTCTCAAATAATTGGTTACCAGTGGAGGCGGAAATTAAATGACACATGAGGACCAAAATGACCCATATTTCCCGCTAAATCTTAAATTCCCCACTTCCACACGAGACTCAATACAGAATGACGCGTTTTCTCACAGTGCCCCCTATGCGATTTCCAAGTTTTTTTTCAATGTGCTCTATACTCCATGTACATGTTTTTGAAAAGTGCTCAATATTCCATTTCCTTGGCCAATTTCCTGCCAAATCTTACTCACTTCAAAATGATAAAATTCCCAGATTTTGAAAAGTGTCAAATTTTAAAATTCCAGGTTTTTGAAAATTGCCAAATATTTAAATTCCAGGTTTTAGAAAAGTACAAAATGTTCTATTACCATGTTTTCCAAAATACGTAAATTGCGCTATTTACGTGTTTCTTTGAAAAGTGCAAAATGTTCTATTTTTATGGTCTTGAAAACTGTAAAATGTTCTGTTTCCGAGATTTTGAAAAATGAGTAAAATAGTTCATTCATTTGTTTTTCGGAGGGCGGGAAATCTTTGGAAAAGTGAGTAATTTTATTAATTTTGGGTTGTAGGGCGTTCGGAGGAATAATGAGACTCGGTTTCCACCTCCAAAAGTGACACTAAAAATGTGACTTGTTAAATTTGCTGCCAATTCTTAAGATACGCATTTCCACCAGAGTAATTTGCAGATTTCAAAAAATTTTAAAACCAGTACTTCGCAAATTAAAAAACGTGTAAGTGGAATATTTCGCACTTTGCAAAAACATTATGTAAATAAAAATTGATATTGAACATACAGCAGAGTTGGCAACTTTTGAAATCTCTTCATGCTGCATTAAGTGATTTTAGTGTCGTGTGGAAATTTTGAATTTACGGCTTGGCGGGAAATCCGCGAAATCTCAGTTTTTTAATTTTTTTTCCAGGTTTCTCCCAGAAATTGATGACTCATAAAAATTATTTTTAATCTAAAATTATTTCCCGTAGTTTCCGCTTCTAACAGATGCTTCCACATTCCAAAGGGATCGTCCACAGAAGACGTATTCAGAAAATCACGGATTTCAAAGAATGAGCCATTTTCTCAAACAGACAAGTGGAAAATTTCCCATTTTTAAAAAACAGAGAAATGGAATATTTAACAATTTGAAAAAACAGAGAAATGAACAAAGCAGGACGAAAGATAGGCGTTTAGGTAGCAATTTGTTTCAATACAAAAATCAATATTCCAGATTTTATCGATGGTTTTCTTTGGTAAACAAAAATGTTGTATTTGCGTCTTTTAGAAAAGTGAAAAATGGAAAAGTGTTCTTTTTACTTGATTCACAAAAGTCCAAAATGTTCTATTTACATGTTTCCAGAAAAATGCTTAATCATTTATTTCCATGTTTATGCCGTTTACTCACACTTTAATTGGCATGTTTTTGAGTAGGTGGGATTTTCGATTTTTGAATTTCCGTGTTATTCGAAAATTCGAAATTTAAACCCGTCTCCCAGCCACTCACCCAAAAATATGGAAAATCAGAGCATTTTAAAGGTATAAGCTCTGGGATTAGCTTTCTGAAAAGGGCTCAATATTCCGTTTCTGTGGTTTGATAATTTCTGATAGAAATGATGGATTTTCTGATGACGTCAACCGTGGACGACCCCTAAGGAATGAGAAGCAGAAACTACAGGAAAGCTCCTACGCGCTGCCCATAATTTTCATTCGTTATGGATTTCAAAAAGAAACCTCGAAAAGTCAAGAATTTTTAAATTTCCTGCCAAATCTTAAATTCGCTATTTCCACACGAGACTCACATGTCAGTGCAGAATGAAGAGATTTCTCTGGGTGCCAACTGTGATCGCGATCATGTTCCATTTCCAATAATGATTTACAAATACTTCGTGTTCGATTTGCATGTTTTTGGAAAGAGCTCAAACTCCTATTTGCATGTTTTTATCAAGTGCTGGAAATGTTCTATTTACATCATTTTGAAATGGGCTTTATACCCGATTTTCATGTTTTTGAAATGTGGTAAATAAAAGATTTTGCATCTTAAAGAAACATGTAAATGGAAAATTGGGCGCCTTTTTTAAAACACGTAAATAGAGCATTTTGGGGTTTTTGAAAAGATGAAAATGTCGTGATTTGGACTTGGTGAGATGGTTGAGTATTTAGATTTGGCGGGAAATTATACAAGGTTAGGGAAATGAGTGGAGTTTGTAGGGAATTGAAAGGGCTTTCGAAGAAGGTACGACAGAGGCCCGGACGTTGTTTGGTTGGGCGTGGGGAAGGAAGCGTCTTTTTTGTTGGACAATGACAAGGATGATTTTGTTTGGGAGGTTGTAGCTGCTGGGGGGTTTAAGATGGGAGAAGGGGTTATGGGGCAAATTGAGAGGGTGGTTGGTGGGTGGGTGGGGGCGGAATGGCTTTGGCTGGGGATGTGTGGGGACGGAGGGGTGGGGGTGTGAAAATGATGCGGAAGTAGCGGTTACTAGGAGATTGCAAGTAAATCCTTGGGGCATATTTGTGGTTGAGAAAAAGTTTGAGGGAAAGGTGGTCAGAAATGGTGGATTGAGCGTTGTTCGTGTTTTTGGGAAAATTGAAAAAATTGGATTTTTTGTGTATTTGGCGGGGAATGTGAAATGTGAATTTTGGAGCGGACCGTGGTTGGAAATGTAAGTGATGCATGAATGGAAGGACGAGAAAGGTTTTGTTTTAAATTTTACATTGCGCTCTGATAGATGCATAAGGTACTAACTAAGTCTTTAAAATGCGAGACATTTTTCTGTTTGTGAGATTGTTTGAATTAGCCGCCAAATTTGAAATTCGATATTTCCACCCGCCACCCAGACACTCACTCTCACTCCACAATATTTATTAGGTCTTGAAAAATTCAAAATGTTTTATTACCATGTTTTCCAAATTGTGCTCAATGTTCTATTTTCATGATTTTGAAAAATGTATAAAATAGTGCATTTATTTGTTTTTCGGAGGGCGGGAAATATTCTAAAAAGCGAGTAATTTTATTATTTTTGGGTGGTAGGGAGTTGGGAGGAATAATGAGACTCGGTTTCCCTCTGGATATATAAATCTAAAATTGTGGCATTTTGAATTTGCCGCCAATTCTCAAAATACATATTTCCATCAGAGTAATGAGCACATTTCAAAACAAAAATCCAGTATTTCGCTCATTCAAAAACGTGTAAGTGGAATATTTCGCACTTTTCAAAAACATTATGTAAATAAACACTGGAAATTAAACATAGAGCAGAGGTTGGGCAATGTGAGAAATCTCTTCATTCCGCATTGAGTGATTTGAGTGTCGTGCGGAAATTTTGAATTTTCGACTTGGCGGGAAATTCCTGAAATCTCAAAAATTATTTCCCGTAGTTTCCGCTCCTAACAGATGCTTCCACATTCCAAAGGGATCGTCCACAGATGACGTATTCAGAAATCACGGATTTCAAAGAATGAGCCATTTTCTCAATTGTTCTCAAACAGGCAAATGGGACATTTCCCACTTTTGAAAAACAGAGAAATGGAATATTTAAAAATTTGAAAAAACAGAGAAATGGACAGGGCAGGACGAAGGAATGACCTTTTGGGAGCAATTTGTTTCCATACAAAAATCAACATTCCAGATTTTATCCATGGTTTGATTTGGTGAACAAAAATGTTGCATTTGCATCTTTTAGAAAAGTGAAAAATGTTTTTTTAGTTGATTCACAAAAGTGCTTAATATTCTATTTACATGTTTTCAGAAAAGTGCTCAATCATTTGTTTCCATGTTTATGCAATGTACTCACACTTTAATTGGCATGTTTTTCAGACGTTAAAATATTTTTTTACGTAGTTTTTAAAATTCACGCAGCGGCGGCTCCCCGCTCCCGCTGAATTATCCAGCCCCCGAAATGCAATATTTCCTCCGCGCCCCTCAAAATCCATTCCAAATCTCAACATTCCACCGTCACGGCTCCCAAATGCGGGGTCCACCACATATGATGTCATGGATGACTTCCGGAATGAGCGTGGGTACGAAAACTTGTGTTGACGTCCCACCCATGATCTTAATGAAATTGTGTATGCACGGCCCCGTCCTAAATAATTTCTTTCTAAAGGCGCCAAAAAAGGGTAAACTTGATAATTTAATTCCTCTGGAACTATTTAAGATTTTTAGAAATGGTAGAGGAAAAAATGGAGCCCGTGATCGTGTTTCAGTTAGTGTAATGTGGATGGGATTGTGGGATGCGTAGTTACTGTGTGACTGGGATAGCATCTTTTACCTTTTTGAAAATACACAACGGTCCAAAACTCCGACAGTATGCGCTAGCCTGTTCAAAAAAAACAAATATGCATTCGCAAAATATGGTCAAAAATGTTGCAAATTGAAAATTTAGATTTTGTTCAAAAAAATGACTTTTTGTTGAATTTGCATGCTAAACCCGATACACTCACTCCAAATGGGCTACATGATTACCATCATCTAATTACGGACTGGTTTTACCTCCCATACTAACCTAACACTTGTTTTTTTCCATTTCCCGCCAAATCTTAAATCCCAAATTTCCACCAGACTCTCACTGCAAAATATCCAAATTGCATCTTTTTCCACAGTACCAACTCTGACTTGTATCTTTTTTGAAAAACAACACATTTTCTATTTACAACAGTATGTGCCAATTGTCATGTCTTGCAATCTATTGAATATTGCCAAAAATTCAATTTCCCCGGTTTTTAAAACAGTCAAATATTCCATCTTCGTATTTTCAAACAAATGACACGTTTTTAAATTCCCGTCAAATTTGAAACCTCATATTTCCACTGCTTTTTCTAGTCTCCAAAAAACGTCATCTCTACTGTGGTCCGATTGCAAAATTGCACTCCAAAAGATGTCGTATATTTCTCATTGCCCCATTGCATGAGCATGAGCTAAGTATTGTGTAAATATTTGTCATGTATTTCTGCAACAATACTCAAATTATAACATTTTTGAAAGATTTGCCAAATCAAAACTCTAATATTTTGACCGGACGGTCACTGTGCAATGCTAGTTGAGCGTTTTTGCAAGTAAAAGCTCTGCACTTCGCATGCTTTTCGAAACTTACGATTTATTTCATTTCTGTTTTTGAAAATTTCAAAAATAAATGCCAAATTTTTGATGTCCTCATTTGTGGACGATCCCCAAGTATTGTGGGGGCATCTGCTAGGAACCAAAACAACAAGAAACTGCTCTGTCCTGTGTCCTGTAATTTTTAAAAAATCCGAGTTTTTGAATTTCCCGCTTAATCCTAAATTCCCTACTTCTACACGAGACTCAATGCAGAATGACAAGTTTTTTCAAAGTGAGAGGGTGGTTGGTGGGTGGGTGGGGGCGGAGTGGTAATGACTGGGGATGTGTGGGGACGGAGGGGTGGGGGTGTGGAAATGATGCGGAAGTAGCGGTTATTAGGAGATTGCAAGTAAATCCTTGGGGCATATTTGTGGTCGAGAAAAAGTTTGAGGGAAAAGTATAGTCAGAAATGTTGGATTGAGCCTTGTTCCTGTTTTTTGGGAAAAGTGACAAAATGGGATTTTTTTGAATTTGGCGGGGAATGTGAAATGTGAATTTTCGAGCGGACCGTGGGTAGAAATGTAAGTGATGCATGAATGGAAGGGTGATGACCCGGAGAGTCGAGTGGCGGTCGAGTTGTAAGTTTTTTGTCAGTGTTTTGGAATTGTTTTTGGAAAAGTCCAAAAAAAGCGGCGTATAAGCAGAAATGGAAATGGAAGGACGAGAAAGGTTGAGTTTCAAATTGCGCTCTGATAGATGCATAACCTGCTAACTAAGTCTTTAAAATGCGAAATATTTTTTCTGTTTGTGAGATTGTTTGAATTAGCCGCCAAATTTCAACGAATTTGCAATTTTAAAAAACAGAGAAATGGACAGGGCAGGACGAAGGAATGGCGTTTAGGGAGCAATTTGTTTCAATACAAAAATCATCATTCCAGATTTTATTTTTGTTTTTGGTTTGATTTAGAAAACAAAAATGTTGTATGAGCATCTTTTAGAAAAGTGAAAAATTGAATATTTTACTTATTTTCGAATTTTCAAAACGAAACAAAACCTGAGGGTCTATTGGCTCATGGATTTTGGAGACTTGTGGATCGTCCGCAAATGACGTCATGGACGGGATCAATTTACTTGGATACTGAATTTGTTCCCTGTCAAAATAGCCATTTGCGCAATACTTGTGTTGGTCAGAGGAGGGTCATGTATTGGGATTTGCCCATGACGTTATTTATGGACGACCCCGTATGTATAAGTTAATAAGAAATTAGACCCCCACCAGTTGACACAATAGTTCTCAAATAATTGGTTTAGAGTGGAGCCGGAAATCAAATGACACATGTCCATTTGTAGCTAAAAACAATATCCACTATCTACTCTTAAATTGAAACACGACTTGAAAACATATCCAAAGAATAGTTTGCAGTTTTCAAAAAATGTAAATGTAGCATTTTACAAATTTCTGGAACGTGTAAATGGCACATTTCCGAGACTTGAAACACGTGTAAATGGAACATTTTGCAAATTCTAAAAACGTGTAAATACAATGTGATGGACTTGTGGAAAACATGGGAATATAATATGGCACATTTAGCAGATTTCTGGAACGTGTAGATGGGACATTTTGAATGTTGGAAATAAGTGAGAGTTGGGAATGGATTGCAATTCGTTTAGTTCTCTGCTGGGACGGAGAAAAAGAGTGAGAATTTGACAAATGAACTAAACGAGTGAAAATGAATTTGGAAACGGGGAAAGCAAGAAGAGAAAGTGGCTTTGGATGTTTGTGAATGTTGGAGCCGCTTTGGTGGTGGATTGTACAGGAAAGGTGGGGGGGGGGTGGTCCATGAGTGATGTCATGGATGAAATTCAGTTTTGTGGGTAGCACCTACCTCGTGTAACAATATGATGGTCACTCAAATGACACGTTTTCAAATTCCCGCCAAATTTTAAACCTCATATTTCCACCGCTTTTTCTAGTCTCCAAAAACGGCATCTCTACTCTGCTCTGGTCCGATTGCAAAATTGCACTCCAAAAAATGTCGTATATTTGTCATGTATTTCTGCAACAACACTCAAATTATAACATTTTTGAATGATTTGCCGCCAAATAAAAACTCTGATATTTTGACCGGACTGTCACTGTGCAATGTAAGTTGAGCTTTTTTGCAAGTAAAAGCTCTGCACTTGCATGCTTCACGAAAATTGCCATTTATTTCAGTATTTCATTTCTGTTTTTGAAAACATATAGAAATGCTAGATTTTTGGATGATGTCATTTGTGGACCATCCCCAAGGATTGTACAAGCATCTGCTGGGAGCCGAAACTACGAGAAACTGCTCTGTAATTTTTAAAAAACGAGAGGTTTTGAATTTCCCGCGTAATCTTAAATTCTCTACTTCCACACGAGACTCAATGCAGAATGACGAGTTTTCTCAAACTGCCCCCTATGCGATTTGTAGGTTTTTTTTTAATGTGCTCCATACTTCATGTACATGTTTTTGGACAGTGGTTCAAATTCAATTTCCATGTTTTTAAAAAGTGTTCAATATTCCATTTCCGTGTCAGATTTCCCGCCAAATCTTCAGTGCCATGTTCCGAGCTGACACTCACTCCAAAATGATGAATTTCAGAGATTTAGAAAAGTGCCAAATATTCAAATTCCAGGTTTTTAAAAATTGCCAAATATTCAAATTTCAGGTTTTAGAAAAGTGCAAATTATTTAAATTCCTTTTTTTTTAAAAGTGCCAAATATTCAAATTCCAAGTTTTAGAAAAGTGCTTAATATTCTATTCACCTGCTTTTAAAATAAGTGTAAAAGTTTGAATTCGCATGAATTTGAAAGTGTTCAATTTCCAATTTGCTTGTTTTTGAAAAGTCCAATAATTTCAGTTTGCCTGCTTTTAAAAATTTGATACAGAAGAAAATCATATGACATGACTTCATTTGTGGACGATCCTACATGTCATATGTACTCTTGGGCTTGGGGAAGGGAATGGAGATACGAGACCACCAATTCATTTTGAAGTAAACGCTCAAATTGAAAACCAAGGGTGTTCAAGTCAAGTCAGACTTGTCTAGATGACTAGTGACTTGACTTGACTTGGGGCTATTTTTTGAGGTTTGACTTGACTTGACTTGACTAGGCTAGGTCGTTTGGGCAAGTGACTTGACTTGACTTGACTATGAGCTACTTTTAAATCTCGTGACTTGACTTTGCCGAACATATCAGGCTTCTTTGTATACAAAGTCAAGTCAGGATTTCCTTGCTGACAAGGCGCTAAAATTAAATTTTTTTGACTATGTGACTAGCTTGGCTTGACTTGGGAAATGACTTGACTTGACTTGACTAGCGCAAGTCATAAAGGGAAATGACTTGACTAGACTTGACTAGCCACTCATTCGAAGCTCAATGACTTGACTTGACTTGACTTAGGCCCAGTCGTGAATTGCTTTGTTGAAAACATGAAAATGCAATATTCTGCACTTTTCAAAATTACGTAATAAAAACATTTTGCAGTTTCGAAAAAGTGCTCATATAATGTGTGGGGCTTTTGGAAAACATGGGAATATAATACTTATGTAAATGGCACATTTTGCATTTTTCAAAGTCACGCAAATAACAAATTTTTCAAAGTCACGCAAATAACACATTTTGCATTTTTCAAAGTCACGCAAATAGAATATTTCCCGCGTTTCAAAAACCTTCAAATAGAACATTTCGCACTTTCCAAAAACATGCAAATAGAACATTCTGTACTTGAAAATAACTATTGGAAATGGAAAATGATGCACTGCTCTGTTACAATATGATCATCGCATAGTCTTCACTTTTTTCTTAAGATCTTAACAGGTATTTTATTTTGCTCCTTACTTTGTTCTTAGCAGCGTTTGTGTTAATTGAATGCGCTAATGGAGGTTGCGTATGTTGCGTTGCTGGTTTTGCCACAATTTAAAAATTTGTTTTAGCATTTATGTAACCTAGACGTTGATATAATGTATGAAACAAAACGTAATGTTTATATAAAAATTAAAACAGTGCAGTGGAACGAATAAATAAAATCCTGCAAGTTTGTCACTTTATGTTTTGCTTGTATCTCTTAACAAGGTCAAGGTTGTGTCATACATGTCTGTATGACGCAACTGTGAATGTGATCCCAACATTTCAGGCGCAAAACATACTCAGTGTTCACAATGTCGTTTTCAAATATGACTGTTAAGATATTAATAGGCATTTGATTTTGCTCTTTATTGCGTCTTTAACAGCGTTTTATTTACCTATTGTGAAACTTGCTTGTTTTGCCATAATCCAAAAATTTGTTCCAGCTTTCATGTAACCTAGACTTAAAGAAAATGCTTGAAACCTAGCTTACTGTTTATAATCAACCTATAGAAGGCCCACTTATATATACTGAAACGCTTATTTATCACCCCATGTCCTTCTTATATTTTTTTGTAAGCTCTCGTTAATATGTCCTTTGTTTCCTTTATACAGAAGCGCTAATTGATTTTTAACATAGCAGGCGACGAAATTTCGAAAAATTTTCATTGTTTTGAAAAAATATTGAGAAAACAGTATTTTTAAGGCCTCATTTTATAGACCAATTTTTTCTAATTTTAAAAAATCCTGAAATAACTTTTTAGAGAAGAGTCCAAAAGTTAGAAAACAACAAATTTCGCCCAAATCGGACGAGAACTGTAGAAGTTACAGGGCGGCAAAATATTAAAATTTGGATTTTCTTAAACTTTGGCGGGCTGCTGTGACCGAACAACGCAAAATGCAATCGAGTTACTTTGGATCTCTACTATTTAAAAGTAGCCTCATTTTTGTAGACATGACTTTTTAAAATTGGCGAGTACTATGTGAAACCATTCCCTTGTTAGATTTAGAGATTTTAGAATTCAGATATAGAGAAAACGTATATGTAACAAGGCGTTCGGTATTTAAAAAATTAAAACGGACCGAAGATTATATATTAAAACGTAAGGTAAGTCCATTATGTCTTAACCTTGTCTTTAAACAAGCTGTAGATTTTGTGTCATACACGTGTCTGTACAGAAACATCAGCTAGATTTTAATATTGCAAACAAACAACGTTAATATTAATCACAAATTAAAGGTTCAAATAAGAGGTGATTAGCAGTCACTACTGCTAATTGGCGCTTTCAACTGCGATCGGTGGAGGCGATTGGTAGTCACTATTGACGATGAACGCTGCTAATCTCGATTAGCACAAGCGTTTAGCAGTCTCCAGTGCTTTACTCAGCTAATCGCGATCGGCAGAGGCAGTAAGCAGTATGACATTGTAGCAATAGCAATAAGGCAATAATAAATCTAATAAATCATGAGTTTATTTTTATCTATTAAGTACAGTTACGACATTACAATGTTGATATTTCTCCAGGAATTCAAACGTCAAATGACAAAAATGACTCAACCGGTTAAACATTTTGGCACTTATGGCAGGTTAAAATTCGTCAACTGTCGCTTAGTATCTGTCATCTTTTAGTGATCATACAGATGGTAAACAACTCATACTCACAGCTTCCCGAGTTGCTAAAAATGGACTTGAGATCCCGGTGTCACTCCAAGGAATTTGTCGAGCTTCATTTTCAATAGTTTTTTCACTATATTGTAATTCTATATCTTTCAGCTGCTTTAAAATATCATCAAAAAATTCATCGCCCCCATCTTCTATGTCGGAATCAAATGTGGCTTCTTCAGCATCAGTTTCATTGTCAGTATCTAAGAAAGGGAACGAGGTTTGAGGTTTCCATGTTATTTTCATTTGGATTACGTATATTATCATTTTTGTTAGAGTTTATACCTTGTTCGGACAGTACTGATTTTAAGAGGCCATCACCACCACCACCACCACCACCGGGGCAATCGTTAATACTTTCTTGCGTAGTCATCTTCCCGTCAGCTCCACGCGAATCCGGACGAGGATTTTTGCAATAACCAAGGTGATACTCGGCAGTCATGAGGCTCTCACCGGCGAGTGACAATAATATTTGGTGAGAATCGTCACTAGCGTGCCCCAGCGGTATGTCACCTTTGTTTTTGATCCGGCGTTGAAGGGATCGATGAATATATCGTATTGAATTGACCCCGTTTTCAGTATCGGAAAATTTCCCAACTCGAAGGTCACGCTTCAAAAGATGATTCTTCAGTCCACTAGCACAGCTTTCTTTTAGCATCATAAGAATCTCGTATTTTAAATTGTCGTGGATTCTATTGGTTAGGTCTATGTCTCCATCTGGCATTCTGATAGTAGCATAAAAACTCGAAATATTTCAATGACGTCATTTATGGATGTAACCTTAATGCAATTGCAGTGCATAACAATAGCAACTGGTACTGCTAACTAAAAATAAGTCATAATATTTCATGCGCATACAAAACTTACAATGGCGTAACGACTACCACCTTTTGGTCAGAGCTAAAATCAGCAGTGCAAACATCATCTGGGTAGAAGAAACTTCGTGGTAATCGGACTTTCCTGAAACGAAGCATACACAGAAGGTAAAAAGTAAGTGTAATTTTTAGTAAATTCTTCCTTGTTTTGCAATTTTTAGGTTTAAGAGTTGTATTAGGGAGCGTTCACAAATGACATCATCGCATTTGGCCAATTTTCTGACCTACCTACCCCTCGTCACCCATGTTTTAGCATAGGGCAAATCGTCACTTTTCAGACCCACCTACCTACCCACCCGATGATATCATTTGTGAACGCTCCCATTACTATTTATTTAAGCTATGTTCTAGTCTAGTTTGCAGACCTTTTTATTGTCAGAATTCATATTTAACATTATCATTTAATAAAGTGAATGCGATGTTCACAGTGTTTACTGCAAAACTTCGTTCAGCAGGTTTTAAATTTTATCTTCAATTCTACGTGGGTTCGAATTGAAATTATATATTTCTACTCTCTACAATGATAATTTTTGGCTATAGTTTAAATTTTTCGAAATCTTACCAGTAATAATTGATTTGGCGGAGGATTGAATAGGAAAAATCTGTGCAGTGTGGGAATTCATGCAGTTCGACGAAAATGACCTGGATTATAATGTACATAAGATAGCTAAATTACCTTATTGGACTAAATAGGCGCCGTGGCGCTTACAAGGGACATTTCCCAAGTTTGTAAAATTCAAAATCAAGCAAACGCTATCAGAACGTGTACTACGTGGTGGGGTCATTGTCGTTACACGCTTAGAAAAATATAAGCAAATTAACCACATAGGTGTTAATTTGTAACTTATTTTTGTGTTACTCCAACATCGACTCCAGAAGGTGTTATAGTGGTCAACCCAAATATTAGTTAGGGATTTACACTGTAATATGTTAGACTGAGTTTACTAGTTTCTGTGTTGCATATTTAACCAATAATGTAGTTACAAGAATAACTGATTAAAAAAATAATGCTAAAACTGAGACGCGAACCCGCGACCTTCTGAAAGGGTACCGACCAGTCTCTTTAACCACTGACCTGAGACGACTTATTTAGTTTAGTAATACTAATTTAGCATAATATACGGTAGTATAAATTCTTAACATGATTTTTGGTCAACTGTAACATTATTTGGTGTAGGTATATTAACACACAGCGGTGTTTCACGTGGCTAACATATTTCCTCACCTTCAAAAATTTTGAAATAAACTAGTAATTGTGTTGAAATTAACACCCAAAACTGTTAGTTCGACTTAACTAGAAGCTAGTTAAGATATTTTCTAAGCGTGTACAACCTATATAATCGTATCGGTGCAAATTGCGTTATGGCGCCAAAAACAAAATTTGAAAATTTCAAAAATGGTCGAAATGAAAAAACTGAAAAATCACATGGGAAATTCAATAGGAATTTGACCTTACCCAGTAAATATCAAAGAAGACCCATTGACCCTACCCGTGAGGTCATTTATTAAACTTTTAAAGCCTAAAATAAACAAAAGAGCTTAAGTGACGGGGTTAAATGAACAATTTAATCTACCCGTACCACATGTTTTTCAGTTTTTTGATGTTTTGATTAGTAGTAGAGTGCGTAAATGTGATCGGGTTCATTTTTTTTCAACTTTGAAAATCTGTAACTTTTTACCCAGCCGACGCTGGGTAAATGAAGAAGAAGTTATCATTATACTTTTCTTTTAATCCTTTATGTACAAAAAAATACTCATTGTCGAAAATTAAAAGTTGCAAGAGATACAGGTCATTGTACGAAACAATTTCGAAAATTCTTACAACGCCCCAAGTGCCCTTAATGTGATCAGTTAGTTTAAATACATTTAAAGGTAATGGAAAAGAAGGGTCTTTAATGTGATCGGCATGAAAAAACTCAAAAAAGTGTTCAAAAATTTCATAATTTTACATAGCCAGAGTTTTTGAGGAAAAAAGCTGAAATCACTAGTGATCGTAGCTGAGACTATAAGCTGTATGAATATAAGTTGCACATATTTTTAAAGGCGGTAATATTTGAACAACGGCCAGTGATCACATTTAAGGGGTGATCACATTTACGCACCTTAGTGCTATATAAGAATACAAGAAATTTTAAATTTTCATAGAAATATCCCGATTGCAAGCTTGAAAAATTTACCAGCAATACAAGTAACATGATTTTATTCAGTATTGCAACACGTTTTAATCACTAAACACAATTTTGAAACGATTCTAGCTTAAAACGGGTTTGAGGAACCATCGCCGGAGTGCGACTACTTAGGCTAACTTGACCAAATATAAATATTTCAGCAGTATAAAATGCAGTTTTAGATAATACCGCTTGCTGCAAAACTTCGTTTTGAATTTTGTGTTGCTCCAAATCCAAATAATGTTGTTTACAATAGTGTGGAGACGGAACTCCATTTCTGTCCATTTCTATTATAAATACTCTATAAATAGAAATCCCGCCCGTCCCACAGCACAAAGGCTATGGCATAGTTAGACAGGCGAGCGAGAAAAGTAGCACACAGGTAGTTAGACAAAAGAACATTCCAATGCCACCGCTTTCAGCGATGGGATACATATCTAGCTAGACAGTAGAAGTATTCCAATTGACCATAGCTTGGAACAATGGGAATCCTTTGAAGCTACATACTTAGTCAGTAGTAAGGAAAGAAGTTGAACTCAAAGCAGTAACAGTAGCAATTGATTCATTCTGTTTTTAGCTCTCGAAGTATACTAATCGATTCTGACTCTAGCTTTTGAAGTATAACATTCCGTTTTGAGCTGTTGAGAGATACTAATCAATTCTGTTTTCCGAGAGCCTTAGTCTAGACTTGAATTCTCTTACTTGCCTTTGAAATTAGAAGAAGTGAAAAAGAGAAGTTAGCGACGATTTAGTTTTTCACAGCGGAATATAAAGTAAAGATTCTCAGAAAATCGTCTCGAGACGCAAGTGATTCTGTTTCGTAATATAAAAGTCATTAGATCTACGACTTGATTTACAGTTTAGCTTTTCTTTTCTTAAAGACTTAATAAACTTAACCGGTCATTTTCATTTGACCCGGAGTTAGAAAGTTAGACGGAAATTAGGGATTGAAGTCATAACGCTCGAGGAAAGGACTAGGACTTATTGCCGTGCTGCCAAAGACACTGAGGTCTTGGAATACCATCGGACATTGCCGTGGGAAAATAATAGATACTTCCTATCTCACTGGTAATTACGCGCAGTTAATACTTACCTACCTCTTCTCATTCTTTGTGTTTCTTTTCCTCACTCGTCTCCGTCCGTGAACATATTATGTCATATAAAAACTTGTATGTAATTGAAGTGATTAATCGAGGTTATAAAAGTATTAAACAATCTTCCTCATAGATATTAATCACAAGAAATATTCCCTTTCTGTTTATCGTCGTTTCACTTTTATTTACAGATACATATATATACTTATACACATATTTTCATATAAATCTTATTACGACACCTTAGCACTTAAACGAAATCTTCTACTTCTATGAGATTTTGAGCTTCGGATCCGCTCCGTTCCCTCAAAAATCATAGGTGCGGGGTAGAATTTTCGTTTTTGTCCCTATGTTTGTGAAAAATTTGAAAAATTTGACCCAGAATTTCGAAATTTCGAAAAATTTCGAAAAATTTTTATTTTGTTTATAGCACTATTTTAAGTTATTTTTGTACCATATAGACTATATTTTTGTTGATATATCGATATTTTAACGTGTTTAAAAATTCACGAGAGACCAGAGAGAAACAGAATAGCAAAATCTTTTCTATTTTCTTTTTTCCTGTCATTTGGCATCTTTGCATCGGAGGATCACATAAAAAGGTATTGACTGACTTTTCATGGGTATATACACATTTAAATCGTGAATTGTGAAACGTGATTGGTGACAGTTGTGAGAAAGGGACCCGTAACTCACTTGCCAAGAGTAAAACCCACCCCACCCGAAGTAGGTATATACTTATAATAGTTGGAATTTGTTCAGCTCTTACGAGATCTCACCCGACTTTAATTTTGTACTAAATGCTCCAAACTATATTTTATTACCGATATTTTCCATAGTTCTAATTCTCGCTCATCACTATACCAAATCGAAAGCTATATTTTTTTTACTTACCTATAACTACTCACAAACTTGAAACAATTTTAATTTTCGACGCAATATTATTTTAAAAAGATTTCACACTCCGAGTTAACAAAGTCAACTCGTAGTGTGGAGGGGAACTTTTGCATATTTTAATTTTTATAGAGTGACAAAAGCTGTCCTTAAATTATTTTAATTTCTATAGAGTGACAAAAGCTGTCCTTAAATTATTTTAACTTTTACCTAAGTCCAAAGTCAAAATTTGGTGTGGAGGTCAAACCCCCAAACATCTGAAAAATTACATTTTCTATTTTTACTAATTTTTGATACAATGGCTGATTTGCATAATGACGAACATGGATTGTGTAGGGTAAATAAACCCAGGAGTGGTAACGTATTAAGGTCAGACGACGATGAGACACCTAATCTTGGACTAAATTATGTTAGGACTTTTTATAACCATAGCCTATATCAATCGCGACTATACGCTGACGTAGTCCGTGGTAGTCAACCCAAACCACGGCTAACAGTAGCTTCAACAATCCCGACGATGCATGATGATCCTCGATACCTACCCAACCCAGTTAATGGTGCTCCATATGAAGCTCCACCAGACCCAAATATCCCGCATGAACCAGGAGACGACCCTACGGTAATTAAGTACCCATATTATAATGAGCGCCGTCGTACATATTGTGTAGTCGCAGAAGGTGCAAGACCAGCTTGTTGGCAATGTAGTGGAATTACTCATAATTTTCGTAGTTGCCCTGATTTATACCAAGCACAAGGAATTCCCATTCCACCTAGGCAGGTTAGACAACCCACAAGGCAAAATGCACATAAGGTAGACCACGCACCTCAGGGACATAGTAATTTAAACTAGATGGGGTGGATATTTCTCAAATATCCAGACCCAAGCCTCCTGCATCAGAGCATTCATTTAAATCTGTTTCTATTAAGTATACTAAAGTCTATTTTAAGTCACCTAAACCGGCAAGAGTGTATAAAACAATAGCCAAAGCCGACGCCGCTTTGCAAAGCTTGGGAACCAGGCAGAACAAAGTAGCCGACGTTTTAGGTCATAAACCAGGTCATCCACTACTTCAAATAGGGCAGGAGCTTGACGATTTCGATTTCGAGAAACCCATAGGTATCCTTTTTGATTTTCCTTCTGAAAATGAGATACATTATGCACGGAAATTCAGTAATGAGACCACGGAAATCAAACGTGAAATGAAGTTCCGAACGAATGTAAATAATATAAATATTTTGGAAGCTCTCGTGGACACTAGAGCCACTGTTTGTACAGTAAGTTTAAAAACTTTAAAGGATTTAAAAATAGAAAAGCAAATAAAAAGGTGCAAACCACTCACGGTATATTTGTCTATAGACGATAATAATGCACATACAATTGATAAAATTATTTACTTACAATTTTTTGTTAACGAGTATAAGGAATGGATTCAATGGGGATTTTTTGTGGTCGAAAAAGCTCACGATCCTATCGTATTTGGTTGTGATTTACTTAAAACTTATAATGTAAACATAGAATGCGGATTAGGCACAATTATTTTTAGACCAGCTCAAGAAAGGACTAATAAATCCATGAGGTTAGATTCAGAGAAGTTATGCAGAATAAAAGCTTTTCCAAGTAAGGACATAATTAGACGCATAAGTCATTCTACATGCATAAACAAATTAGAAGTTACTCCCGTAGATAACAAGCCCAAAGGCTTAAGTTTTCGTGAGCGCAAGTTAGCTAGACAAAGCAACTGGAGTAATAATAACAGTCAAGTAGATCATTATATAAGAAGAACTACAACTAAAAATAGTCGGGATGAGATACAGGAAGACGACGATAAAAAGGTAAAAGGTAACGTTGACATTAGTCAAAATGAGGTCACAAACGACGACATTGAGTCTATAGGTACTACCACTATCAGACGAGTCCACAGTACAACTTTATCATTATTGGAGGAGGTTCGATTAGTTCAATCTAGCGAAGCATCCAGCCGAGCTGTCGAGTACTACAAACAGTACAAGTTACGACTGTTTACTGTTCGGCCCTCCCTCATTAAGGATGACGCGGCAACGGAGGTTCCCTTTTATACAGAGGACCCCGAATATTCAGGTCAAATAGCTATTTATCCTAATTATAATTTATTCGAGACAATGGGTCTCATGGTTTTACAAGACACGGTCAGAGTCACAAAAGGGAAAGGCGTATTGCATGTTGCAAATTCTCAACAGTCAGGCGACGTAATTTTACCACCACAACCGACCCTTTCTAATTATGAAACAATGCCAACGGACTATCTCCGAGCTACTAGGATAGTTAAAGACAATTCCCCCACTATGCATGTTAATGACCAAGACTATAATGATGCAGTTGACACTGCACCGGTGCCAGAAAGAGTAGAAGGTAGTCAACCATTAACTAATGACGAATTTTCTAAATTCAAGATTTTCAAAGGTCTCACAGGACCTCAAAAGATTAAGGTTAGGGAACTTTTGAATAAGTATTACAAAGCTTTTGGTTGGGCCGAGAATGACTTTCTGGAGCCGATGCGTGATCCTAGAACTGGTAAGACATTACAAGCAACAGTAGAATTATTGGATAAGTCAGCTCAAATTGTAAGTCCCCGAGCCGTGAGTTTAGAATTGCAGGAGATTACTCGTAAATACACTGACACACAGAGAGCACTAGGTCTATTACAGAACTCCCATAGCCAGTATGTATCCCAGGTACAAATGTTATCTTCCGGAAATACCTGGAAACCCACTGTAGACTACAGAAAAATTAATTTAAAAGTGAAACCTAAACCTATGCCTATCCCACCTTTACACACTGCTTTCAAATCTCTTTCGAATTCCGAATATTTTTGTAATTTAGGTCTTCGTGATCCCTACCAACAAATAGAATTAGACAGTGACAGCCGAGACATACTTGCATTTATGACTTCAGACGGTCAATTTCGTCCAACTCGTACTCCTTATGGTTTCATCAATTCGAGTGCAATTTTACAAAAGACTTTGGACATTATCTGGTCCCCATACACAAGTTCATTTCTCAATAGTTACTCCGAAGATAATTGCTTTGGAGGAAAAGATTTTACTGAATTGATGGAACGATTGGAAAAAGTCCTATGGCTATGTATTCAGGCCAGAATTATATTACTACCTAGGAAGTGTTATATAGGTCATCCTAAAATTGTTTTCTTAGGTCATAAGGTCAGTAGCCAGGGTATCGAGATAGATCCCGATCGAACTAATGTACTGATGAATTTTCCAGATCCTCAGGACACCACTGACGTACGTCGATGGCTAGGGTTAAGCGGTTTCTTTAGGAGATTAATTTTCGGCTATTCAAAATTTGCTAGGCCACTATATGATTTATTAAAGAAAGACGCAGTTTTTGTTTTCAATGCCGCATGTCAGAGAGCGGTGAAAGAGATGAAAACAGCCATATGTACCGCTCCAGCATTAGCATTCCCGGATCCCACTGCCACTTTGGAATTATGGGCTGATGCCAGCGATTATGAAGTCGCTGCTGCCCTCATCCAGGTAATTACTAATGGGAATCACAAAGATCGACAACCCCTGGGTTTCGATTCTCATACACTATCACATACTGAGAGTAAGTGGACAGTCACGGAGAAAGAGTGTTACGCTATAGTTCATGCCTTTCAAAAATTTCATAATTTACTATTTGGAAGGGAAGTCTTAGTTTACACTGATCACCAAGCACTAGTCAACATTCTTCGAACACCTCAGGTCACCGGAAAATTAGTGCGATGGAGTCTCAAGTTGAGTTCATACCGCCTTAAGATTATGTATGTACCAGGAAAATCTAATGCTATGGCTGACTGCTTGAGTCGCCCTCCACGAGCGGATAATCTTCCTGTAGCCATTCTTAGAGGCATGACGGCGAAGACTGAACATCCTAGGCAACCTGAGGACGAGGAATATATAGTACATTGCGCAGATACGGATAAATCCATAGTTAATCTACAGGGTATGCAGGCACAAGATAAAGATTTAGCTGAAATAATTAAGTCACTGCAGGTAGATGAGGAAAATAATTGTCGAGGGAAAAATAAACTTCGCAATGATTTCCGCCTCAACACAGACGGTATTCTCCAGCATGTCAACTATGAGCCTTTGGGACCATTGTGGGTAAATGTTCTACCAGTAACTGAAGGAAAACGCATAGCACGTGAACTGCACAATAAGTCACATTTTGGTTTCCGTAAAATCTATTACTCTATGGTAGACAAATATTGGTTCTTACAAATGTGTAACAACATCCTGAAAACCTGTCGAGAATGTGATACTTGTCACGGTAATCCTCTTCCTAAAATCCAAAAGTCAGATCCTATGCATGCTATTATTCCTTTTAATACTCCTTATGCTAAAGTTTCGGTGGATTACCTTGGTCCACTCAATACTACTTCTAGTAATAAGACTTATATCTTGGCCGTGATAGACCAATGTACACGCTTCCTGCACCTCATCCCAACTACAGGCACAACTGTGGCTGAAACGGTAAAGGTATTAGAACCACTAATAGCGAAGCATAAAATTAAGGGTATAGTATCTGATAATGGTCCAGCGTTTACAGGTCATAAATTCAACGAGATGTGCACTCGGCATAACGTGATTTCCATCCATAGTTCTCCACACCACCCTAGTAGTAATGCATACGTAGAGAGAGTTAATTCAGCATTCGGCAGCATCATGAAAAAGTTGAAATATGATAATAATAATATTGAATGGGATATCATGTTACCGCATATAGAGAACGAGTATAACGCCGTCAAGCATGTTAGTACAGGCTATAGTCCTTATTTTCTTATGTTCGGTAGAAGTCTTTACTTTTGTTACATTACTGGCAAACCCCTTGACGACGATATTGATCCAAATGACCCAGAAATGAAGCAGGTTAGAATGCATGAGTTACATAAGGCTCGTATCTTGGCGCATGAAAATTCTTGTCATAACCAGTTGAAACGCAAAATGGCTTTTGATAAGACTCATCCAACAGTTCTATATAAAGAAGGCGATTTAGTACTAAAGAAAAATTATTATAAGGCACCAGGCACAGCAGCAAAATTTACAGTTAAGTATACAGGTCCATATAAGATATATAGTACAGCTACTAACCAACATATGTACTTACTATGTAGTAAAGACACTGACCTTTCTAAGTATATCGACGAAACTGTTCTTGAGATTGTGCATGGCCACAACCTAAAACCTTACCTATTAGACGACATTCCTTCCCTTAATAATAATATGGAACCTGCGTTAGGTGATCAAAATTGGTTAAATAATTTTACTTATACTTCCGACGATGCGGCATTTCACACCGAACCATGGGCAGACCCTGAGTTGCGAGATTTTGATGGGGATACCGCGGCACAAATCAACGTAGTCACCCGCGGAATTTTTAATCAAGAATACTTATTTGATTCAAATAATGAGTTGAAATTGCGAAATCGAACAATTCAGCGAAACCCTACTTCTAATACTTACAGGCAACTCACAAATTATTATTCCAATCACGCCATCATTAATGTACCAGAGTTGGATACACCTCTGGGAAATTCCGAAATTCCAGTAGTAAATATTGTAGACACTAATTCTGACCTACCTGTAGATTTACCTTTACCACTAATACCGTCGGTCGCGGAACAGATTCCCACGCCGGCGGAACCAAGTAATATTTCGAATTCAAATAAGGTAAATTCAGATAATTCTCCTACAGCTAGACGATATTTTGACATAGACACAGTAGATAGGTACCCTGCACGTACAACACCCATTACCTCAAATTACCAAGAAACCCAAAGTTATTTTAACTCCTTTCGAAACCCTAGCAGAGATACCCCACTTCCTCAAGTTTCTAATGTAGCACAACCCACTAAAGCCCCAACTTACAAGGCAGATTCTATAGACACTTCAAATCACTCACTGTATAGTTGTCACATTAATATGAGGAAAGGATGCTCCGAATTAGGTGATATTTCCCACAACAAACGAGACAATCCGGTAGAAATTCCTATCGCACCAAAAAGTTGGAATGGAGAGCGGAATGAGAATTCCGCCCTTCAGCCCACAATACAGACCAAATTAATTATTACTGAACTTTTGCATAAGAAAATTATTAAGATGGTCAATAAAAATGATGAAACACAAGTACTCGAAGAAATCGAAATCGACACAGCACCAAAAGAATCAATCACTGAAACTCAACAAATTGATCCAGCTGAAAGCGATCTCGAATTCTTGGAGGAAAATGAAATTGAAACTCCCACAGCTACAACCATAGAGTCCACAGCGGTCATTGAAAATAATGCCGTCACGATAACACCTGCAAAGGGAAATAATAGTAAGGTCACATTGAAGAGTAAAAAGTCAGAGTCCATTACTGAAAATACTGATTTACGAAGGTCAACAAGACCAAGAAAAGTGGTCATACCTTAGGATCCTTCCGATGTTGAGGTTCCAAAGACACGAAAACGCAAAGAGGTAGGCTCAGTACATAAGAAACGCAAGAAAGGTAAAGTCGCAAAATTAAAGAGATGTCATGTAAAATCGCCGGATGCCATGACCGAATTCCTTCGGATCCTGGGAAATGTGGGCAACATCATCGCCCTACAACATAATAAAATTCCGGAGATCCAATCGGACACGGAGACATCCTCAGACTCAGAGACTGACGGAAATTAGTAGCCGCCTTTTTGCGATTTTTCCCATCACATTACTGTGATGGCATTTTCTCATTTCAAATTCGGAAATAGACATGTCCAGCCTCCGAGAAGAATCCGAGCCTTCATCCGCCGACAGCACAACATTCAACCACTCAATAATTGACACAGAAGATGATACGCTCCCGAACGAATCAATTGAAGTTATTGACATAAATGATGAAAGCCGGATTGATACTGAAGATGCAACACTGCAAGAAAATTCCCCAATCAAAGACCCGAACCGATCAATAGTAGAACAGTTTATCACCACCGAGGGAGAGAATTCCAACCTTCCAATTATGAATCCCCAGCCTGGAACGTCCATGCCAATAAATGACGATACCCCAGCAACAATAGACTTCTATCTTCACGATCACCACCTCGAAAAACTCGCCGTTTTTGTCGCTAAGGAAATGAAGTCAACAAAGCGTGAAAAGAAGGAGCACGGACATCGATCTAGACCACCGAAGAGGAAGATGATTGACACTAGTACTCAGACGTCCCCTCCACCCGAGCCCTCCATTAAACCAACAACTCCCGTAGCTAAAATGTCCACGAGTTATAACCCACCACCGGGAAGAAATAATCAGCCTCAATTCAAGAAGCCCAGATTACAGAATAACCCGACTCCGACAGTTCCACCTGGATCAAGCTCTATCCCACTAACGGACTGCAAGTTATGCCTACGACGAGATGAAACTGGCGATTTACGCCACACCATTCAGACATGCCCGAATAGACGAATAAGTTATCGCCAATTTGCCGAGAAACGCGGACTTCACCACCATCGATGTTACCGGTGCGGAGAAAGACATCCCACTTGGCAATGCGGAAACAATCGGAGACGAGGACATTAGTCTATTTTACCACATTACTGATTTGACACGACCATTTAATTTCTTTATACATTTCCTAAAACGATCAACGAAACTTTTCAATTAGTAAATTCTTAGTCACACAATTCAATTTTAAGGCACTTGCCTGTTTTAAATCAAATTCAGTACATAAAAGTATTATTTAGAAAAATCCAAGTTATTGAGATACCACCTCATTGTCATTTACGCACATCAAAATTTATATTAGAAATTCTAGTATTACCGATTCAAAAAGAATACGGAACGCAGAATTATTCTGACTAGCACACATCCATAATAGTATCCCATACCGTCATAGCATAGAATGAAAGTCGCGATTCAGACTATATATGGCATAATGAAGGTACTTAACTGTTGGAAGTGTTTTCTTTTGCTCCTAATAAACTAACAGCCACATCCAGGACCACACCACCACAACAGTGACGAAATGGCCCCAACATAGGAGATACTGAAGAAATTAGGGAGATTGACGAACCCTAGAACGTCCGCGGACCTGCACCAGCATCAATAGATGAAATACTGGAAACACTGCAGCCTCTGGGAAAGCGACAGGATTCACCTTCAACTCCAATGAGCATAATGAGAATGACAATATGGATAACACTGATTCTACTTGGACAACACCACTATTTTTAATACTGAGACGATATCACATATTTACTGTTGAAACCATAATTCCATCCAAAATATCCATGGGATAATACTAGGTCTTATAGACCCGGGAAACATAATTAACTTAAAATACTACTTTTAGATACCACCTTCATGCGACCTACCACTGCATTGGTACGGTTAAAGTACAATAACTTGGAAAAGGGTGTTTTTGTTCCTTTACTATGATTAGACTTACTACAATGGACGGAGACCACGCCAAAGACAGTCCAGAGGAACCAACTCTCCCACCATCAATAGAGATTGCACCTCAATTACCCATCCAAGTGGACACAGACAGCGAGGATGACAAACCTATAAATCTCCTCGAGCCAGACGACTACCAACCTTATGACCTATCAGATTACTATATGGACGATCCCCTTCATTTTCCTATGGAGGCTGAACAAGCCGAAGAGGAGGAAGATGATGAAGATGACGAAATGGATCCTCCAGATATGACTACTGACGATGACACTACTAATGATGACGACAAAGATCCTCCAGCCCCCGATGTTAACACGATACAATCAGAGGACTCGGAGGACCCTTTCGAAACAGCCCACACACACTTTGACGAGACAACTACTCCACCACCAGCACCAGCAGAACGTGAGAGGAGGCCGGATCCGACGCTAAACGTCCGTGGGTTTGCTCCAGCATCGGAAGATGAAATACTGGGAATACAGCAACGCCTGGGAAAGTGGATCGAACGATTTCTGCCTCACACAGTTGTCCAAAAGAAACAAAACAAGAATTACATTAATATTATGAGTAATAAATTCCATCCAACCCTTTTTGGCTCCATGTCCGCAAAAAGTAGATTTTCAGTAGATTTTCTATAATAGTTGCATGAAGTCAAAAGCGTTGGATGGGAATCTAATTTGATGTCGGAACGCGAAACGACACATACATATATTATGCATGATGATGATGATGATTAATGTTTATGTTTGCGAATATTTGAGCTGGTGATATCCAGTGAGATGTTTAAATTTGTTATTATTTGTTGATATTTTTTTATATACGACTATATTTGTTGATATTTACAATGATGAGATCCATTAATGTCTTCGAATCTGTTTGATACTTGTGAATATTTCTGCTGTTGATATCCATCGCTAGTTTTAACTATAATGTAATGTAAAAATACAAACATGTATTTACTCCCCACATTCTGTAAATATGTTGGACCAGATAATAGTTTTTGTTCACGAATTTGATTTATCCTCCATTTCAGAGTCTCAATTAAGATCCATAGATTAATTTTTTAAGTCAAAAATTAGTGTGGAGGCAGAACCTCCAAATCTTTGGAAACTTAGTTTTTCTGGACCCACGGTGAAAACACATTTTTTTTACATAGGTAACATTTTCACATGTAGGATTTCTTAGAAACTTGAAGCATCAGAAATTTTAGTTTGCCTTTATCAACTATTTGTAGATTACAAACATTCACATTTTATTTTTTTGATTTTTCACATTTGCCGTAAAAAGCCCCACCGTAAATATTTTTTTTGGGACACCAAAAACACTACTAAAAAAATTTCAAAAACACTAAAAACTGTTGCACAACCTGTAGATACTTGAATTTAATTTTGATTTCAATTCTTTTTATTCTCGAGCACTCAGATGATTCAGAAATCACCATCGTAATTTATTTTTTAAACCACACTAAGTACCTATATAGGTACATGTACCAACATATACCCACCATACCATCATCACCGAGTGGTGGATGAATACAAATAGAATTCAAAATACTATGCACTTTATTAAAGACTTACCATGTTTTTGAATATTGATTGTAACATAATTAGTACATCCTTTCTCAATGAGACTGGAATTGGAATGTGTCCATGTGGACAAAATACCATATTATTATGAATGTCTGTCAAACTTAGATATTAAGTACAACAAACTCTGTACACGGTAGACGAGACGTATGCTAGACATGTAATGTACATCCTGGAACGGATAGCTTTTGAATGAAAATACCTCATGTAACTAGACTCCTTTCTCGCACACTTCCCGCACGCTAACCTAGACCGCCGATGGGTCTCGGCTGATAGCGTGTGGAGGGATTTTGTGGAGACGGAACTCCATTTCTGTCCATTTCTATTATAAATACTCTATAAATAGAAATCCCGCCCGTCCCACAGCACAAAGGCTATGGCATAGTTAGACAGGCGAGCGAGAAAAGTAGCACACAGGTAGTTAGACAAAAGAACATTCCAATGCCACCGCTTTCAGCGATGGGATACATATCTAGCTAGACAGTAGAAGTATTCCAATTGACCATAGCTTGGAACAATGGGAATCCTTTGAAGCTACATACTTAGTCAGTAGTAAGGAAAGAAGTTGAACTCAAAGCAGTAACAGTAGCAATTGATTCATTCTGTTTTTAGCTCTCGAAGTATACTAATCGATTCTGACTCTAGCTTTTGAAGTATAACATTCCGTTTTGAGCTGTTGAGAGATACTAATCAATTCTGTTTTCCGAGAGCCTTAGTCTAGACTTGAATTCTCTTACTTGCCTTTGAAATTAGAAGAAGTGAAAAAGAGAAGTTAGCGACGATTTAGTTTTTCACAGCGGAATATAAAGTAAAGATTCTCAGAAAATCGTCTCGAGACGCAAGTGATTCTGTTTCGTAATATAAAAGTCATTAGATCTACGACTTGATTTACAGTTTAGCTTTTCTTTTCTTAAAGACTTAATAAACTTAACCGGTCATTTTCATTTGACCCGGAGTTAGAAAGTTAGACGGAAATTAGGGATTGAAGTCATAACGCTCGAGGAAAGGACTAGGACTTATTGCCGTGCTGCCAAAGACACTGAGGTCTTGGAATACCATCGGACATTGCCGTGGGAAAATAATAGATACTTCCTATCTCACTGGTAATTACGCGCAGTTAATACTTACCTACCTCTTCTCATTCTTTGTGTTTCTTTTCCTCACTCGTCTCCGTCCGTGAACATATTATGTCATATAAAAACTTGTATGTAATTGAAGTGATTAATCGAGGTTATAAAAGTATTAAACAATCTTCCTCATAGATATTAATCACAAGAAATATTCCCTTTCTGTTTATCGTCGTTTCACTTTTATTTACAGATACATATATATACTTATACACATATTTTCATATAAATCTTATTACGACACCTTAGCACTTAAACGAAATCTTCTACTTCTATGAGATTTTGAGCTTCGGATCCGCTCCGTTCCCTCAATAGTTTTGTGTAAGCAGAGGCATTAAAGCGATATTTTGGGTTAATCAAATTCATTGCAAGAAAACTTGCTACTACAATTTGCAAATAATAAATTCAAAATTTCGAATGTGCACTCATTGTAAATGTATATAAGGGATGTGTCATTTTAGTAGTAAGTAATGGTTAAAAGTATCTAGGTAATTACCTTAAAGTCAGAGCTGCGATCGTTGAAGTTTTTTGAATTTATTAAAAAAAATGTTTAAAAAAGTTTAAGATTGCAGCTTTGACTGAAGTTAATTAGATTCTTATATTCATTACAGTTCGAATCATTTCGAAAGGAACATCACTCGTTAAAATTGGTTTAGGCTTTCAAAATAGCGGTAAAATGCTATATTTTTTATAAAAAGGCTTTCTTTGATAACTTTTAGTTTTTTTGGAATAAAATTGAAAATTCGAAATTGAAGTTCAAAATTGTTAGACGGCAGCACTAATATATTACTCAACAAGGGTGAAAACCAACATATTATTCAAATTGGTAATTATCGTGTTCCAGCAAAATAAAAATGAATTCCGGCAAGATGATTAGTTAAAAGAGTATCTGTATAACTTAACGACGCCGCCAAGATTATTTCACTCAAAGAAACACGTAGAACCGTTTCACATACCTCACTGCAGTCAGTGCAGACAAAGTTGTTTCTTCAATTTAATAAATTCTAGATCGTCCATAAATATGACCTCAAATGTAGTGTCAGTGGGTCTGCTGTGATATTGATGGCATCTCATATTAAAGATAGTCATTTACGCAGTTGTTAAGCTGATCACAGAGTCATAGAGTCCAAAAAATGAAACTATTTAGATGGACACCGTTTACAGACGAGCTAATTTTGGGCTTGTTCGTATTCAAATAACACAAGGATTATTGTTTTTGAAAAAATCAGAAAACTGAAAAAGTGGTAAGGGTAAGGTAAAATTCCTATTGAATTTCCCACATAATTTTTCTTTTTTTTTCATTTCAACTCAACCATTTTTGAAAATTTCAAATTTTGTTTTTGGCGCCAGAACGAAATTTACACCGGTATGATTATAAAGGTTGTAATGACCCCACCACGTAGTACACGTTCTGATAGCGTTTGCTTACGTTTTGTGAACAGTTACAATCTTTCGCAGCCACAATCTTAGATTGCTAAACTGCTAACTACATTGTGAACAATGTAAATTGTGACTGTTTTGCGATCTCAGAATCACAAATATTCACAAACAATTGTTAGTAAAATAGTACAGCCCGACGCCTATTCGGTCAAACACGGTGTAGGTACACCAAATATTAAAATTGCAATGCCATTTTATGTAACATAGTGCATATTTGCACATCATTGCTGATATTCAAAAGCGGGTATAATATAATAATATTATTAAAGTGTATTAACCTGATGTCCGAGTGAGAGTATGACATCCACTAGAGTGGGCTTCCAGTCGGAAAGTAATTTTGTACAGTTTCTGCACTCAATGATTTTAAACGTTGCTTTCGAGTTCTTCACAAAATCTTCGGCAGCCAGGCGGAACATGACTGACACGAGTGCTGAAGGATTTTCCTGAATGATTTTACACGCTGTAAAAAGCTCTGCATCCTCTTCACTGTGAGCCTTTATTTTAGTCTAGAAAATATATTTATCCGTGTCAAGCATGTGTACTTACATCCATAATCCAAATGCAACTGCTCATGCTTCCTTCAATACCAATGCCGAGCATTTAATGCATTTAGTTATTAAATTAATACAATTACTATTTAGTCCAAGCTCAAACCTTTAGTAACTTTCCTAGTTTAAGAATAATGTCCTCCTTATTCCCATCGTTCAAGTGGCTTCTAAATGACTCAGGGCTGGACGATTTAGGTTCCGGTTCCGGTGGTCCATATCTACTTGAGTTGGTCTTGTCCTCATTCAATAATATTGTGAAATTTTTAAATTCTAGATCTGATGGGGTTTGTTGCTTGGAAGTCAAATTGGCGTAGTATTTATACTTCGAATAATTATTGAGCATAATTAACTTGGTTGAATTACGATTGTGTGGAGTCGGTCAAATATTACTTTTTAGTCTTTTTACGTTTACATTAGATTGCTGTAAGTAATAATTAACAGGAGTAATTTCTCGTGCTGGTTACAATTTGCTATAAAGTATTATTAGTAACATTTTTTGACAAGTAAAGGTTTCTTTTTTAAGACGTTGCTTGAGCAGTCAGCAGTTTAGTGTTCTAATAAGAAATAAATTATTAAATTAAATTAATAATGATAAGTAATTAGGTAATTTCATTCATGACATGTCATGTAAGTCTGATTATAAAACTGTCAGCCTCCCTCTCAACTTTTGATTTTCGATTTCCACTTGCTTGGCAGTAGCCTAATAGCAAGCGAGTTATTGTAACACAACAACGCTGTAAAGTTCAAAAATATTTGAACTTGAAAATGTATGTTTCATTTATTTCTAAAGATAGAATTATTGTAAGGAAACTTCGTGATGTAATTCGTTATTACTATGAAAACAACATTAATTTGTAAATAGCTTCTATTTTTTTTTTAAATTTAATAATGATAGATTTCTTAAATGTAGCACAATATTACAATTTTTAACTCACATCCAGATTTGGGTTGAAAGAAAAAACATTTATGAATTTCCCAAACGGTTTTTGGGCCTTTGGGCTCAAATGAATTGCACCCACCCCGGGTCCTCGTCATCACAGGATCGGAGTTTTGTGAATAACGCCCTAATTTTATTTAGTATTTTATCATTGTTTACTAAGGCTTCATAAACTACGGTGCATTCAATACAATATTATACATTGTGTGTTTCTGTTACACTTACCTGATTGAGCGAAATGTTTATTAGTTATTACTTGTCCATGTGGATGAGTGCAATCCTAGTTAATTATTCAAAAATGTCCACTCCTCAAATGTATATTTAATTGCGTAATTTATTTAAGGATTTTTATAAGAACAAGAAGACTGGCATGTGTTATAAATAATCATCACGCGTGGGTGGTGGAGTGCTATAGGAATCGAATGGATTACTATTATAAGATTTTAGGAATTCCAATTCTCAAACTATAGTATTATTATTTTATCCCGTCTGGCTACTACTAATGTACGCCATACCATTTATTATTAATTTTAACTGTAATCTAAAATCGTGGAATTTTTCCTCCTAAAAATACTTCAGATTACTGTGTGACTGTATGAGTATATGGGTACAAAAAAATGCATGCATAAGAAACGATGTGACGTCAAGCTCTGTATAAAAACGGCGAACGGTGCTTGCTAAATAAAATTGCGAATAGGTATCCTACTGTGTACAGTAGGTTAAAGTCAGAGAACGTATTTGCATGCATATGTAAACATGTACAATATGTATAGTAGCTAGAGGCAAGCAAACTTCCACTTTCAAGTGGAAGTCCCAGTGGTTAAATTTATAGAATGGATCCTGAGAAAATGAGAAAATAGAGTTACCTAACTTAAATGTACCTGCACTTTTAGGTATGTGCTTAGTATTGACGAGAGGAGAATATTTACAGGGAAATCTACTTTCGAGAAGTCCACTTCTTCCAGTTCCAGTGAATGAAATAATGTCGGGGCGGGCGGGCGAGTGAAAGCTGAGGATTTAGAACTTCTCAACATGTATGGTGTCAATAGTAGTATTTCAATAGGGAGTTAAACTTAATAAAAGTCCCCTGCAGAAGCAGCAGTAGGTAGGTAGGTATAATAATTATACCCACTGTACAATATAGTTCCACGGTCACAAATATTTCAGTACAACTTCAAACTAGAAAGGCGCAAGTCTTCTCTGCCTCTGTCTCTCTCTCTCTCTCCGTTTCTTTCAGCTAGCTCTATAACTTTCCTGGATTCGACGCACGTAACTTCTTTGCCATGGCAATGCTCTGCAAAAGTTCTACTCTTCCCTTTTTTGGCTCCAACTAAACAGCAAGAAGAGAGAAAGAGAAAGGAGAAAATAATTTTGCACAACTTTTTTTTTCTCTAACAAAAGTAGTTCAGCAGAGTCTTGAGTCTCTCGTCCTTTTTATATTTTTGAACTGCTCCAAATCCAGACGTAATACTATTATATATCCAAGTAGTCATTCGTACTCAAAACTGCAGTAACTGCAGTCGAGCCTAGTGCTAGTGTGCATGTTCGAACGAAATCTTCAGGTCGGGCTGTCAACGTCAAAGTGTCTGTCAAGCTGCACTACTTACACGAATCCCCTTGATTATTGATTGTCTCATATCAGAGTTAGATAGATACTCTCATCGTCAGTATAGTATATTAATTTTGAATATTAACTGATAAGAAATTGAATTTGAAAAAAAAATCGTTTTTAATTTCTCCGTCCATTTTCCTTCTATATATCGGTATTCAAAAAAGATACAACAGATTGAATCTGTTTCTTATAGAAAAGTATTAGCAAATAGCAAAAAGGTCATCCCTCCTCCCTATATATTATTCTCCTATTAAATTATTAAATTCATCTTGGAAAGATGCAGGATTAACAGGATTCGAGATCGAGATTCGATATTTCATAGCATTGTATTCGTATCGCATAAAGTAACACGGTGGAAATAAATAGGCTGAGTGAATTCATCGTCAATAACTTTATCTGTGATCTTGAAATTTAACAAGTGGATCTTACTCATTCATGTCTTATTTCTTATTAGTACGTTGCGCGTTGATTGAATAGTGCTATTTGAGTGAGATTTTGTCAAAATTCGTAGACTTTTGAGGGTCTTCTACATAATCGAAATCGATCGTCGTGTGGACTATGTCAAGCGAAACTGTTGATGCTGCTTTCAGCGATTCAACGGGAGATGATAGTTTTGAGAGTACTAAAAATGTTGTAGATGGGGATGAAGAAGAATCTGTATTTCCGCTTCGAAGAGAAGGTTAGATTTTTAAATTTTTTAAAAATTATTTTACATTCACAATTAAAATAATGCCTGTCAGTTACTATAAGACTACATAGGTACCTACATTAACTGGTAAATAATTTTTAAAAATATACATTTTTTAAATGTTAGTGGCAAAAATTGAGTGAAGCTGTGTCGCTGTAATGTTTAATTATTAATATAATAATTTATGAAGTTTAAATGGTAGTTTATTATGCTGCATAAATAATAGTCTCATATTTGATTTTACTTGACTACAACCACAGTCAATATTTGATTAAGTGGATCGTGAATAGTATTTAATTAAAAACAGAAAATAATTAATATGATTACGAGTGTACAGATATATATCTGCGGAGGAGAAGTTTCGTTTCCAGGTCAGTATAGAAATAATATGTAGCTCTTTGATTCTGAACATCTGACTGAGCAAACCATCATTTATAATACAGTAGTAGTATGTCATGTGCAGTGTGTGTATGTGTGAGTATGTAAAAACTCGCTTTTATTGGTTTCGGTTCTTGGATGTTGCTATTCAAGTTATTGAGTGGGTTGTAGTAGGCTGAAGTTGACTTGGAAGAGCGAAATTGTCCGCAAATAATATCATTTGTCACGCAAGTCTCCACTGCACTTGTTAGCATGTGGGGTTCAGCAACGCTACCACTATTTGTTCGTCTTTTTGGTATTTCATTTTATGAAATACAGAATAAATTGCTTTAGCAGGTAGGTAGGTAGGTACTTTTACACTAAACCGTAAGAAGAGTATGATTAAAAGAAAAATGCTTTCTTGCATTATTATAGGAGGTTTTCTTCCTTTTCGTAAGTAGGTGTTTTGGCTTTAACAGCTCAAGCATGCAAAAAGAACTGATTAACCATTGATAGATCATCTTACGTCTCTGGTTCTGGTCTCTGGACCTTGCCTTATTTTATGAGTCGGACCTACAACTTTGCTATCTTGGTATATAATGACTCAAAATATCGTCAGTGAAGAACCAAAATGATCCATATCCAATTTAAACTAGATTCAAATCGAGCTATGTCGTAAAAACAAAATGAGAAACATGCGAAAAATGTTAATAATTACGAGTTTTTGAAAAGTGTAAAATGTTAATTACGAGTTTTTGAAAAGTGTAAAATGTTAATTACGAGTTTTTGAAAAGTGTAAAATGTTCTATTTACATGTTTTTGGAAAGTGCAGAATATTTTATTTACATGGTTTTGAAAAGTGCAAAATATTTTATTTGCATGTTTTTGAAAAGTGCAAAATATTTTATTTACATGGTTTTGAAAAGTGCAAAATATTTTATTTGCATGTTTTTGAAAAGTGAAAAATATTTTATTTACATGTTTTTGAAAAATGCAAAATACTCTATTTACGTGTTTTTGAAAAGTGCAAAATATTTTATTTACATGTTTTTGAAAAGTGCTCAATATTCTATTCAAACGCTTTCAAGACATGTTTCAATATTTTTGTAGATAGGGGATTTTGTTTTTAGCTACAAAGGGATATGGGTCATTTTGGTTCTTCACTGACGATATCACCTATCAGCCCCCTCCTATAAATATATACCTAATAATTATACATACAACTATTGACGTTTGGAAGTGGATCGAATGGAAATCATTGCACAATTGAGAATGCAATTTGTGGTTACCTTTGTTGACGTCTTATCTAGTTTTCTGGTCTTGGTTTTGGTGGGTAGCAGTTGGATGACGGTTCGGGTTTTTTGGTATTTGGGTTTTATATGTGGGAGAAAATATTGTAAAAAATAAAATTTGGGCGGAAGCACCCATTTTCTTCTGTGGAAAGAATCAATAAGGAGAACTCTTGTGTACTAAAAACTATTCAGAATGTATATGCAGAATGCAGATGTATTATAGAATACATGGTGTTGGGTGGGCTTCTTCCATTTTACGATCTTTCAGAGTTGCAGCATCATGTATATACTTACACACGTGCATGCAGTGTACATATCTTAGACCTTGACGGTTAACTATTATATAGGTAGGTACTTACATTACATGCAATGATCCACTTTGACTTTGGTATGTTGCAGAAGAAGCGGAAACTGAGTAAGCATTTCACCAGTTAAGTTGTTTATATGTACAGAATCATAAAATCCAGATCACGTTGCGGTGGTGGTGGTGGAAAATTCTCTAAAATGCCAATATCTATTCTAGTTGGTTGTATGGTTTTTTATATGCATTTTAGTAATTTCCGAATATATTTGTATTTATATGGATTTTACGATCATAGTTATAGCGCAAGTATTTCCTAAATTCAATTTTATTATATTGGATTACATGAATATACGTAATAGGACAAACAAGGGAGCCCATTGTATGTATGCTTTTCTCAGTGCGCAGTACTGTTTATGTTTCCTGCCATCTTCCGATTCCGATTACCGATTGATTACCTACCTTTACCATTACAAAGTTTTCCATTTTCAAACCGGAGCGGAGGACTAAAGAAACTTCATTCCAGTTTCTGATTAGGTCCCTATATATAGCATGTGCAAAAAGAGTACTCTATGAGATACTATCCGTTTGTATACAACGTCAATAAATCACGTTGGAAATGCTACCGTCGAGGATGACTAATCGCAAGACTTTATTTAAGTCTATTTTCGAACGACAACCAAAACCAAAGAGATTTGTCATATCTTCAAAACTTTGTTTAGATAGCTTTTGCGGCAACTTAAGTTTAGTTTTATTTTATTTTGTATCAGCAGAATCTCTGCACGCATGTTGGAAAATAAAAATATCGTCTGCTCTACGACTATTTTCACTTTCCACAGTTCCACACAAGGACGACTCACAATGACTGATGGTTATTACGGAAATAGAAATTGAAAGAGTTAATGTGGAAATAAGGATTTCAGTAAAACTATTTAATGATTCGTGTCTGTCTGGAAGTCAAAAATGTAAGAAAAAAAACTTGTGCCTATATGCTTCATTATAGGTATATAATAATAATATAGGTAGGTACTTTAATACAGCATGAATGAGTAAAGATGGAAATATTATAAAGTTGGACAGTTTTGACTTGTATTCGCTGTGGGTGGTAAATGGGAACAGTTGCTTTTAACTCTAAACTGTCATGTTGGTACATATTATAATGTGTGTGTCTATTTGAGACCTACACGAGTCAGACTTTTCATAATATCAGTAGTCATGCCGAGACACTTTACATACACACCTGCTGTTTTAAGTGCGTAGGAATTATAGTATGATCTTGGGTTAGTTCAGAGTTGGAGTTCAAGTTTTCTTCTTTGAGTTATTTATAAAAGTTAAAATTGAATCGTTGGTCTGTACTTCTGTACCGAATCAAGTTTTAAAAAATCCATTTTTGCGCTGTATTAGTTTCCACGGTGGACGGTGTAGTAGATGTACTTCTTGGATTCCTCCTCCATTGATCCGTTCTAGTGTACCACTTATGACACGTTGATCAAAACAAGTTTTAAAATAAAATTAGCTGACGGGAATTAAGACGCTATGTAATGAACGTCTACATAATATGCTCAACATCTCAACCAACAACTTCAACTCTATCCAAATCCAACTAATTCCTATGTGCATCGTTCCGCATATCTATATCGTCTGTGAAGAACCAAAATAACCTATATCCATATTTGTAGCTAAAAATAATATCCACTATCTACAAAAATATAGAAACATGTCTTGAAAGCGTTTAAATAGAATATTTTGCACTTTTCAAAAATATGTATATAGAACATTTTACACTTTGCAAAACTATGTAAATAGAGCATTTTACACTTTTCAAAAATATGTAAATAGAACATTTTACACTTTTCAAAAACATGTAAATAGAACATTTTACACTTTTCAAAAGCTCTGAATTAACATTTTACGCATGTTTCTCATTTTGTTTTTATGACATAGCTTATTTTGATTCGAGCTTAAATTGGAAATGGGTCATTTTGGTTCTTCACAGACGATATGTTATCTATTATGTTTAAAATACGGATACTTAATTGGCGGAGGGTGGATGCGGCATTGACCATGAGAAACTGTGTTTACTAACTTTTGGCATTTTATGTCATATAGACAGTATACAGCGTCATCGTCTAATGCCTCTTCGGTCGACGTCGACAGTCAGTCTGCGTACGTAGAAAATGTGGAACGACGTCAAAGGCTGTACTGTGTTTGTGTTTACATTCATCATAAATACAGTATATGTATCTATAGTCATTTGCATATAGTTTCAACTGCTGTTAGTTGAATAAATTACCTGGGATGTAATTAGATCTGTAGCGTATAGCACTAGGGAATTTAAATTCCGGTAAACAGATTTTCGGATTATGCCTCGTAACTTTTCGGATTCTGATACGAAGTTGGTGCTTCAAGATACCGCAGACTGCAGACAGCGGTTTCTTGTATAAAAAGCCAGGCCTATACTTCAGTCATCACTATAACATATACGTATCAATAAAACTATTTAAAATCTATAGCTGAAGTTTTATGGTTATACTTAAACTCCAAGCACAAACAAGTTCGAATGTCAACATCAACATCATGTCGCCCTTTTAATTGCGACTTGCTAATAATAGCGTCTCTAGTTGAATTCTTTAATTTCAATTTTATATCGTCATCGTCAGCCTGTCGTGTGAAAAGAGTCGTTTTACTTACTCTTTGAGAGATCCAGACCTAATAAATATAGTGCAGCAAATTGTCTAGACTATGAGTGTAATTTTATTGAGCATTCCCCTTCCCCAAAGTCAAAATATTGACAAGTTTGTATCATCGTTTAAGCAGCGTTATATAATATTAGACTGTCAAACAATACATTATTAAATTCATTTCATTTGATTTAATAATCCTATTTTAGCATTTAGCACTAATATTCTAGTATAAATTTTAAAAAGCACACTACTTCGAGGTATAATTAGTTTTCCTTCGGTCTAGAAGTTACACAAAAAAGTAAAGACATTATATAATAAAATACAAATGGATATAAAGCAAAATGTACATATTTTTATCATGTCATGATATTGGTGATTGTGTGTTCTGTTCTAAATACGCATTCGATTCGAATTTGATTCCAGCATTTCAGCTGGCTCACTGTCTTATCAGTTTGTAATTGTAAGTGACGTCATGTTCCTCTTGTGTTCAATTGAAACATCAAACATCTCATTGGAAACAGAGAGAGAGAGAGATTATAAAACGTGCTATAGGATGAATTCATATTCATACACGATACTTGACAGGCCTCTGTCTGATCGTGGTATGTAGTATGTGTGGTATTAATTATAATTAAATACGATAACTCGACCACGATCAACTTGTCCACGTCCATCCCTCTCTTGCTATCTGCACCACCAGAACCAGAACCACAATATAATAAATATATCGTGTACTTACAGATAGAGAAGTGAAGTGCAACAGCAGCAACGTATTGGGAGTGTATAGTGTAGAAGTCGAAAGAATCATACTAACACCAATACCAATACCAACCAGGCCCCACATTAAATTAAAAGTTGAAAAAAAATCTTTTGTGTGCCTGTGTGTCTGTAGTCGGTATACATTATGCATGTAGCCTATGTTGGTCTCGGTAGTATAGAGCTTCTTATTTTATTCATATATAGAGATATGAATCACAGTCAGTAGTCAGCTTTCAGTACAATAATGATAATTACAAGTTTAAATCGGCTTTGATAAACTCAGCTCGGCCTGGATTCAGGATTATTAAGGAGTTTATTGTTTCAATATAATTCAAATTTCGACGTGAATATAACGTAGTATATATCTACCAACACCAACCTACTACGACTACGGCTACCTACTATAGTTACTACCTACCTCCGTCAACAAAGTCTTAAGTTAATTCTGGAATCTACAGCTCATACAGTCGAATTAGAATTAGAATTTACTAGCCCCTCATTTGTTTCTCTTCTACTGTTTCCACACGTTCTTTGGTTCGTTCATTCGTTTTCTGCATTTGTGTTCGTGGTCGTCGTCTGGTCGGTGGTATTCGTGACTGATTTGATAGAAAAGGCTTGTCATCGAGAAAATATCGCAGCGTTCATTCTTTGACTGAACGCTGTAGAATCTGTACCTATATGTGATCGTGATTGAGAACGCTTTATTTTTCTTCTTTATTGCGCCTTGAAAGTGAAGTTCCGTGACTACTGTGGCTGTGGCTAAAGGGATTTTAACACATTCAAAATAAAGATCAAAATCTAAACTTTAAAAATTCTATTTTTTTATATTCTTCAGTGACTTGAGTAGAAGTCAAGTCAGTAATTCTGTAATTTAATTTGATGAGAGCGAGGTGGTCGAGAATTTGAGAATTAATCACAAAGTTATAAATTAAAAATTGTGTGGCTTCTATATATCAGATTTTGAAGTCTGATCAACTCTATATAGTTTCTGTATGGTTCTATATAAAACTAAAAACTGTCTGATTTTTTTTCGTTGGACTGTGCTGTGAGAGGATTTGTTGGACGACTCGAGCTCCGTCGATATTTTAGTTACATGAAAGTAAAACAGTTTAAGTGTCAAATTCTTCAATAATAATAATTTCTGTATTATTATATTTTTATCGAGAAGTATTTTTTACCTCCTGTTGTGGCACAATATTTAAAAAGAAACAAGAAACATTTTGAGGGGTTAATTTAAAGTGCGATGAATAACTATCAACCCGACATGTCAAGGTCATTTGACTGCTCGGACAATTTTCGCCATGACCTCTCCGGACGGAATAGTATCATCCTAGAAGAGGAAGGGGAGGGAGAGGAGGCTCGAGAGAATGAGAGTTTAAAATTAGACATACCAGGAGCACTAGCAGCTGCAGTGTCATCTGGATCTGATAGTAATTTATTGGAATTGGATGAAAATAATCAAGGTAAAATTATTAGATGAAGAGTTATTGCTTTAAGATTATTTGGCGGGGAATTTTCAAATTATTATACATGAATTACGTTAAGTTATATTCTAATAATTCTAATAATATTAGCTTTGGAACGTGAAAACAAAGCCTTCAAATGGGCTATACTTTTGTTCCTTTCTTGATTCTTTCGTTTTACTGCCAGTTGTTTGACCCAATAATGTTTCCTCTGTTTAAATATGATTATTAAATCTGTCGGGGTTGTTCAATAAGGTTATAATCTGGATAATCCTTTTTTGACGTCTTTAAAATAAACATCACAGATATGCAACCATGTGATTTGTGTTGTGTTTAAGTAAGGGATAAAATTTTATTTTTAAAATGTGGCCTCTTATAAAAACGTACGCAAATAATAAATGCATACATATAAGTTTAATGAATAATATGTAATTATGTATACATAAAAAAAATAATAATAATGTTGTCTGTAACATTATCATCATCATTTTTATTATTATACTCAGTAAATATATACAGCGTCATCTCATTCGCTTTCGCTATTCTGCAATTCTGTAAGAAGTAAAATGTCTTGCTTAATTAATTTTATTTCGATATGTTTGTCGTACATGTATTTTCGTCAACCGAAAGAGTATATTTAATCTTGCTTAGAATTGAATCTTTTTGCAAGATTGTAATAAGTATTGGTACTGATGCTCATTTTAATACTTAATATTAATTAAATTTGTGATGATGCTGTGCAATATCTGCGTCTGTAGTGTATCCATGGTGTATGGGTTGTTTCTGTTTGATTATTATTGGAGGTTGGGATTGGATCTTCAAGATGTATCTAATTATGTTTGGATATATAGGTATAGGTATAGGTGGATTGCATTTATGTGCAATAGATATAGATAGATTATATGGCCAATAGTAGCAAGTATTTTTGCTGTACAGTGTTTATTTATAGTTACGTGGATCTATTAGGTTAGGTTCTTTGACAGGGAAGTGTTTTATTTAAATTCTTTTTTACCAAAACCACACGGTTTTTTCATATTACAGACATTACATTGTTTTTTAAATTCCAAAAAATATTTCAAACTAGCAATAGAGGAAATGGTACTGGAGAAATATTATGTATTGCTTTGAGTCTCAGTCCAGCTTCACACAAACTGCTGCCAAACTGTAAACTACAAATATATAGGTACATGTGTAATTATTACGTAAATACGTTGCCAGTGGCAGTATACTTAATGAGCAACGTGAATATGAACTCAAAATATTTCTTGACCAGCCCACATACCTACCTATCTACGTAGGTGCCTGCGTCATACTTATATGTATGTATGGGATTTACCGATTGTAAAAGTGAAATTGTTTTGCCTACGATGAGCTTGTATGTGTATATAGCGATTATGTTCCTATAGGCATTGCTACTGCCGCAGTTGGCAGTTGCAGTTTGTACTTATACATATATCTATATGGTGCACGTAATAATGCATATATGTAAGTACAAACTATGTGCTTGTGCTGGTCCAGCAGTTTACCGAACAAGATTATTACTCACGTTACACAATGCTGATGTGACTGGAAATTAATAAGAAAATCCCCGGTTGTACTAGCTTGCAAATCACACTTCAAATGTTTCCTTATCCCGTCGAATAATCAAATTCGATATATTGTGTTGTCGTGCTTTACTAAAATAATTTTTATTTTCTTGAAAGGTTTCTCTTGTTCTGTGTCGGTCGATTTTTATTTTTATTTTTTTGGGGGGATGTTCTCTATTTGTAGATATTCTTCTATTTGTTTTGATTTTAATGATTTTCCTATGACTTTTGTGTTAGTTTCGTTTCAAGTTTATTATTTTGCTAATCGACTTGAATACAGACTTGCAACATATATGCATACCTACATATAAGGAACCACAGCCCCTTAAAAAGCATGTATGTGTGTGGTCTGTTTCCATTGCACTTGTAATGGCAGTACATCATTCTAATTTTATTTCTACCATACCATATCCCGTGGCTAATAGAAAAAGACACGACAAAACATATTTAGAAATGTCGTATTTAAAAATACAAAAATATTTCAAAATATCTCGAGGGCTTCTACATCAATAATATAGAGCTTAGCTTAGTTTAACTCGAAGTCTTAAAAGTGAGAGAGGATTTAGCATTGTTTGGAAAATGTCGCATTGCTGAGTGAGGCACTTTTTTTAGACTCTTGGTCCTGGCGTCCTGTTATAATCCTGAATGGAGTGCATTTTGGTCTGCAAGGCTTTAGTTTGATACTTTATAGCGCCGTAATAGCTCATACCAGAAGAATTCTTCTCTCACTATACACTGCACTATGTTGGAAATAATGAAGGTTACACCAAATTACTATGTAGTTGTGGTTTTTTGGGTGTGGGTATGTAATTAGGATTTTTCGTGTAAATTAAGCAATACATCTGCACAGTTAAAAAGTGTACACGCTTAATTACTATAAGGGCTTCACATGAAACACATAAATAATATGAACATTCATCAACAATTTCATCCACAACAAAAAAAACAACTCTCACCTGTTTCTGCCTGTCTTCTCCTGAACATTGCATTGCAATGGGCGTCTGTATCTGTCTGTTGTCGAGTAATTCTAATTATTATGTTGCTCTTGATTGTATGTATTCTTCAATGTATGTACAGTTACCAGTGAGCAATTTATTACGGAATTTACGGACTGGGATTCCACACGTGTCGTAGGTCACTATAGTATAGTGGCGGCTTCGTTAGACAACGCCACAAGCAAGCAAGCTTATGAACTATCAGTAGTAGTAGTAGTGGCCTAGGTCATAATAAAATTATTATTATTATGATGATGCCTCACACATTTATAACACAGAAACTAGACCTGATTGAAACAAGATAATTTTGCCTTAAAAATAGTTTTTATTATATCTTTCATAGATCATGATCATAGTATATGAGGATATCTGCAGTGTAAAAAATATTATGATGGGTCTTAAATTATAATAATTATTGTTATTTTTGTGTAATAAGTACCCTTACATAAATAATTTATTATTTTACTTTTTAATTTACTGACTGACGAAGACGAGGAAGGTAGGCCGTAATATATTTTTTTACATAATATATAAACCTTGTAGCACATAAGCATGTACAATCTTCTTGTCTGTTGAAAATTATATCGTCTGCAGACTTTTCAACATGTTTGCCCACGAGCAAGAGCACATTATTTCTTTGCTAGGGAAGATTTTGACATTTGGGTTATATTTTAAATGAACTTTCATTTAGAAACGTAGTCAAAGAAGTGACGTCGACAAGCAAAAGTCACATTGCCAATTATGCTAATTACCCGCTCTGTCTATTTCAACGGTCGGTCGGTCGGTCGGTGCCGGTGTCTCGTTTTAGATCTATATAGGAGGCACACTAATATCTCAGCAGATGCAGGACCTATTGTCTATATTCTAGATATATAGTTTTTATTACAATGCAAGAATATTGGTATTGGCTCACAGCTCACACCTGTGTCTTCGTCATGTTCGAAAAAAAAATTACGCATGAGAATGAGGTTAAAATTAATCGTGCTTTGAATATCATCATAGCCGCAGATAGTATCTATAGTGTGAGAGTGATTTTTTTATGTAGAGTATTCATATGGAAGATGTATTGAGCTTGCTTGGATTTTCGTGGTAGAAGCAGAGGTACAAATGCAATCATTCTTTTATGTAGGTAATTCACCTTTTCATAAGTGAAGCTGTATGGGAAAATATTATTAGTAGTTATATCTGTATACTCCAGAAAATATGAAAGTGCATTGAAATTCGAAACGCTCTACATCGCAACTTATCGTATCCTTACAGTTGTGTGATTCTGACACAAAAATTAGACATGTATCTGGTGTCTACCCGCATTGGCATTGGGAAAAACGTAGAATATTTTGGGTGAGTGCCAAAAATGGCAAAAATAAGTAATGTTTATCAATGGTGTAGTTTGCAACTCATTCTAAAATGTTGCCACCTTTTGATTTAGAATAATACGTAATATGTTTCAAAAGTCTAGTAGAGTACATGGAGATGCATATTATTATGTTTCTAAATTTGCAAGTCGCTAAAGAAATCTACCTTAATAAAAATAAACTAGAAAGCGCCATATGTTCGTGTATGTAGTTTTATTGCGTAATGAGTTAGCATTGAAATAGCTTAAGAAATATTCTAATGTTTCCAAAATTGACTCGTGTGCACTGACTCTGTATAATTATTACGTAGCTCATTGTTACAATTTAAAATTTAGCATAATTAATTATTGTACATACTGTTATGTATTACTTTATAATTTTTAACTTATTTACTATAACTACATTACTACTAGACAGACAGGCAGGCAGGCAGGGAACTTTTTCTTATTGAATCAATTGCTTATATAGGACCCTATAGAAAGATAAAAGAGATGAAATTACATACGAATAAATAAATGGGAATCCTAGATGTGAATCACATGTGCTAGCCGCCTGTGCCTCTACTACTAATAGTGTAGAGCCCATAACTACAAGAGACACATATTACTGATTACAGACAATTCCTCGATGAATATCTTTTAAATTAATTTAAAAAACCCATTGACCTCATTAGTAAATCGTCGCTATGAGAATTAATGTCTTCCTTATTAACCCATAAGTCATGGTTCATTTCTGCATTTATTTTCTTTGATAATAACTGACTGCAGAACAGTGACTTGAGCAGTGCTTGAGCAGTGCTTCACTACACTGAAATACAAAATGAAAAATGTGCTTTTAATTTATGAATTAAATGCACAGAATGCACTGTACTCCTGACTCCTGATAGAATTCGATAATAATTGTTAATAATTTTAACAAAAGCAAAATCATTTAAAATCCATTTTAGCAAATGACTGTTCATTGGTTTGAGTTTCATTTTCCGTTTTCCATGTTGTTTATCAATTATTATTAGAGTGTTATCCGTATGTATTCAGCCCTGTATCTGTAAAATAGTATGTAACGGCTACGGCGCACTATTTCCATACCCATAAAAAAATGTGTTTAAAGAGCCCATGAAAAAAACTTCTGTCTTGCAATTTTTTTTTCAATGTTTAAAATGAAGCTGTAAAGTAAAATGCAACTGTCAAGAATTTTTTTTCCTCATGTGGTGCTGAAAGATATTAAAAATTAAGATGATGTTCAGTATTCTGTGACGGTGACAGAGACGAAATATGTATGTATTACTGTAAGGATAAGCCTATATGACTATAACGGTGACTCATAAATTCTGTATAATTTTCCCATATGTTTTTAGCACCATGTTAATAGCTTTGGTTTAGAGCTGTCAATCAGTCAATCATTCTGTAGTACGAATTAGTATACTGTACAGCAAGTTACTTGTAACTTTTAGGAGCTCTTATAATATATTCACTATAATTATTAATATAATCTTGTCACATATAAATTGTCCCTAAAATGTCTGCGTCGGCGTTGACGTTATATTGTTGCTTAAACTGTGCGGGCTATAGTATAATTTGAATTTGTAAGTATATATGCTAATATACACAAAATTGTAAGATGTGGAGGGAAGGTAATTATTTTGTTTTGTTATAATTATGAGTTCAGCCGAGGGCAGTGCTCCTTTCTTTGTCCTGGTAAATATTTACCTATATTTATCCTTACTCTGTGGAGTCTCTATCCCTATCCGACCGAACCGGAACCGATCCACTTTTATTAGAAATTAAAGGAAACTCTGTTGAAAAATGCGTTTCCATTTATTAGATTTAAGCAAATATATCATTTTCGTGGTAGGCGTGGAGTTTTTTAGTCAGTCAGAAGTCACAAGTGAGCTGAAACGAGTGACCGGGATGAATAAATTATATTTTGTAGTAATAACAAAATATTACGTATAAGAGTGTGTAAATATGCCGTATTTTCTGTAATAATAGACCCCGTCTAGTATAAGAGAAAATACAGTAATTAATGGGTAAATAAATCATAAAACTAGAACCAGCTTTACAAGATACGACTCTTGATCAAGTAATACAATATAGGCTGTACCTATATTCTTCTTTTGTTTCTGAACCGCAGTAAGTATTTTGCTTTTGGTGGCTGCCATTTAGGGGTATAACGATTTAGGCTCAAAGCAGTTTCTTTGAATGAATTAAAGGAAAATGTTGTGTCAAGCAATCGTACACGTAGCATGCATATGAAATTTTCTTCGTCGGGACCGATCCGTCAGTTTTAGATTTTGCATGAGTCCAATGTTACTGTTGCTACCCACACACTGACAGACTGGCAAAATCAGACAAGCGTATCGCTACTGAAGAAGCAAAATTGCCCATCTCCAATTCTCATTAATTCCAAAACTGCCGTTTTCCAGTTCACACTAAAAGCAAAATTGCCAGTCTCTACTTTGTATGTCTTTAATTGCGTATATTTTGTTTCCGGCAAAATAAAAGCAAGTTGGTATTTCTTATTGCTTGTTGTGTTGAAAGCCCAACAAATAGTAGTACGCTACTTAAGTACCAAAGTGGAGAACGGCAGTTTTACTTTTAATGTTAATTGGAGAGCGGCAATTTTGCCATTAGTGAAAATTGGAGATGAGAGCTTTTGCTTCTTCAGTATCGATAATATAGCACCAGTACCAGTACCAGCGAGCACTCAAAAGCTCAATGAGCTTCTTTTTTATTAGTTCTCAGCAGGTCTCATCTCCGCAGCCACACGTTGACAGGGCATGCAACTCTCCGTTCACACGCTCACCCTGTTCCTTGACTTTTTCCAGTTCAAAAATCATGTTCTTGGGATCTTCACATCTGCGTCAAAAGTAAAGAAAGTAATTGCAAACATGACAAACTCCGCCCGACATTAGAAAGAAAAGATGCGTTTTTCAGCTTTGGTTTTATAAATGACACAAAGTGTGAGAGAATCAAAGGGAGTTCTCCTATTCCTGTCAATATAAACAGAGACAGCCACACACATGGTGGTAAACTCCATTTTTCCATATTTTATCAGCCAACATACCAACGCCGATGCCGATTCCTTTTACTTTAATTTCCACTTTCCGAGTCGAACCTTGCGAAAACGTGAGCATGCCACGGAAAATTGCTCCCTATTTAATCTTTCTCGTTTAGTTCCTCGATTTTTTGAAATTAAATAAATGTTATGGGCGCGGCGGGGAGATTCTAACTAAACTAGACTGCATATAGCAAGATAAAGAAGTGAAAGAAAATAAGTTGAAGTGTCAGGATAGGTGTAGGTATATAGGGACATTAGTTTTCCGTAAATAAGACTTGGCTGTTTTCCCCTGGACTGGTAACGGTAACGGTAGCGGTGACGGGACTGGTGCTGGTGCTGGTCTAATGCCCGGATCCGGATGTGCAGTGCAGAGCGACGTGGGAATTCTTAAACTAAATATAATTTATGTACATAAAATGGATCGATCTAAGAGTCACGAAAGTTACAGGGAATGAAACGATGAGTCTGATTCTGAATTCTGAACCTGAACTGTGCAGTCGTAGTAGCGCAACTGTATTGAAAGATATATTCTATCTACAATCTGCCTGAACTGCACTCTATATTCTGAACTTTTGCTTCCTATGCATCTATAGCTATATACATAAAATGCCACAAGGATGAATGAATAATCCCAATCCTCAATCAGCTGATTGCCAAGGAGGGTATTATTTTACCTCACACATCCACCTCTATGTTCTCAGTATGTGTGTACGCTGATATTTTATTCCCCGATTTTTTCCACCTCGTTAACTCGTTCCTTACGAATTTACAGTGGTAGTGCCGGCATTATTTCTCCAACGGAATTTGTTTGTAATTTATTGAAACTGCATTTTCAACTTAAATATGCTTACATTTTGAAAGGCTGAATTTGTTGATTGTATTTCACGAAAGAATCGTAGTAGAATGTAAGATGATATCAATACGGTTTAATAGTTACGCATTTAATTCAGTATTTCTGTGTAATGCAAATCTAAAATAGTTTTCAAATCATACAAAATGGTTACACTGCTAAATAAATAGTAAATTTACATTTTAATTAGCTTACAGTGCATTTACAATATTTGTAGGAATTTAATAGCCCCTGCATAATTATTTGAAATCGTCAAGTCAAGTCAGGTTTTATTTATCTTTAGAAGCAAATTCCAATCCAGTTTGTTTAGTAAAATATAAACATAATAATATAATGTGTACAATAAATTATACTATTATTATAATTAATGGGATACCTATGCAAATAACTCCACTAGTTGATGATCATGTCAGATCCGAGATGCTATATCTAATCTTAATCTTACTTCAAACCTCTGCTCTGGAACTGAGCTGATCCATAGTTTTGGTGGATATATGGGAAATACATAGCTATAGGAGTCTATCTTGTAGATCTAAACGATAAGAGAGCCACAGAACCACAGTCAGTCAGTCAGTCAGCCCGTAAAAACTTAAACCCTGGGTCGATTGTATTGTCAATTGAAAGTATCTCTAAACTATATATAGATATATGTATAGGGCTCGACAGAATATTTTATGATAGTGCAAATACTGCAGACTGCACACTCCTTCATGTTTGTATATATATATAGAGATACTTTCTTTAATTTTTACTAAATCCTCTACAGCTATACACCTATAGTTTGTAAGAAAATGAAGACGTAAGGCTCAAGGAAGGCTCTAGTGGATGTTAGGCCAAGTTTGTATGCATGTTCTTTCGACAAAAATAGCTTGTTGGCTCAATATTTGAATGCGCTCCGAGTATTTTGTCTATGTAGTCAGAAAATTTTCTTTCACGGACTCTCAATAAGTCCTATGAAACAATCTCTGTATTTTTCAGTGAATCTAAAACAACTCGCCCGAGAGAAGGGTTACAGACACACGCGCTCCTTTTTCCTCGAAATAATACTCATTATTTTATACTATCACACTCTACTTCCGTTTTTAAATCATGTGGAAATTAAAATCACAATTATTGAAGTTATCCGAAATCATTCAAATAACTGAATTAAAACACTGAGAATACGAATAAGTTCAAACTTACATTATTATATATACGTTCCGTATAGTATTTATTCCTGCGTCTTGGAACTTTATAATACAATAATCAAATAAATCGCATTTTAATTCCTTTTTTCCATTTCGGCTTCGAGCTCCATTCATATAGTGCGATTTGGATTTTGATTTAGTAGTTTTGCATATTTTTGTTTGTGTTGACTTTGCTCAAATCAAAATGTGTTCTCGTGGTTTTCGGCCACCTCTTGTGAAAGAGGATACGGATGATTCATACGACAGTTCCATCCTGTTCCCTCTGGTGTATCGTATGGGCAGTGAAGATGGTTAGAATTGTTTTTTTAAACTACTTCCTAGAAATACATTATTGAGATCAGTTTTTTAATTAATGATTAATTAAGTGCTCAACACTAAATGTATTACAAACCTACGTTCATTTGTTATAATATAACATTAATTTATCCTTATAGAAACAACTGGTTTAATTCAATTGACCTTGCAAGCAGATTGACAAAACTACGTTGAACCGTAAAGCATTCATGGTTCCACAAGCCATAGCACCTAATTATTATGTAGGATGGACGAAAGTATTGTTGTTTTTTCCCGGGCAGGATATTATTAATATTATTAGTTATTACGCATTCCTTATTTATTCACGCTTCGAATTTTCCTGCTACAGCCTAGCTAAAAGTATGTTGTCGTTTAAAATAAATTAAACAAAAATTTAAGATGGAGCTACCTATACAAAAAATACACATTGTGTAGTGAAAAATTGAAAAACAAAAATATGTTTGTCCTAGGCAGCCCTTGTCTTACTTGGACTAGTGTAATTAACTATATTTGTTCTCAGTTGAAGATTATTACTTGTTTACGTTATTCACGACCACGACACCTACACGAATTCCTGAGATAAGAGTGAGGAGACCGTGGGAAGAATTCTTATGTCTGGAGTTGGGTAGAGAAAACAGATTAATCTGGAATGTCAAATTTACGTACGAACGCAGCTTCAGATTTAAGATAGATGTAAGATGTAAGAAGGAAATTAGAGCGTCAGTATTTTATTTTTCAAGTAGGTACAAATAGAACTGATACTACGCAGGTGATATAATAAAATTATATTTTTAGATATTATGTGAATTCAACGATTGAAGTAGTGTTTTTAGACTGACATTCACTGAATACAATTGATGCTGTCTCCGTAATAAAAACAGTCTTGTTAACTTTTTGAATATATTCATACCGTATTTTCTCTAATACTACGCGGGTCTCTAACGTCCTTCTCTCTTGTACGCGGGGCTTAGAAGATTGAGTTTGAATAGTAGTGAGAGTTCTATTAAAGAAAATACAGAAATGATTATGCAACTGCTCCACAATATACTGTCAAACATCCAGTCAAGCTTTTTCTTAAAATCCTTATATGTTACTAATCCTAATCCGTTGATCCAATAAAATAAGAAATTTTGAAGATTATAGAAGCTGTTGTTGTTTATGACTTGTTATTTTTGTGAGCTGATTGGTTGATCAGGGATGGTGTGTCAAATATAAACCTCCTCAAACTTGATCGCTATTGGTCATAAAATATTGAGTTTTGACGACGTTGTGTAAATACAATGTATTGACTTTTTACTTCGTCATATTAGTGTTTCTATGTTTTTACTATACAACACAACAACAACGCAACACTCTGATTAGTATTTGTTTTTGGTCTTTGATTTTTCCTGTCATTCTTGCATCATAAAAATATTATGTCAGCCGGGTCTTAGAGCTTATCCTTAGTAAAAAGAAGTTAGGTTTAAATATAGTATCTTATTCAACATAGTAGCAGCTGTAAATATGTAATTGTTATTGTCTGACACATTGACACATTCTTCTAGTTAGATGAGGATATCAGCTATAATAAAGTTGGATTCCCCTTCCAAAATATATTACTTCAAAGATTATCTCGAATGACGAAATAAACGAATACAAAAAAGATTATCAAAGCTCCAGACTGCAGATGTTCACGCTTCAAAAGTACCAACGACATCGAACTGTACATAAATTAATGAAATCATCTATCAGTATTATTCGAAATTTTTATAAGGTGTTAAAGTTGTTTGTAAAACTTTAAAAAAGCTTTGATACCAAAATGTAGTCGCTGTATAATTTCACTTAAAAATGGGTGTTTAAAATTTAAACTTACTTAGTGCGCATAATTATCATATATCCATAATTATATCTGTTGTCTGTGTTGTGGAAGTTAAACGTTAAAAAATAATGCATCCGTCTCCGTGTAGCTATTTATAGTTTATCTGCAATAATGACCAATCGCCAACAAGAAATTGAAAGGTAGCAATTTCTACGTGTTTCGACACACATACAACATATATGACTTGGCATTGAATTTACTAAGAAATGCATTGAGTTAATTGAGTAAAAGTTAGTAGTAGTAAAGTATCATATGGTGAAAATGCAACATGCTTTCTTCGTATATAATACGATGAGTCTAATTACGTATTATCCTAACATTTTGTATATTGCACCGCTGCTGCTTGCGTTATCTAAAAAAAATTCAAGGTATAGGTCAAAAATGTATAAACGAAGCTAGATGATTCCGCCATTGTCATAATTGATTTGACATTGACTCTCAATCTGACTAAAGCGTTTTATTCCATGTCATCTTTTCCCGGCGTGTAATAACACTAAACTGTAGTATGTATATTGTGTGTATGGAATTGAGAGGTTGGAGAATATAATTTTTATATTTAGACGAAAAATGCACGGAATAACATATAACTGTATATTTAACGACGGGTACATAATTATGTATTTCCTTGTTGTGCCTTTGTGCATCTGTTTTAATATACCGATATCCATATTCGATATTATTTCTTTTTAGACGACTAAGTAAGGATTAATTTCTATTCGATTTTCCCCATAAAAATAATTAAAAATAATTTATTACAACAACTAATTTATAAATGCTATGCACATTCTATATCGAATTGTACTAATATTACCTCCAAATGCCTTTTATTCGTAGATTATCCTGCGATTATTAGTTCCAATTGTATAAGTCTCCATCTCTGGCTTAATACAATGGCACATACCTATTTTTAGTAATATAGATTAAAAATGTATTTAATTTTAATTTTTTAAAAGGCTCCCGTATATTTTATATACTACTGTAATTTAGTGTTGCGTCAGTCTCTCAGTATAGTATGTTTTACGTTATAACGATCTATCACCCTTGACAATTTAGGGTTGGCCTCTCTATATTATTATAGTTTTGTTTACATCAGTAAAGTTGGCAGTAGACTGAGTCAGGCTTTGATTCTTATTACTGCTCTGACTCTGATGTACAGAAGCAGAGCAGATATGTACGAAATTATATTATTTAGTACTGTCACGATCTCGATTAAAAAAAAAGTGATCATCAAATTGACTTGTAACTTCCTTCAGAGAGCCTTTAACTATATGTTGCTGAATAGACCTAAGTATATTCGCTTATAAGCTTTAGGCCAGACCAGGTTATATAACTAAATCAAAGATTGCTGAGCTATAAAAGAGCAGTAGCCACATTGGACCATGTCATTCTCAAAGTAGAAATTGAGACGAAAACTTCCTAAGCTTTCTCAAGTGTTAATTCATCACATTTTAATTTGTGATTTAAATTAAATTCTTGTTCAACGTCTTTTCGTCCCAAGCTGATCTAGGATAGAAATAAAGAAATACATAAGTACCTACTAATAACAAAATCCCAGCCCCAGCTCAGCGGATCCGTAGGATCTCAAGCAGCTAGTGTAGATATAATATTTATGTATTTAGTATTTAATATATATTTGAAATTAATATTTATATAACGAGAAGAACAAACGCCTTAAACTAGCTTTTCGAATATAACTGCAGGTATTATTACTATTATTACAAATAAATATTTACTTTAGAACAAAGGGGTTGTTTTCTTGTCGAGTATAGTTTTATTATATATCTTTTCGACCGCAATATATCACTCTATGATCATGGAAGTTGGAAGTGTGTCGGGATAGATATTAGCTAAGTAGTGCAGTTGATATAGGATAGAATTACATTTTTAAATAAATTAAACAGAATTAGTACGTATTTAAATGCAAGCACAGGAAAGATATTAAGTGACAAGAAAAAAGGAACTTGGCTGAAATCTATATTGATTTGTGTTTTTCATTATACAAAAGAACGTCATACGCTCGTGTAGTAATTATATGTAATGTACATAAACGTGTTATATAATTTCCGTCAAATATGTCAATGATTTGCTAATCAAAAATAATATACGCTCCATATGCAGCACTATCACCAAAACTGATATACAATTACATATTATTTTTGTCACGTACACCTATTGTTTATTCAAGTGAAGTCTTCAAGTACTTTTGAATTAGCTGTTATTAGGGATAGGATTAGGTTTATTGTGGATTTTGGGGTATTAATTTAATACCATTAGGCTACGTCCTACGAGTTGTTGTCAGTTGTCACACAAAGTGTAAACGACTTGAGCTGATATTGATTATTGATAATTTTGAAGTCCTAAAATATAAATGTGAAGTGATTTGAAAGTCAAAAGCCATTAATTGTTTTTATCGGAAATACAAATAAATAGAGAGGTAGGGAATTCTATATACTCTAATAAATCGAAATGATTGGGGACGAGTATAGCATGGAGTCAAGTGTAGAGTCCAACTCCATGGACGAGCTCGATATTGGTATTGACATTGACGAGAAGAAAAATTCTGCAGACGTGGAAGAGTTAATTGCCAAATGGCTTCTTGAGTCTAAAGAGAGACTTGCGAATAACATGGGAACGGCTACGGATCCCAAGGCAGTTCCATTCTGTAATAACAATAGAGCCGCCGATCTCTTATTTTTCTCAAATTCCAATGAAAAGGAAGGGGAAGGGTCTTCTGGTTCAGCTACAGCTTCGGCTAGTTCTTCTTTGACAGCTGAATCCCAGATACTGACAAATAATGGCGAAATGGGTAATTTTGTAAATATATATAATTTTATCTATCCACCTAATTTCTATCTCTACTATCTGAATAATTAAAAATTACGAAGTTGCAGCCTTTACATACGTAGCGTCAAATTATAATATTAGTATATGACTCTGGGTCGACACTTTAGTTTCAATTGCCTAAATAGTTTATGCCATTATAGTAATAGTAATTTATTCAATTTAATTATGCGTTGTTTTAAAGCAGCGGTATATGCATCGTGCGTGGGTAATCGCATTTAATATTTTTAACTTACTTGTAGTATCATTTTAGTTATATTTATTTTTATATTTTTGTGTTACGCAAGCACTGTTGTTAACTACAACAGCTGATAAATGATTAAAAATATATCTTACGATTAGTATTGCATAATATATAGCATGACGTTGTATTGACAGTTAACGACCGATTCAGCCATTCAGTCAGCCGCTACAGTTTTTCAAATTAATAAAGCTTTCATTTTTCTTAGAATGGACATGATGAAATATTATTTTCGATTTCAGTATATCACTTTTACTTGAGAGCTGATTATTTAAATTGGCATTTTCAAATTCCATATAGATAGCGATATTTATATCTTCAAGTACCTAAGGTAGTTTCGACTTAAGTCATTTTGACCCCAAAGACATAAATATAGATTATACTATCTCTTATTTATTTGTAAACTTTCTTCTTAATAATAACTACATTAATTTGCTGCGTGGTTAAAGCTGCTTTGTATGCTATATACAGACTACAGATAAAATATCGCCTGATATACTCTTCTTGTTCTTGACAGCTTAAGTTCAGTTATATTTTGTAGGTCGATCCATAAATCTATTTAAATAAGTACAGTACGTAAGTACACTAGGATATTTTTGGATTGCACCCTGTAATCGCAATGTTTTCGCAGCAAAAGATTGCATAAGTTAAGGAGCACTAGGAGCAACGAACAAGCTGCGGGCGGGGTACAAAAGGATGCATACTATACAAGTTATACGCAGAAAATGATTAACTAATTCTACATGTTAACATGCTATTAAGTAAATCAACACAAATAATAACATCATCAGCAACGCCTGACGTTTAGCGTGTACACGCAATATGTGCTGAAGTCAGTGTATTGTGAACGCAAATAGCACTAAGCCTGGCCGTTAATCTTTGTTCAGAAATCTGTGTCATAAATGTAATGTTAAAAGTAACGTCAAGTTCTAATGCGTATTTCCATTCGCAGAATTATTTAGCAATTTTTGTCGTTTCCATAAACTAAAAATTCCAGTATATTTTATTGACCATTACTGTGCCTAATTAATACTGATGGAAAAATAATGCCAAAATCATGCTTACTTTTTTACGAAAAGATTTATTTATTGGCAACTATTCCACTTGTATTTACGTGTCTGTCAGTAAGAAAATATTATTAACGAGTTTGGTTTGCATTTCCACAAGATAAAAATGTAATACACTGTAAAAGAAATTAAATAAAAGAATCGAAAGCTGGTAAATATGCGTACGCATAATATATGCATGTCGTATGATAACTACCTACATAAACATTTAAGAACGCACTTGAGTAGCGTCGTAGCGTGTAGCTGTATAGGGTATTTAAAAGCAGAACAAGAAAGGAAAAATTCCAGTAGCTCCGCGTTAAGATTGGAAAATATTGACATTGTAGATGTATATATTAGTTTTCCATTTCCGTAATTACCTTTACTTAAGTTATCCATAAGATTAAAGGATTAAACTTCAAGGCTTGCAGTATAAATGTAAATCCTGTCGTACATGTTTTTTCATTCACCTTCAGCTGATCAACAAGTCTTAAGTTGTAAGAATCTTGTGTTGATGTGAAACTGAAATTTAAATATCTGGAGTTTTACACACAGGGGAAAAACTGAAAATATTTCTAAATTAAAATTGTGGAGCATATACTTTTCGAGTAAAAATTGTTTTCATAAAATTAAAGTGCTATGATGTATGAAATCTATAGTACTAGAATAATTCTAAAATCAACTCTAAATCCAAGTTAGTATCTTTGAAAATCTTAACTGAAGAAAATTATTTATTTATTTCAAATCAGGAAGTGAAAGTCCAACGTATGGAAGTCCAACATCCTTCCAAATCCCACGGATTCGTCACTCTCAGCTGGACGACACATACGAGGAGATGGCTGGGACGATCCTCATGCAGGAAACTTCACAAACTTCAATTGCCAATGAGATCTCTGCCCCTTATGAAGTTCCACAGTTCCCCATTGAGCAACTTGAAACGAAATTAGCTCTTCAGAGACAACTCAGCACCAGGTTGGACACCTTTTTGATTCTCATTGTTTACTTTAATTAAAACAAAAATGACATTTTTATCATTTATTTATCATTTCGAAACAAAGGGAAGATCTGCAGTATTGACTATACATGAATTTACATTTTGTGATTCAAATGAAATATTTTGTAGTTGTTTTCTTCGCATCTACCTAAGTATAGGTAACTACTAATTTTTTTCGACTAGCTGTATCAACGGGTAATCGAAAAAAGCTAACAATTTATTAAAAATATATAAATTCCATTTTGTTTCATGTCTATCCATCTCCTAGTAGTAGTAAGCCAAAAAAGCTGTCGGACATCAAGTAAGACAAAAGACAATATATTCATGTGACTTTTTGGATGATATAGATGGCACACTTAGCGTAATTTAAAAACAAATCTGTGGCACGTAAAAAATTGAACGTAGAGCAGAAATCTTTTCGTTTTTATTAATTTCAGTGCTTATTTTTGAAAGCTATGAACCCCTTCACTGGTTTGGGTCCAGTGCTCAAACTCGGTAATATTGTTTAAATTGCACTACAGGAATGTGGCACATTTCGTGAATGCTGTAGGCACTTACTGGACATATTTTGTAATATCTTTATTCCATTCGTTACCTTCCGTTTGAATGTAATTAGTGGTAACTACCTGACTTAGCATGTGTTAGCATTTTCATTTCATTAATCGTGCACCGATGTTATTGGTAGTCTAAAAATTCTTCTCAGTAATTTCTCTGAGTAATTATTACCCAATGAGATTCTCTAGCCGTAAGTCTCAACTATTGAATGATGAAGTAAGTATGTTGTGTCTCGTTTGCTACTTTTAATTATGGAATTTGATGTTCAGTTAGCAATGCAAACTAGTTTGAGAATGAGTTTCGTCTGTGAATATTTTTCAGTTGGTTTAGTTAGCACAGTAGTTGATAGAGGTATTCGTTCACACTTGTACATATATATATATACTTGTGTATTGCGCATTGTAATATTTTGTATAATTGAGCGCAGTGAAATGGAAATTTGTCATTTTTTTATCATGATACTGCTTACTTTTCAGGGTGAAAGACTTAGAAGCAAAGTCCCAGCAGTATGAATCCTCGCTAGGTGCGACGCCAGATGAGGCTGATCATGCACTTAAGTTGGATGAACATGATATGTATGTGCCACATTTTCAAAGGGTTTCCATTTCTGGAGATGACACCTCTGGAGTAAGTTGATTTTAAGCAGCATTGACATAGCTGCAACACTGTTGGTTCCCATAATGGGGTTCAGAATTATTTTTGTTCGTGTGTGATCAGCACTTCAGCAGTATTTTTGCTTTGAGATTTGTTACCAAATTAGCAACAATCGAATAATTGGTATCATTATTTCTGATTTTAAGTTGAATTAATAATTTCGTTCCCATATGTTTTTTAAGGCTTGCTTTGAAGATTTACATCATGCGAGCAAGTATCTTGTGAATGCATTGAGATTACGTGAGTCTTATATGGCTCAGTCAAGACAAAGTTTTCCCAATATAACATCAAGGTTTCTGTCAGCACTGGATAATCCAAAGAATCCAGTCACGAAAGAAGTTCATCATGAAGACAGGAAAACTATAGACGGTAATTCAGTACGAAGAAGTTCTAGCATACAGATAAGTATAGATTCTAGATTTAGTTACATTCCGATGTATCATCGGAGCAACGTGCGCATATGGGATTCATTTGATTTAGGTATATTTTGATAGATTATTTAATATTGCTTATGTATGTAGAACTGGATTTTCATATTCATCTTGTAACGTAATATCTTAAAACCTTGAAATTCGTCTATTTTGTGCTTATTTCTATAATATAAATATCAACTTATTTTATATCGCATAGAATTGAAGAGGGATTTGCTACTCATAAGTACGAGGAAAATGAACGCAAGTCAATTAATATCCACAGATAGTGATCTAGATTGTATGCATTTAACGGGTTTAAGATCTTCAAAATATTTCGAATTTACACCGTCTAACAAGGATGACAATGGCGAGGTTATCTCATTATTTGAAAAAAATGAGTTTACAAAATCAGAGTATGCTTGTGCCATTCAAAATAGTTGTCCATTGGACCTTTCCGATATGAAAGACTCAGTAGTGCCCATCAATAATGTGGAGAATAGTTTTAAAATATTAGTTGGGGAAGTTTCTGATCATCATAATAATTGCTGGCAAATTGAAAACCAAAATGCATTGGACTCCTCGAATCAGTTACCGTTGGATAGTTTAAAGGGAGCCGAAATTATTGCATTAAAGGCTGAACATGAACCTACCCTTCCTGACAGCTCATCTCCCGCCCATCCTCAAATTTCTTGGGACCCTTCAGTGTCTTCTAAACTTAAATGCAAAAGTCATCGAAAGACCTGTTTCCTTTCCGGTATTTCTTCCTTATTTATTCCTTGTGAAAAAAATCATGCATAAATCATATATTTACTTATACAGGTACATATATCCAAATTTTCTGCGTTCATAAAATCGTGTGCGTACATTTATAGTTTATAATGGATCAAATGATATATTCATCTTGATTGTGATCCCAGTGAACATTCTTTATCTTTTACTTGTTCAGTAAAGACGGTTCGAAGATTAAACATAATCAAAGTTTTGCCATTGATTTGGTATAATTGTGAACTTAACCCAAATATCATTGAAGATACTTTGAGTAATTCTCAGGATTTTAATTTGATTAAAGTATCCTGTTGATTGTTGTACTCGTAGAGATAATCTTCTATAGTGTACAGATTGATATTTGTTTAATTGATGTCATTCAAAGTATTAAATTAATTAATTGTTGGTTGTAACATTAATGTATAGAGTTATATATAATTTACTTTATTTATTATATTTATTTATGTAACATGATTTTGGTTGTATTATCAAAGGTATGTATTTTCTTTGACTGCTTTTTTTGATTCAAGGAGATCGATCGGAGGCTTGTGGTAGTAGAGGAGGCTTTAAGAGGCCTAAAGGTATCTTTAATGCGTATGCCTTCAGTACTGCATTTATATACATAGTGTGTTGTTCTTTTCACTAGACACTTGTAGTTTTCCATTTTGTTTTTCACTTTCGACCTAGAACTTTTTTAAATAGTTTCACACAGTATTCTAAATTCTAAATATCATTTTTAATTAGAGTCTAAAATATTTTTCACGTTATGCGTTAGTATGAAAATTTGTAGTTTTATTATAGAATTCTGATTTTACAGAATTTCTTTTTTTTAAACTTAAAACTACAATTTATTAAATCAGTTCCAGTCCGACATTTTTTAATGGAATTTGTGTGTAGTATCATAAGATACTTATGTTTTTTTATTTACTTACCAAAATTAGTTTTCAGAAAGATATAGTTTTTTTTACATTAATAGTGAGTACCTTCTTTGTCCTTCGAAATAATAAAAATAAGTAGGTGACTAAACTTTTAGTTATATAACCTAAAACGCATTAAACAAAACTAACGAGCGCTTTATTTTCGAATTTTGTGTGGTTACAAACGGTTAAAATATACTTCATACCGTGAATAATAATATTTATTTTAGGTTAGATTTTATATATCTGCAGTTTGTCTATAACATAATAATATATTAATATTATCGTACCTAACATGTTGCTGCTGTCCATACTTCGTTACCTATATGGTAGCAATTTGACCTTCAACTCAAAATTTAATGAACTGGTTTTTCCCTATGACAGAAAACCCGGTTAAATTTGATTTTTATTCTCCTATGCATTTATATTTAAGGGATCATTGAAGCAGGCACAATGAATTTATCTGTGTAGATTATTAGCATAATTTAGGAACTAACCGAAGAAAAACGTAATAAATCACAAATATTTAATGTCCCAGTTCATTACTGATTGTGATATATTTTCATGTGATGCAAGCGAAGTCGATTATAAAAAGGCGCTACACATATTGATGAGTATATAATCGACATCGAAATAATGTCCATAATAATCCCTTTGCACGAGTGCACCCACCGTCCATGTGTTTTAAATGTCTACAGTAATTTGTCATTTTTGTGTGATTTAATAGGCATTTGTTTGATGTGTGGTTTTTAATTTTTATATTATTAACGCCAAACCAATATTTCTTTTGACTGTTTCCAAACTCAATATAGACCATCCTATTCACCCGCCATCTTGCAAAGGTAATCCATGGGACTGTGAATTTCCGCCACCCTCCAACTACGTTCTACGGTTTGAAGAAGGTGTTTGCAGAGTTTTTGCCGATCAAGAAGCGTCTGATAAAAATGAGGAGAAGGACTATCCATACCCACATTTAGATCAGTACATTCGTGACATGAAAATCTTGTGTGTTATGATTGCAGATGGCCCATTGTAAGTAGTTTTACTGTTGTTTTATATTTTTTTACTACAAGAAAATTTACCATAGATCACTGTATCTTTTACACGCAAAACAATTCTACATTAATGTTAATACTTTTATGTGTTAAATCATTCTACATTAATGTTAATACTTTTATGTGTTAAATCATTTTAGGAAATCGTTTTGTTTCAAGCGTCTCAGCTATTTGTTTTCCAAATACCAGCTACATGCACTTTTGAATGAAGTTCAAGAGTTGACTCAGCAGAAAGATGTGGCTCACCGAGATTTTTACAATATTCGTAAAGTAAGTTGGTTATGAGAATCAGAATTCAGAAAGAAAAATAAGTAATAGTAATTATGTCAGATTATTTAAGTATTTAATTACATATTAAATAATAAATCTGTTTCATTTTTTGTTTTTTCCCAGGTGGACACTCACATCCATGCAGCATCCTGTATGAATCAGAAACATCTTCTTCGATTCATTAAGAAAACTTTAAAAAAAGATGAAGACGAAATGGTTTGCAAGGGTGAAGATGGAAAGCCAATGACCCTGAAAGATGTATTTCAATCCATGAAATTGACAGCGTATGATTTGACAGTCGACATGCTTGATGTGCATGCGGTACGTTGACTTTTCTTTCTAGTAATATAGTCAGAACAAGTTTTTACAATTTTTAGTTTTAGCTAATTATTGTGATTATATAACAGATTGAGTATGTAACAGAATGTAACTGGTTAACCGTTAAGGGGGGTTCAATACAATTATGTAGATTATTTTGTTCTGACTGCTTAATATTTTAGGATCGGAATACATTTCATCGGTTTGACAAATTTAATGCAAAATATAATCCAATCGGCGAATCCCGACTCAGGGAAGTTTTTCTCAAAACGGATAATTACAACGGAGGCAAATACTTTGCTCAGATAATCAAGGTTTGTTTTTTAGTTTGTTCATATAACATTTTGATTCTCAGTAAACTGAATCTGTTTGACTGTTTCCTGGGAATGAAATATGTACATATGTACATATTTAGCTGGGATGTAGTGATGATCGATTTAACTGGCTTGAATAATTATTGTTTACCTTTGTCCAAATACAGGAAGTAATGTCAGACCTTGACGAGAGTAAATATCAAAATGCGGAGCTTAGGTTGTCAATTTACGGACGTAGCAGAGATGAATGGGACAAATTAGCCAAATGGGCTCTCACAAATAATGTTTACTCAGATAATGTTCGTTGGTTGATTCAAGTTCCACGTCTGTAGTAAGTAAAAAAAATTAAGCGAGCTGTCTCGAAAGTGACAGCTTCTTTTTTTTATTTGACAAATGGTTTGACTTGACTCTAAACCGTAATATGTAATGTACTTTATTATTTTTGATTCTATTTGTTTACAGTGACATCTACAGAGCCAAGAATTTGATTAATAATTTCCAAGAAATTTTGGAAAATATTTTCATGCCCATTTTTGAAGTTACAAATGATCCAAACAGTCATCCGGAACTACATCGTTTTCTTCAATATGTAAGTTCGTTATAATTGAACTGAAGATTATTTAAAAATAATCGTTATTAAATCAAGTTCTGTATTCTTTTAATTGTAACTATAACGTGCCATGCTTTCACTCCAGCTTTTTATTAGCTCTTGATTCCTACCTATCTACATAATTTAGCGGATTTTTCACGATATCGAAATATTTGACCCATTTTGAAGTGTTATATACCATTCGAAAGGTAACGACGAGTAGAATCCAAATAACGGACTCTGCACGATTTTACTCACAAATTTTCAACATTTGTTTTAAAAAAACCGTCAATTTTTTCGAAAATTCCGCCTAAATATTTTTTTAAGCGTCGGAAGCCTAAAACAAAATACCCATTTTCTTAATTTTTCAAGGGCTTTAAAATGATATATCATACATTACCATCACTCAATTTTGAAAAAAAAATAATTCAGTTTTTTAATTACAATTAAAAATTAATCATGACCTGACCTCGAACTACAAGTTCAATAGGTTCGCCTATTAATTCCTGTTTCACTGGTATATCGTTCATATCTGCATTCATTGACTGACGGGTTCAAATTTCGGATTTAAGATTTGGCGGGAAATTCAAAAAATGTACTTTTCAAAAACTGAGAATCGCCTGGAGGCATTTTCGCCTGAAACATTTTTTATTAACATTTACAAGTCTTACTCATTACTTACTCTTTCACGGCTACCTCCCCTTAATTTAAAGGTTATAAATTGACCCGGCAAGAACTGCCTAACGTTACTGTTAAGGCTGCCATAAAACAAGGGCTTTAGCCCTTGTTTTATTTGTGAATTTACTTTTTTACCACTTTTAAATATTTCTAGGTCATTGGTTTCGACTCTGTAGATGATGAGAGCAAGCCTGAGCATCCACTGTTTGACGCGAGGTAATTAATAAAAAATTCAAAATTTGAAAATTCAATTTTGTTTTTGTTTTTATTTTTTTAAATTATAATTTTTGTTTGTTATTCAAAATTTACTTTTCACAGTGCCCCTACACCTGACAAATGGGCCCATCTTGAAAACCCTCCGTATTCGTATTATCTTTACTTCATGTTTGCCAACTTGGCTGTGCTGAACCATTTTAGAAGGTTTGAGATATTAAATTTTATAAAGTAATTTGTCACATTCTTATTGCATTTGTCCCGGAATTTGAAAAATACAAAAATATTATTAATTCGAATATTTTTAGGGAGAAAGGCCTTAACACGTTTGTGTTACGCCCGCATTGTGGGGAAGCCGGACCAATTCAGCATCTGGTGTCAGCTTATCTTTTAGCAGAAAATATTTCGCATGGACTGATGTTGCGAAAGGTATGTCCTCAACTCAGCTAATCAATTTCAATTAAATAAAATAATTTAATTTGTTCATTTATAAGTTCCCAAACTAAATTCTTGTCTGGTATATATACAGGTTCCTGTGCTTCAGTATTTGTACTACTTATCGCAAATTGGAATTGCCATGTCACCGCTGAGTAACAATTCCTTGTTTCTCAACTACAATCGTAATCCTCTACCGGAATATTTAGCACGGGGGCTGTGCATCAGTTTGTCAACGGATGATCCACTCCAGTTTCATTTCACGAAGGAGCCGCTCATGGAGGAGTACAGCATTGCTGCTCAAGTTTGGAAATTGAGTGCATGTGATATGTGTGAATTGTGCCGAAATAGTGTCATTATGAGTGGATTTCCGCATAAGGTAAAGGTAAAAGATATATCACTACTAAGCCAAACGTTAAAGCTGACGTTTGTCCGGACATTGCCATTGACAATGACAACAAAATGTATTTTGGGGGAAAATATATATGTGGGTTTCCATATTATAGTGTTTTTCTCTTAACTTTTGGCTTTTAGTTAAAACAATGTAGAAATTAGCAGTAATTATTATTTAGCAGCATTTTCTGTATTAACCGGAAGCATTTAGTATTTTAGTACTACTAACTAGTGTCTGAGGACTTGGATTGTTTATTTAGTTATTTCATTTGTCATATTTTGTATTATAGGTCAAGCAGTACTGGTTGGGACCAAACTACACCAAAGATGGGGTTGCTGGCAATGACATCAGTAGAACCAACGTTCCTGATATTCGTGTGGCCTACCGCCACGAAACCATTGTGGAAGAGCTTGCAAACATTTTCAAGGTTGTTGAGGTTAAACCGCCCCTCAGTGCCGGTTTTTGAAGAATATTGTGAATAATTATTGAATTTGTTTCACTTTATTATTCCCTGGAGGTTGCATCGATAGCAAAATAAATCGAGATATTTATGAATTATAATATACAGTTGGCTTTTGTTGTCTGTTGTTGAGCAAGTGACATTTATGAATTATGAATGACAAAATTGAAGCATGCGAATGTTTTTTTCCGGGTGTTTCTTTTTGTGTTTATTGATATTGAGTGCAGTCAGTGTGTATAAAGTATAGTATATAATTATTATAAAATTAATTAGTTTTAAAACTATTATTAAATTATTATGTAGTGTTTTAAAATTTCCCGTTGAAACATTGCTACCCCCATTCAAGAGAACACAATGGTAATTTCAAAGATATATATTTTAACGGATTACTATACATACGGAATGTGAATGCGTATATTTGTTTTGACTTTTGATTCACAAAGAGTTTAGAAAATAATTTAGTTTACTCACTCAGTGCGAATAAAAATATAAGGAAGCAACGTATTGTACCTGTGGATATGCACAGTACCTGCAGCAAATTAATATCTCTATATAATTTTGTTCATGATAGATATATATATATATATATATATATATATATATATATATCTGTTAATTGTACCTATACTAAAATATATATCTTATCATAGCAATTTATCTAATAGTATTTAAAAGATGCACATATAACTGACATACAATTATTATGAAACGTTGTAAAAAAAATTATACAATACAATATTTAACATACAACGAATACTTACAACTAAATATACTTAAATACTAACTCTCTAAACAAGTGGTCAAGCGTTTTTAGATTTTGTAATTTTTTGTCTTTAGCTCCAATGATTTTTATTAGTAATGGTAATTTTAACCTTCAGAAAATGACTATTATTATTTTAGGCCAATTTTATTTCTTGTATCATCAATTTATGATTAAAATCTTGAATTAGATATTTTAGTATAGTTTCAAAACTCTCTTACGTACATATTATGTATTACTGTCAGACCGAAATGAGAATTCTTAAGAGCTATTGCGTTGTAGCCCTTGTACTTTTTATTTTTTACAATGAATTGACAACCTCAGTAAAAGCGAAGCCGGTTAGATATTGTATCAACATAGTGGCTTCATAAAGCCACTACCTTACCATATAGGATCCAACCAACTTTGACCTACGTAGATTACATGCTCCTTGTAATACATTTAACGTTTAAACTCTTCACGATAATACTGTTACAATTTTTGAAAACTCTTATATCTCAACTTTATTCATGCAGTAGGTAAGTATGCGTATACGTAAAGTTAATTGTTATGATTAATATTAAAATTATCTAGAAAAAAAAACAATAATATACTAATTAACTATGAATATGACATGGCATTCAAATTATACAGCAATTTAATTTTGCGCGGAGTCGCGGAATGTTGCATGTCATTTTAACGGCAATATTTTAATCCTCCGTTCAAATGGTAATTAAATATATATATCTCTAAAATATATGAAATATTAAATTAAATTTTATCTGTTCAAAACAATTTGACGTAAATATAGCAATAAAAATCGAAGAAAATAAATTTTTGCTGACCGATGTAAAATATCAAGTACACTATAGTCAAACAAACCTTCATTTTTATTTCAATTAACGAGATTCAGCGTGTTTCAATTTTAATTTGCTCCCTCTTTGTCTCTTATGATTTCGTGTTCTCGTCCGAGAAGAATTGGATGAGCGATTTGCTCCTTTTGGAACACACCGGTGTTGACCAAAAATTTCTCTCCATTCACCATCAACACAAGTCTTTTGGAATTCGGGAACATTTCCAAATATGTCCTTGTTTGCATAAATGCTTCTTTTCGGTTTGCTGTTGAGCTGAAAATGTTTGTTGGATTTTCTTAAAGCTGGGGCTGTGTGGCTTGCTTGTACTTCGCTCAGATGCGAAATAGTTACGGCAACTATGACAAGTCCCACAAAGCAAACTATTCTGGTCATTGTCAATAATTCTGCTGGTAAAATGATAAATTATTACAGGTGATATTTACGCCGCTTTGATTGCCTTGTCAATTGTAATATTGTAGCTCCTTATAACGCGTTTAAAATATTTGCCTGGTTTACCCCGTGCATTTAAAGGATCTTTCTTTACAAAATTTCACAGTTCGCTCAGTCTTCCTCTTATAGATTCTGATATAGTCGTACAGTTATATGTAGTTTTTAACTGGGCACTGATTCGTTAAATTACGTATTTACTGAACCTGAAATATTAAAGAACAAGTTTAGATTGACAAAACCGAACACTCAGCACCAATATGTGAAGTGGACTAAATTTGAGGATGTGGCATTTGTTTTTATTCATCAATTGAATTGGACATATAAACTGCACTTACAAAAGAAGCTTCCTTATTTTAACTTTTTTTGCAGTGTATTTATATTTTACACCCATGCAACAGACGCAACGCATTTGAAACTTATAAAAAAAGTACTGACAGAAATGTAGGATAAGGAAGTTTCTGCAAATAAAACAGGAGTTACTTACTTTTTATTTTTATTTTTTTGAATTCTTTTGGAACTGCCTGTCTGAGAATTTGAAAAAATCGATGAATGTGAATCCATGAAGAGTACATACTAATGTAATCTTGTAATAATTATTCTACAGATTTGGGAGGTCAATAATTATTCTTGATTTCTTTTAGACAGACAGAAAAGGATGTATGTATTAACATGTATGTATACTTAATTATCATCTGCAAAGTGCCTTCTAGCATAAATGAAGCATATGGGACAAAGCAAACGCTGACATTACTTGCTAGTTAGGTAGGTATAGGTACATATAATTATATACCAATTACCTATTATATAGACATTTACACATGCATGTGTTATTGAATAGCAGTAAAGGGTTAATGATAATAATTATACGTTTTAACAGAGCGTTCAATCTTGTTCCTTTTTCCGCTTCTCACGTCAAAGCAATGTCAAGAAACCAACTGGTTTAGTTAGTGGCAATTTGGCTTTAGCATTTTCGCTTTATAAATTTGTAAAATATAGGAAATTGCTGCTTTGGCAATCTTTATATCTGCAGCTACTGGCTACTAGCTAGAACATTACATTTGAGTTTCTTGCACGTTATCTGCAAATAAATAGGTACACTACTATATGCAAAATGACTACGTCCACACATCCATTTCTAAGCTAAGGACATATACATATAAAATATAAAGTTTCATTTAATGCACTTAAAATGTGATTGTTGTATATGTAGTGAAACTTTAAATTAATTATACGTCATCATTTGCCGTTACATTTAAAAATAAGGCCTACTTATGATTTCTGGATGAAATGTACACGGAAAAGGAAAAAAATTGAAAGTCTAAACTATCTGAAAAAAGAAAATACGGTCACTAAGCAATTCTTAAGTGTTTCTGGAAGTCACTAATGCCGATGAAATAATAACGGAATGTTCAATAATCGGTAAAAAGCAAGAACTTTTATTTTAACTTTGAAATGCGCATTAAATAGAGAATCCGTGGGCCGTATGAACTACAAATTGGACCGACACATCCACAAATATTTTACACCGATGATTAATTTATTATACGTTTTTATCTTAAAACTACTTAAAAGAGAAGCTAGTTAAAATCAATGAATTTTTTGCTGACTGTAAACAAATAACATTCAGATTTGAAGCACATAAAAGGGATTCCCCGACGCAGATACACAATTTATAAATAATTCTATTTGACAATTAAAACGTTAACTTGCTAACATTTAATAATTATTGTTTCAGGCATATACTTTTTTTAGGTACAATTGGATGTTTCAATAAATAAGTGCACTATTTGCACAATTGAGTCGAAATATATTTATCCTTTATAATGCGTAGTTACTATGAAACTATTTTTTGCGCTCGGCGCTCAGTACAATTAGTAAGCAAAGTAGAGGTGATCGATTATTAAGGTTGTAGTAAAATGAAGTATGAAAACAATACATAATTTCAAAAGTACGTATGGTGCTTCCAAGCATCCCAGCACATGAGTACTAGAATAGAACAATTTAATCATCATCACAGGTGCGATATAGCGTAATGGACTTAGAACAAACGTCTCCAACTAAGTTAACATACTCTTGAACATCTTCTGTATCATTGGCCCCAGTGAAATCTTTGTAGGTTTCGTACAGCATGCGATGACCTCTAAAAAGAACACGAGCCTAAAGGAAATTCAATCCGTTAAAAAAAATTCAGTTAAAAAATCATAAACTAATGATTATGATTGAATAACTATATTATTTAAATGATATTTTGATAAGCTCAGGTAATTATAATATGAACTTACTTCATTCACATTAACAATGGCAGACTTTTTTTCTGATTCTTCATTTAATCTTGAATATTTTGAGGCCGATAATTTGGACCGAATATTGTCGTCCAACAAATGCCAAGTGAATTCCTCTGGGCAGAGAAGGTAGGATGGGGTGAAGCAGCCTTTGTAGCGCATTTTGACACAAGAATGAATATAAAAACCCATGTAGTAGTAGCGGATGGAAGGGTGAATAGATTGCTGTTCCCTCACAAATGCAATTTCGCGGAGAGCCCCATAAGTTCCTAAGGATAGGAACATGTAGCTAGGAGAATAGAAAAAGTAAACTGAAGATACACAATCCGGAAGAATATCCACAACTCCAACACCGATCATTGTATCATCAATATAGTACTGCTGATGATAGGTTCCATAAATTTCATCACCGCTGCCAGTCTAGAATTCATAAAATTTTTCATGAAATTCATTATCAATAAAAAGTTAATTGGAATTAGCATCTTAACTATTAAGAACTAAGAACGCACTGAACAAAACTGAAATTATAATTTTAAGCTTGCCTTAATAAAGGGCGAATCACAAAGGAACCTTCGAAATTGCTTGGCTGTACAATCTTCTTCTTTATCCTGATGAACTGTCATTTGATAACTACGGTAAAGGTTTAGTTCCAAATCGAACGTTTTTTCAAATTCTTCAGTGTTCACTTTAACTTTTTTGATAACAAACTTTTTTTTCGGATCGTTACTTGGATTAAGAAAATCTTCCAAAGTTTTTGCTTCAACTTGTTTCTTCACATTGTCGACGGTTGAAGAGTCAATTCCTTTTCGCAAGAGTTTTTGCTTTTTTCGCTCGATTCGAAAATCTTTCGCTTTCTTAAAATTTGAGCGAACAACGGAATTTTCGGGTTTGCTAGTAGTATTAGTTGATCGATCGTTGTTTAGAATGGACTGAGAATCCGCAGCAGTGTGAGATTCGGGAGCTATAGAAATTGCTGGCTTTTCTTTACTTTCTTGAGTCATTTTTTTGCCTTTCGAACTTTCGCTTCTCACTACGTCCATTTGTTCAGCATTAATATTTGACGGGATTTGGCCATTTTTTGGAGCAAACGAAGTAATGTTTTCACCACTGGCAATTTCACTCATATCCAAGTCATTAATGTCTTTAGATTTGTCAGAGGAACTCTTTGCAGGGATGCTTTTCATACCTTCTTCAAGAAGAAATTTGCTGAATCGCTTTAATACTTTTTTTTGGGACTTGGTCAGCTGAAATTCTAAGGCATGACAATTAATTGTGTAAGCTGGGCAACAAGTCCGATTATTTGTTGGCTTATACAAATACTTTCCAGAGCGCCTCCATCCCCGATTTAATAAATTCTGGTAATCCTGTGGAGTTAAAATATGGCCCCACATTCCTGAAGTTTATAAAAATAAAACGCAATGCATTATTGTAAACATCAATATTCAAAAAATATACTTTCAACTTTATACTTCAACGATACGCATTTTACTACACTACAGAAAGACACTCAATATAAATCGCATCTTCTTCAACCTTACAGTAAATAAAATGAGGAAACTAGTACTAGTTTGGAATTTGTCAAGGAATGTTATACATACCATGAGAATAGTTGGTGTCTGAAGATTTGCAATATCCACAACGATATTCCGATTGCTTCCCAAGATACTCTACAATTGTAGCTTTTGACATAGTAAATGATTGATCACTATACTTCACTTTACTGGGAAAACAAAAGTATAGACCAATAATCGCTGGAACTGTCCGCCGGCTATTAGACTACTGAATGCCAATTTAAGTATTTTTTTCCAAATAAGTTCACTCTATTGGTACTCTATTGTTTACTACAACTACAACTGCAACTGCAAAATTTTTCCCTTTAATTTAATGGTATCGAATAGACGACGGCAGATATCTCACGGGTCAGTCAGTCAGTTTAGCACAATGACTAATTGAAGTATAATATATTTAAGTTGTATTTATGACGTAACGATGTTACTTAAAATTCCAAGAATAAATAAACATTATTTTCCGTTGAATCTGCTCATTCTGCATTTCTACAATTCTGCATAAATTCAAAACTTCAGCTTTTCCCTCCCTATTGCCAAAGTTAAAGCAAGCGCATTTATTAGTTCCGTGTTGCGATATGCTGTCTCCATAAAGCGAATCTTCTCTGATCTTCTTTTGAATTGAATGTAGTGATTTGCAGTTACAGTGGCTAGGCAATTGCAGTGCACAAATTGTTATTTAGCAGATATTTTAAATCCGGGGTACTTTAAGCCAAGTGTTAAGTTGTTAAGTATGCCTTGAGTTGCATTCGAATAGTATCAATGTATCTGTATCTAATCGTAATCGTAAATAATGAAGGATACTATAGGATTAAGTAGGCTGGTTAATTTTATCAATAATGGATCAGATCCATGAAAGTTATAATCCTCTCAAATCAAGATATTATGTGCTTCAGTTTTATTACAAGTCTACATATAGGTAGCTGGTAGTTCTATATTCTACATATCACCAAGTATATCACCCGTCACACCACTATAATTTTTCATGCATAATTTGAAACAATCATGCAGATTAAATGAAAACAATGAACTTATTTTATTATCAGTGAGACATGTTCATGATTAGTATTGTGCCCAGCTGTAATTCATAATATCTAAATCTCATTAAATACGCTCATCCAGGTAAACGCAGTTCTTTCGGCATAGCTTATGTATTTATCAATATAAATTAATTTCAATTCCAGCATAATTTGTAAACGTAATATTTCATTTTCATATTTCATTAATTTCATACTCCTAATCCTAATTCGAGTCGAAGTCGAAATATTACGAGTATATTATGTATGTCTGTACTTTTTCATCGGGCCGGTCACCGGTATTTCGTTCTCGTTGTTTGTGCATGGCTTGTCCTTTCGTATAGCTTCATTCCAAATTCTGACTACAGCAGCCAGTATTAATTCTGTAAAGTATTGATCGAATTATTTTGCTTGTGGCTTTTTACGTTCGTTTTTTTTAGGTTCACCGCACTGGCCCGGATGAAGAACACAAACACTGTTTACGCAATTCGACCGGGTGACAAAAGAAAAGGCAGGCAAAATTGGAATTATTCTCATTTCCCGTGTCGTACTGACCTCATAAACAGCTCAAAATGAAACTTCAACATCCAGTTGATTAATTCTATGTACGAACATAAAGCATTTGCATTGTACAGCAACAATCACTGTGGTATTTGATATCGAATAAAAATTCAATGCATAAATCAGCGAATAATCATCCTAAACAGTATTTTGTACTAACAAGAACCAAATAATTTAAATGTACATAATTTATATATACTTATAGGTATGGGTTGTGTAAGAATACTACTAGGTATGTATGTTTAATAATTGAAAAATCTTGTTTCTTAACGTTGAGTGTGGCAAATGTATTTTGTAGTCCAAGTGTAGCATAGCTGAGAACAAGGAATTTGAAATGATACAACATTATAATATGATGAGAGTTCGATGGCATTTTAACTATAAATCGATACCGACATCGACGCTAATGGTAGCTCACATACACATAATATTCGATGTACTAAAATACGCACATGAGCTATAATAACGAGAATGGAAAGTAAAATTGATTCTAATAGTAAAAGCACCTAGGTACATATCAGTACTTGAATAAAACTTGAAATATAATACAAAATTACCTATTGCCTATTATTACCTAGGTACTACATGTGAGCCCGGAGTACTTACGGATGGATGCCTGAACCTCAAACTTGATTACACTAGTTAATTATTTAAAAAAAATAGAACAATAAAATGAGAAATGTGTCTGCTCGTCATTTTTATAGATTTCATCTCACGTACTTTCTCTGACTCTGTATAATTATAGACAGGCGTAAACGTCATATGAGTAAAACTGATCATGAAGCTCGCGACTCTCTCGTCGTGAAAGAAACAGCATTGTATTTTAGCAGTATACATCGAATCGGCATCGGCACTTCCAACCTTTTTGTGTTATAGTGAACACGTGCATTCCAGTACTAGTCCTATAATCCTGCTATAATCCTGCTGCTCTTTACACGGTAGACCTTTTTTTATTTAACTGAAGAGTAGGATACTTTCTGAATTGTGAATAATAGTAACGCCAGTTTACCCTAAATATAAATTACCAGAGTTATTTATTAAATTTACACGATTATCGATTATCCCGAAAAACGTTTAACGTTCATTTGATTAAAATTAGTGTGCAGAACATTTAAAATCCATGTAATCGAAGCATGGCAGAATTTCTGTGTTAACACCAGTACCAGTTTAGTGTTGTGACTTGTTCACAAAGAACAATTGTTTTTCACTTTGTGATTGTTCTATCACAATCACAATCACAAACTACCAAATCTTGATTGTGCACAATCACAAATTCTGAACAAACATTAGGAACAAACAAGAACTAACCAGACTACTAGTTATCGTGTGGTTTATATGAAGTGGAACGCAATTTTTGGTGTAGGGTACGACGTTGTCAAGTTTTATTGGGATCGTGCATAAATGACTTCCCGAAAATTACCATTCTTTTATTGGGATGGTGCACAAATGACGTCCCAACAATTACCATTCTTTTATTGGGATGGTGCACAAATGACGTCCCAACAATTACAATTCTTTGATTGGGATCTTGCACAAATGACGTCCTAACAATTGTCATTCATTCAATTTTGGATCATGCACAAATGACGTCCCAACAATTGTCATTCATTCAATTTTGGATCGTGCACAAATGACGTCCCAACAATTATAATTCTTTTATTCGGATCGTGCACAAATGACGTCCGAACAATTATAATTCTTTTATTCGGATCGTGCACAAATGACGTCCCAACAATTATAATTCTTTTATTGGGATCGTGCACAAATGACGTCCCAACAATTATAATTCTTTTATTGGGATCGTGCACAAATGACGTCCCAACAATTATAATTCTTTTATTAGGGTCGTGCACAAATAACGTCCCAACAATTGTCATTCTTTTATTGGGGTCGTGCACAAATGACGTCCCAACAATTGTCATTATTTTATTAGGGTCGTGCACAAATGGCGTCCCAACAATTGTCATTCTTTGATTGGGATCGTGCACAAATGACGTCCCAACAATTGTCATTCTTTTATCGGGGTCGTGCACAAATGACGTCCCAACAATTATAATTCTTTGATTAAGATCGTGCACAAATGGCGTCCCAACGATTACCATTCTTTTATTGGGATCGTGCACAAATTACGTCCCAACAATTACTATTCTTTTATTGGGATCGTTCATGAATGACTTACCGAAAATTACCATTCTTTTATTGGGATCGTCTATAATGACGTCCGTTAAATTATGATAGCTTTATTGGGATCGTCTATAAATGACGTCTACCAAATTATTTTTTTGTTGGGATACTTTGCTAAATACGTCCTCTAAATTATTGCTTATTAGGACCCACATACTCCTGTGTAACTTTTGTAAACGATAATTTTCTTTATCGCTTCTTATGTTGTATGGGCTGCTGCCAAATCGACAAAATGTTTAAATTATTATTATTAAATTACTTATTATCAATACCCGTCTAGACACACTGACAATACCAATAACATCTTTTATTAGTGTTCAAATAACAAAAATTAGTTACAAATTTTCTTGTCGTTTCTTATACTTTTTACTTCGTATTGTTTTGTTATGAAATAATTAAAAATACGTATTTTTCCTCAAAGTAAGTGTACAATGAAAATAGTTTTGTCAGTTAGAATTAAACTCCATTGCAGAATGCAAAAGTGCATTGAGTTATTGGTATATGCAGTGTTACTATAAGCTTTAAGTGTGGTATTTGCTCCAGAAAAGCTCAAAATGTGGTATCTACAACACTGCAGTTTTTACTTTTGACCAGATTAAATTTTAGTTAATTTTGTTTTTATTCGGTGCCATTTATGATTTTAATTTCAGCAAATCAGCTACTGTTGACATTTATATGATAGATCATATTTTTCGTGCAATGCAATATATACTGCATCAAAAATATGAACATAATATAAGATGCAGTCATCATATTGTGTACTTACAGGATACTTAGAAGCAGGTATACATATTTTTTAAACTTCAGAATATTGTATTAATAAAGTTTTAAAAATATGAAAGTATTACTCTATCATTCCTCATTCTTATCATGCTTCAATGAATTATAGGGAAGAAATTTTTGCAATTAAAATATTGTTAAATTAGGTTTTTTGAACTGTGAAGTTGTATATAGTTTGTTTTTGGGTTTACAATTAAATGTGTTAGATATCACTTTTTGCACTTCAAGGGTGTGAATATTCCATTTTGCACTTTATTAGTGCAAATATTACATTTTTTAATACAACATTGTAACCTATTGAAAATAATTCAATGCATTTTTGCGTATTGATGGACTTGAGCAAAGGAGCTTCTAAGAAACAAATTAACTTAGGCAAAATCACCACTTTACTGACTGCCGCTTTTTTGATGGTGCCCTTTGTGCTTAGTTTTTTTAGCGTTACCAAAAGTAGCTCACAGTAAAATGTATAGAAAGTACAATTATTTTAATACAACACGAAATGAAAATAAAAAACAAACTTTTGAGATTTGAAAAGTTATGATCGTGAATCAAATATGTAAACGGAAGGACCAGTGTGTCTGCCCAGGCATGACACACTTTGTAAAAATCTATCGTTTTAAAAATGTGCAAAAGTTGACATTGGGCTATGCCAGTCCAAAAAAAGTGATAATTCTGATGAGGTCATTTAGGGACAATTCCAACAAAAAATAATTTTCAGAACGTAATTTATGCACGTTCTTAATAAAAGAATGACAATTGTTAGGACGTCATTTGTGCACGATCCCAATAAAAGAATTAAAATTGTTGGAACGTCATTTGTGCACGATCCCAATAAAAGAATGACAATTGTTGGGACGTCATTTGTGCACGATCCCAATCAAAGAATTATAATTGTTGGGACGTCATTTGTGCACGATCCCAATAAAAGAATTATAATTGTTGGGACGTCATTTGTGCACGATCCCAATCAAAGAATTGTAATTGTTGGGACGTCATTTGTGCACGATCCCAATCAAAGAATTGTAATTGTTGGGACGTCATTTGTGCACGATCCCAATAAAAGAATTATAATTGTTGGGACGTCATTTGTGTACGATCCCAATAAAAGAATTATAATTGTTCGGACGTCATTTGTGCACGATAGAGCTAATTGGTTTGGTTTGTATGCCATTTAAATCATATTAATGGATTGTGCACAATCACAAACTTTCACAATCACAATCTAAGGTTATTGGGATGGATTGTTCACAACTCAGTTTGTGCACAATCCAAAAATCACAATATTCACAAACAATTGTTAACAAGTCACAACACTATACCAGTTGTAGTTACACGTAAAAAATAAGAAGTACATACTACTGTTGACTGTGCTACAATGTAATAGTTTTTATAAAATTAAATATTCTTGTTTTGTGACGTTATGTAAATTTCTACAAGGAAAACAACTCTGTAGGCAGCAGTGCAGTTGGCAAGATTCCAAGTTTCCATTCATCACACTGCTTCATTCAAAAGGTTTAAGCTGACTGGACTGAACTAATAAAATTTGGATTTGGATTCATCCGACAGGTAAATAAACTTTGGGTTAATGAATTGATTACTATCACATACCTTTGGTTTAATTTATTAATAGATTATTTTTCGTTGTAAAATTCGTGTAAAACACTGATAAATTAACGAGTTCAGTTATTTCATAGTCAAAGTTATTTAAAGTCAGAGTTAGTTTTATTTTGACATTAAATATATTTGCTTATAGGTACCTACTCACTTAAAGGTTTCGCCGCTTATTTTTCGTCCTCCTCAGCAAGAAGTAAGAAGCGGGGAAGTATAGTGTAGCCACAACCAAAATGACCAAAACCAGACAATTTGAATTGAATAATAAATGAGTTTATCTGCAATTGGAAGCAGCGCCTTCAGCAGAATGGGAATGCACGTGAGACGTGAGGATGTCGAGCAGTAGGCCGCAGGGGCAATGATGCATTTAATTACTTATGCAGAGACAGAGATATCATTCTGTTGGGTTCATAGCTTTTGAGATCGCCATCAGAATTTACAGGATGAGGCAGTAATAGTTTACTTTTACCTATGTCGATACCATACCATATATCTCTAATCTACAATATAGGAAAGTAGGTGATGATTGCTGATATTACAGAGTGCTTCGTTTGTAATTAAAAACAATTTTTTAATTTGTAATTTGAATCTCTCCATCTTCGGTTTCTGTTCTTCTCAGTGTTGAATCCTATACTATTAGTAAAATAGAAAATACGCAGGCTTCATTCCTCAACTGCTTTCATTACAGAAAGGTGCCAAAATGCGACACACTACGGCTACACAGTATAGGAATATATAAAATTCGCAAATCGCAAGTTTGTTATAGGCTACAGATAGTATCTGTAATATATAGGTTCACTCAATGATGCGGTGCCATGCACTCAATTTTATGACTGAATTGGAAAAAAAACACAATTGTAAATTCAAAACAATTCGCAATCATGTCTATGAATTGTTATATTGAAGCGACTGGGATTCTGACAAGTAACTTGTTCCTAAGCAAATGCGTCCACACACTTAGACCTTTAGAATGTCATTAAATTGAAGAATTTGAGCGACTGACAGCATGATTGAATATTGGAATTGGAAATATGGGAATGGAATTCAATTTTTTAAAAAATAATACTGTTTCTGCCAATTGACTCACCCGTGAATATATTTCGTAGCGTACATATTGATTACTGATATCGTCAGTGAAGACTCAAAATGACCCATTTCCATTTTTGGCTGAAAATAAAAAATGCACTATCTACAAACAAAATAAAAACCATGATCCTAAAAGTATGTAAATAGAATATTTTGCACTTGTCAAAAACATGTAAATAGAACATTTTGCGCTTTTCAATAACAAGCAAATAGAACATTTTGCACTTTTCAAAATCACGTAAATAAAATATTTTACACTTTAAAAAAGAATGCAAATAACACATTTTGCATTTTTTTAAAACTCGCACCTAACATTTTGTGCACTTATCTCATTAAATATTTTTTTGACATAGCTCATTTTAATTCTAGCTTAAATTGGATATGGGCCATTTTGGTTCTTCACTCACTCACGATACAAAAGCACTTATAATAAATTGTACGCCCCCACATTGTCGCACGTTGCATGTCCACGTTGTATAGGCAAATAGTACATAATTCGCTATTACCTCTTCATTTGCCTTGAAAACTATTCTCAAACCTCATACTTACAATACAATTAGTATGCCTTAAATACACTTTCTAATAATCCAGATGAAGAGCTATCTTCATCAGCATACACATTATATTACTGCAGTCATCCTAAATTCTATAGCAGGGTGAGATAATTATCTTTAGTTTTAGTATAGAAACAATAATTGCCCAACGCTCGAGTCTCTTGACGTGACATCAACGCTCACGAGTTTGCGTTCATTAGTCTCCACACTTTGTTTATAGCCTGAATGTAATAACTGAAACTGTTTACTTGGCTCGTCGCCCGATCAATAAGTTGTATTGTGCCTGGCTACACTTGGCTTGATATTTGATATCGACTATCTACACGAAGGTATTTTTTGTATTGCATACTGTAAAGTACGAAGGCTGTCTCTCACACTAGTACTGTGTGTGACACGCGACAACCGCGTTAAAATTTGTTTAGTTGGAAAAACATCAAATAGCTCTTCTGTGATAGTCTCACTCAGTCAGTAATAGTAAATTACTTAACTTAGTAATTGCATATTACATAATATCCCAAAGGGTAGGCATCAAATTTTAACAAAGAATAAATATACATACACACTTTTAAAGGGCGCGAACGTGAGAATGCTAGATATTTAATTTGGCTAAAATTTTTAAAAAAATTGTCTAATTTTAATGTTTAGAGATCGTCCATAAATGATGTAATAAGGGACATGGCCGTGTTCTAATACCCACCCACCATAACAGTGGAAATATTTTTTTTAACATTGCCTTATAAATGGGGAAGTTTTCAGGGCCACCCACCCGGAAGGTGACATCATTAGTGGATGATCCCTACATGCATTTTTTTTTAAAAATAATTTGGTAGAATGGCCGTACCCACAAATGCAGCATGGATGTTATTTCTGCTCGGACTTGTCTACCTAGTGGGCGAATTAGGCCATTTCTTGGTTGGTGTTGTGAGCAGAGCGCTCGCTCAAGATATCCACTACGGCGATCTTGCATGCTTCCCCATCCCCGACAATGGAAACTTTACAGTGGAATTCAAATTCTGTGAAGACGGCAAGGACAAAGATCAGTGCGTGATGATACTAATAATTAATATTTAATAAATAATATAAATTCGTAAATTTTTTTTCGTATTTCATTTCACGCATTTCTTTCTCATAAAAAATAATTCAGATGTACCAATTTAACAACGTCACTGGGGGATGGAGCCCACGTGCCAGTATGCAAGTGGGACTACAGTGGATTGGGACTCGAGTACCAGATCCTTGCGGGTCCAAGCTTCATTTTTGTGTTCACCTTGACGGGAATTGCTTGGGGCCTCCTGGCAGATCGCTTTAATCGAGTCTGGCTCCTCACCATTGCAGCCCTCACTTTCAGCGTGTCTCTCATTGGTGCATCCTTTGCTACGCAGTACTGGCATTTAATACTCTCGCGGATGCTCCTAGCAGCTGGGTAATTGAGAATGAAGCTAAAAAAATATTCATTACATTTTTCGAGAAAAAATTAAAGTAATTAGAAATAATTTATTCATAATATTAGGGAATCAGGTTGCAGTCCGCTAGCTGCTGGAATGATATCGGATATGTTTCCTCGTAAGCAGCGTGCCTTTGCGATGGGTTTATTTAATTGGGGGATTTACATTGGATATGGCTTGTCTTATGCTATTGGCAATTATGTTACTGAGGCCAACTTCTTCGATCAGGTATTTATTTTATACATATATTTTTTTAATGTTAGACGCCACAGCTATACAGTGGCCAATTAATTAAAACCAATTGAAATATTATACAGAATTAAATAAACGCATCAGTTAATAGATTGTGACACCCTTTAATTTGCAAGGGTTGGAGAGTTTCCTTCTTTGTGAGCGGGGTTCCTGGAATAATCGTGGCCCTCATGCTCTTCTTCACCGTTCAAGATCCGCCTAAAAACAGCCGGATGTTCTCTGGCTCAGGGACCGGGGAGAGTAACGAAACGTGTGGTGAATCAGCCAAGGACTTGACAGCCATCGAGGATGACACTAAGCAGAGTACAAAACTAAGTGAAAAAAATACTGAGAAGCCGCCCACAATTTGGGGACTATTCCGAAATCCACTGATTGTGCTCCTAGGATTGGGTGCTTGCTTGCGGCATTGCGGTAATTTAATCCAGATTATTTTAATCAGCACTTTGTGTATCGTGTATTTAATTACACAGAAAAAATGTACTTTCCTTGAATTTGAATTTGAATTACGATTAATTATTTTCATTAGCTGGACTTTGCTGGGGCTACAATTCAGCCCTATATTTTCAAAAGTATTACCCCGACTACAGTGAGGCTGGTTGGTGGCTGATGGGGATTTCGATTGGGGGAGGCTGTGCGGGGGCAGCCATCGGTGGTTTCGTGTCCGACAGATTGACCAAAAATCATGGCATTTCAGCTAGGGCCCTGGTTCTTGGAGCGAGTCAGGTAAAATAAGTTAAAAAAAAATTATCGTATAGACATAATCAATAATATAAATATTTTTTTCAATTAATTTGTTAAATTATACTGCAATTTATCATATGAGATCGCCCATAAATGATGTCATCATCTAGAAGGGGTGGGTCCTAGAAATGGCTACACTTAAGGCAATGTTAAAAGAGACATTCTATGTATTGTTATGGTAGGTGGATTTATCAAGTTAAACGCCATGCCACCTATGACATCATTTATGGACGATCCGTATATTGAAATATACGTTACGCAATTTATTGTAAAATAATTAACTAATTTTTAATAATGTATTTCAGCTCTTGTCGACACCATTTAGTATTGGCCTCCTGTACTTAAATCCGCCATATGCCTTTATATCTCTTCTCTTCGGTTACCTCTGCGGTAAGTTGTCACCTCCGAAACTTCCCTAAATAAGAAAGAAAGAAAAATCGCGAGTGACTGGTGCCAATATCGAAATCCGGTTCGATTTACTGATAATATTAATAATTAACTAAATAATATTAAATCCTGTTTGTTTTTTCAGCCGAAATGTGGTTCGGAGTGATGTTCGCCATTTTAATGGAATTGGTCCCGCTATCTCTGCGGTCCACAGCATTAGCCATTGCGCTATTCATTATCAATAATGTTGGAGGAAATGTACCCGTCCTGGTTCATCCCGTATCTTCCATTACCAGCTATAGAACTGCCATTACAATTTTCTACTCTGGCGCATTATTCTCAAGTAAACTTAAATACTATACATATTAGATTAGCTGCATAATACTGTATGTGAAGAATCAAAATGACCCATATACAATTTAAGCTGGAATCAAAACAAGCTGTGTAAAAAATAGGCACCTAAAATGCTAATTACATGTTTTTAAAAGATGCAAAATGTTCTATTTACATGTTTTTTGAAACGTGCGAAATGAACTATTTACATTATTTTTGAAAAGTGCAAAATGTTCTATTTACATGTTTTTTGAAAAGTGCAAAATGTTCTATTTACATGTTTTTGAAAAGTTAAAAATGTTCTATGTGCATGTTTTTCAAATTTCAAAATATTCTATGTACATGATTTGGAAAGTTCAAAATGCTCTATTTGAATGCTTTTAAGCTCATGATAATGTTAGTTCTTTCCTAGACAGTGCATTTTGTTTTGAGCTAAAAATGGAGATAGGTCATTTGGTTCTTCGCATAGAGGATACGAAAACCTGTTACATATAATTATTTTTACTAAAACATTAATACAAAAAAACTCGCAAAAGGCAATTATTGTCGGTACAAAATTTGTATTGGCTGTTAATTAAATAAAGGCCTATTGGCGGTAGAGAATTTATTAATAGTATTCATTATAAAATCTTTATTTTTAATTGTCTTGTTGTAATAAATGATAATTATATTTTATTCTTTTTCCAGGCTCCATACTCTTCTTCGTGCTGTACGTTGCTCTTCGCCGCAGAAGCAAGTTCAATTCATAAAAATATATTAATTTTATAATTTAATATTATATATTCAATTATACTGTAATTTTCTTTATATTTTTTCATGACATTTCCTTTGCATCTATTCTATATGTCTATGGTCAGTGTTATTTGCCAGTGATTACAAGATCTTTGGTCGTAGTATTATTTGTTTTGAAAATATTTTTTAGTTAAACGAAGCAGTAAGTAATACGCCTATCACATTTTATCAGATATAGATAATGTGAACACATAAATGTCAAATTATACGACATGTTGAGTGTATTTAGATTTTAATTTGTGTCCAATCATTGAATCTGTAATAATCTGTAGCAAACTGTTTTGATGTCCCTACGTTGTATAGGAACAAATATCTACTATATAATGTTATATGTGATGTGAATACAATCAAGTTAAATAAAAATAACGTCACGCGTCTACTAAAATCTAATGCACCGCAATCTCTTATTTATTTAATGCAAGAGAAAGGTCAACATACGATTTTATTTAAGGGCAAAAATCTTTTATATAGAAAGGTAGTGTGCTTCATATGGTAGGAAATAGTTTGGGTTAGCTTCATATGAATTAAGATTAGAGAGCGTGCATAAACTACGTGGTACGTCTGGGGGGAGGGGAAGTAGGGGTTCAAGCAGCTTACCATTTTGCATGGGCGTACATTTCAAAAAAGCGGGATATGGGTTCAAAGTTTCAGATGCTTGTACCACGTAATTTATGCACGATTTCTTAGGAATAAAAATAACTAGTGCATACATATTGTAATTATATGAATTGCGCAATCACATTACCGATTGCATAAAATCATTCATTTTCTTGCTGCCTATTTTTAATGCCTTTTTGCAGCATTCGAATTCGCTTAATTTTGTGTAGTTCAAATACAAACAAACCACAAGCACAATGAATAATTATTAATAGCACTAGCACCTAGTATATACAGATATGTCAAAAAAAGCTGTACAATTAAATATCATGTATTCCGCCCATACATTTAATGCTACACGCGCTAGCTGATAAATCTAAAAAAAACATTCATCCGGTCGGAAGGACTTACGAAACATACCATGAGTGTGGCATACTATGTGAAGTATCAAAATGATCCACATCCAATTTGAGCTAGAATTAAAATGAGCTGTCTATGAAACAATGAATGCGATAATTACATCAAATGTTGAATGCGAGCTTTTTAAGTTGCAAAATACCCTATTATATGTTTTTCAAAAGTTTCCATGTATCTATGTTTTTGAAAAGTGCAAAATAGTCTATTTAAATTTTTTTGAAAAGTGCAAAACAGTCTATTTCAATTATTTTTGAAAGTGCAAAACAGTCTATTTATCTTTTATAAATGTGCAAAGGGTTCTATTTACATGTGTTATAAATGTACAAAGTGTTCTATTTACACGTTATATAAATGCGCAAATAAGTGTTTTATTTACATGTTTTATAAATGTGCAAAGTGTTCTATTTACATGTTTTTGAAAATTGCAAAGTTTTCTATTTATTACATGCTTTTAGGATCGTGATATTTTAACTTTTTGCAGATTCTACGTTGTACTATATTTTTGTTTTTACCTAAAAAATGGGAATGGGTCATTTTGGTTCTTCACAGATGATATGTATATCTGTATAATCTCGGTATACCCTATGCACAAGTCAGTATTATGCAGTATGCAGTATTTACTTAATCTCTTACGTGGTCTGTCGGTCTGTGGTCTCTGGGGTTGGTGCATACAACACAACGACAGTTAACGAAGATTCTCAAGTTCAAGTCTATTAAAATAAATTGAAATATCTAAAAAAAAATATGCGATAAGATAATTTACCACGAGCCTAAGTAAATTTCCTCGATGTTCCCCCTCACAATAAACAACTGTCCGACTCCTGCATTCATTCAATACTTTAAATTAACACAGTACCGTCAAAAATCAGGGAGTTGTAGTTGCACAGCTCACAAATAACATAAATCATAAATAAATTCGTAACATTTACACTTCAAAAATTAAAATGAATTTCGAGTACCTTATTATAACTAAACTGTGTATCTGAACAGCAGAAACATGAAGAACTCCTTGGCCCCATCCACATTTTCTGCCGAATTAATTACTTTTACAGTTGGGTTAATTTTTTTAATTTCTATTTTCCACAATGGACTGGGACTGGATATACATAATCAAGACGGAAACTTTCGTGGAAGTATATAACGAAATTTGTACCTATCTAAAATATCCTTATAAATCTTGACTTAATAAAAAAATTATCGAAAATTAAAAATATTTTTTTTTTTTAAATTTCTCCCATTCAGATTTAAAGCATATTAAAAGCGAGACGGATGCGGACACTCAGACACGAGCGGGGCAAAAAGTAATCCGCAGACTCCTGCCACAACGTCACACCGAATTTAGTTTGCGAGTCAACAGCGCCCTCACTGAATCTCCTTATAGTGACTCTTTTACGGTGGGTTCAAAAAGTTATATCAGTCAAAACAAATTACCTTAACAAATTAATTCAAAAAATATTCTATACAATGGCGTGGAACCTGCAATCTCAATTTTAGGTTACATGGGATGCCTCTATAAATAAAGTGGTCCTCACTGGGACAACAGCTGTGGCTGCATTGTATGGATTTAATTACTATCTAAAATATTTCTGTAAATGTCAAGTTGCTTGGGAAGGAAGTCAGTTGGATTTACCGACCATTTTACCCAAAGTCAATTTAACATTAGAGATTGTGGACAGGTGAGTCATTTCTAATAATGTCTTTAATTGTGGTTGGTCCCAGCGCGCCAAAATTAAGTGAACGGAAACTATATGAATTTTAATTAAAGTTTCCCCCGGTGTGTTTTTTGAAGGTTTCGCTACTACCAGAATGTCTGCACGGACAGCTATTCGTTTGCATGGTGGGACTGGGCCCAGTGGGAGAAGCACATTGATTGGATGGCTCTTAACGGTATCAATCTGCCCCTTGCATTTACGGGGCAAGAAGCAATTTGGCACAAAATTTACACTCAACTTGGGCTGCCAACTGAGGATGTGGACGAGTACATTACTGGACCAGCTTTTTTGGCATGGTATAAAATAGAGTACCGTGTAGCTTCTGGTAGCAGCCTCTGGACTAGTTTTAAAAATTTTGAATTTTTATTAGGTATGTTTGAATGAATGAATAAGGGATCGTCCACAAATGACGTAACCCGTAGGGTCAATGGGCCAACTTGGATACTTTTATGATATCTCATGTTAAAGATAGCGATTTATGCAATGGCTATACGCTGATGACATAAAGGTTTTAGGTCCTTAAAAAAATATGGATTTTTCTACGGCGTCATTTGTGGGCGATTCCTAACATTATTGTGTTACTAAAATTGCCCTAAAAAATATGACAGGTGGAGAATGGGAAACATTCAAAAATGGGGCGGACCAATTCCAAAAAACTACATTTTCCAAAAGCATGACATACTCCTGAAAATTGTGGACCGAATGAAAAGTTTAGGGATGATCCCTGTCTTGCCCGCTTTTTCGGGCAATGTTCCTCGAGGGCTCACAAAAATATTTCCTAATGCAAGTGTGGTGCATCACTCTTCCTGGAATAGTTTTAATTCATCATATTCTAGGTAAATCAACTATTAAAAATCTGAATTTGATAAGAAAAGTTATTATTTTTAATGCTAATAGCAGCGTATATAATTTCATTATTACAGCAATTATATGCTCCTCCCAACGGATCCGCTTTTTATTGAAATTGGGAAGCGCTTTATTCAGGAGGTATGTATAGTTTTCTCATAAATTAATCGTCCGGTGATACTTTCAGCATTTCACGTATTCTGTAATAAATATGGATTTTTTTTATTACGCACTGGTTTAAAATTTTACAATTAATTATTATTCAAATCCACTACAAAAATTACCAGCTGGTTGAAGACGTTGGGACGGGTCACATTTACAGCTGTGACACATTTAATGAAAACAGACCAATTAGGAACGATAGCACCTTTCTATATCAAATGGCAGCCTCAACATTTGCTTCCATGACTGCTGGAGATACTAAGGCAGTTTGGTAAGAAAGGCTGCCTTTTTTAGAATGTTCTTTTTAAAAAAAAGTATGGCGGGAAAATTCACTCTGATACTATGTATGATGCGCCGCGGCGTGCTGCTCGTTAGAATAAATTGCGAAAAAATTTGGTTTAAATAAAAAAGAATGTAATTAATTTGAATTGAAGGATGATACAAAGTTGGGTCTTTACCGACACTGGCTTTTGGAAGAAAGATCAAATTAAAAGTTACCTAAGTGGAGTGGAAGAGGGAAATGCTTTAATTCTTGATCTTGAAGCAGAATTATTTCCACTGTATCCAGCCACTGATTCTTTCTTTAACCATAATTTCATTTGGTGCATGCTTCACAATTTTGGAGGGAACCATGGTCTGTATGGTGCCTTAAATCTAGTCAACCAGGTAAAAACATTTTATTTTTTAAAAAAAGGTCAAAAATTATTTCTTTTTAAAAAACGCTTACATGCGCATGATTTTTAAAATAGCTCGCACGTTAATCTTATAGGGAGTTCCAGCTGCTCGACAAGGAAATAAGAACTACGTGGGAAGTGGTATGTGTCCTGAAGGAATTAATCAAAACTTTTTCATTTACGATTTCATGAGCGAAGCCAGCTTAAGAAATACTACTGTCAATGTTACTCAATGGTAATTTATTAATTTAATTAGGTTTGCTTTCATTTCTATCAAGTATATTTTCTTGCGTCCAGTTTTATAGCTAATTGTATTAATTTGATTTTTTGTTAATTTCCACCCATGCAATGACAATAAGGGACGTTGAATTGAAATTCTCAATTTTATTCAGTAATAATTATTTCAAAACATGTAAATGCAACATTTTGCAATTTTTCAAGCATGCAAATGAAACATTTTGCACTTTTTAAAAACATGTAAATGAAACATTTTGCACTTTTCAAAAACATGTACTTAGAACGTTTTGCAATTTTCAAAAATATGTAAATGGAACGCTTTGCAATTTTCAAAAATATGTAAATGCAAAATTTTGAACTTTTCAAAAATACGTAAATAGAACTTATAGAACATTTTGCAATTTTTAAAAACATGTAAATGAAGTATTTTGTAATTTTCAAAAAAAAAGTAGTTAGAAACATTTTGAACCTTTCAAAACATGTACGTAGAACGTTTTGCAATTTTCAAAAACATGTAAATGGAACATTTTGCACTTTTCAGAAATATTTAAATGGAACATTTTGCACTTCTCACAAACATGTCCAGTGGTCCCAACGAAAACGGTAACAGATTGCAGCGCCACACGAATAATTTGTCCCCACTCGGCTCACCACAAAATGCCCCTTAAGGTCTCTTATCTGCTGTTTTCTTTTTTTCCCCGGGGGGACAAGTTATTCGTGTGACGCGTATCGTTTGGCGGTCTTCGTTGCGGCTACTTGGTCAAAATTCGGCAAAATGCTCTATTAGAACATTTTGCATTTTTCAAAACCCTGTAACTCTATAGGGCTTTGGACTACCAAGAAAGAAGATACGGAAGTAGTGCCTCGAGCAACACAAGGGAGGCCTGGAAAATTCTGAGCGTTAGAAAACTTACCTCTTACTAATATAATAACTACACCAATATTCTTGTCGTTCTGAATTCTAAATTCAATCTCCATATATTAACACAATTTTCATATTTTTTATGAGTAGAATAAAATCTACAATGCACCACCAATGCTAAAGTTTCACGGTAGAACACTCATTACAAGACGACCTGGTTTTACACTCAAAGAGAAGGTAGGTCATTCGTACAGTCCGTTAAAATAATATATATGTATACCACCACATTTTATATATTTATGTTGCATTTAAAAAAGAAGCTGCTGGAGAAAAACTGTTTAAAATTAAATTGATAATAAAATTACTAAAATTGTGTCTGTTTATTTACATAATACTGATATTTGGTCGCAGATTTGGTACAATACAGATGATGTGTACCAAGTTCTTAAGCTTTTCGTGAAACCGTCGTCGAACAATAACACCACCAAAACTTCCATTTCAACTTCAAACGGGACCGGAACCGGAACCGGAACGAGTCTATTTCGCTTCGACATTGTAGACTTCACTCGACAGTTTTTGCAAGTTCTGTCCTGTAGAATTTATAACTCCCTTCTCAGCTACTATTTTACAGAAAATATGGATCGATTCGAGTAGGTCACTCAGTCAATTTTATGCACATTTAAATAAAACAAAATTTACTTTTTGGGCTCTGATTTCTAATATTCAAACGTATGCTGTATACTATACTAAAACTAAATTTATTTATCAGCAATAATTTTAATGTTTGATATAGTACAAGAGGAATACAGCTTCTGAATCTTCTCGATGATTTAAACGCTATCCTATCAACGGATAAGAAATTTCTTCTAGGACCCTGGGTAACTGATGCTGAGCGATGGGGCAACACGACAGAGGTACTGATATAGCAAATTGTTTAATTAAGTATGACAGGTGCTAATATTTTTTGCATTTCTTATTATCATTGTGGGTTGATCTATCGTTCTTATAAAAATTGTAGGAAAAAGATCTGCTGAGATACAACGCATTAAATCAAATTACACTGTGGGGACCAAATGGGGAAATTGTTGACTATGCAGCAAAACAATGGGCGGGTAAGAGACGGACATATATCGTGAGTAAAAAATCAAAATGGTGCATATCCAATTTAAGCTATATAATTAAAATGAGATATGTAAATTAAACTACGTGAGATAGCAACGTAGTATTTTTAATAACGAGTTTTTGAAATGTGGAAAATGTTTCATTTACATTTTTTTAAAGTAGCAAAATGTTCCACTTACATGTTTTTGAAAGAAGCAAATTTTCTATTTCCATGTTTTTGAAAAGTGTAAAATGTACTATTTAGATGATTTTGGAACGTCCAAAATTATGCTTTATATCTACATGCTTTTGAAAATTGCAAATTTTTCTTTTTACAAGATCCTAGACAATCCTAGTATCATGACATTTTACTGTTTTTTTTGTACATAGATTCAATTGTACATTTCGTCTTCGCCAAAAATTAACATGTGTCATTTTGATTCTTCACTCACGGTATTAAATCCTATATATGCTTTTCAAAATAAAAGCTGAATAAGCCAAGTAACTATAAGTAGTAAGTTAAACTATTTTTATCCTTCTAAAGGTGTTGTGTCCGATTATTACAAACCGAGATGGGCATTTTTCATAATTGCTTTGAGAGAAACCGTAGGAAGACCTTTTAACTACGCTCAGTACAAATCAAAGCTCCTGCGCTTCATCGAAACCCCCTTCACAACTTCGAAAACTTTGTATCCAACCGTACCCTCAGGTAAACGACAAAAATTACACTAACTATAGCAAACAAAAATGCGTCTCCGTTCTTTGACTGATCCTTCTACTTCCCTAATTTACATACGTATTTTTTGACCCTCGGTCGTCCTCCGATACATACTAAAAATATAGTCAAATGCCATTAATTTTTTGCTCCTTTTTTAGGTGACAGCATCGTTGAAGCAACAAGAATATTCCACAAGTGGGATACACTGTATCAAAATTACGTCCACAAAAGTATTCTTCGTCGAAATTCTGGAAGGAGATCAAAAATTAGAATTTTAAAAAAAGGTAAAATTATTCACTAGTTAAAAAAACATTCCAAGTTTACTGTATAGTCACAAAAAAGGGTCTGAAATTAAAATATTAAAATAAAGCACATAATGCAATAATATTATTGTTATACAAGAAAAAGCGAATTTGCCTATTCGCCACCTCGACGTAACACAGGAATATTATTATTTTTTAAATAACAGCACAAAAGCATTATTACATTGTTTGTCTGTACTAATCTCGCATCATCTCACCCTGTCCATAATTAAACACAGGGCTCTTTTCCTCTGCTCCACTGGTGTATGAATGAATGAGCCTATGTAACGCCTGAATATGAATCTCCTTTTTTTATTAGTATATATATTTACTGATACAAGTTAGTCACGAACTGATCTCACGCTGAACCGTAGGAGACTCAGCTTAAACAAGCATTTTTCCTAATCATAAGCATAATCAACAAAGGATGAGAGCGAAAATGTGTACCATATAATATTAGTCGCATTGTATTCATCACTGTTGATAAAAATTTCAGTTTCAATCCTGTTCAAAAGAACTGAATCAGAACAATTATTACAACTACTCCGCACTGATGACTTAATTTGCAAAGTTCCTCACGTGCCTCTATTACATCTGACATGTTCACAAGTGGAGTCTATATCTATATATTGTTGCCAATTTTTATTTTGAACACAATCACGATTATTCCTGTGTTTTTTGTATAATTCAATTACGGATAATGAGACGTGGATTAGGCGACAATGACTGACGAAGAGGACTAAACCTATGATAACAAAAGATGAAATGAGATGAGCAAGAATGACCAAGAAATATGCAAATATGATGTGCTAAAGTCTCACGATGTTCTCTGAGTTGGTACTATCGATTGTTCCGAATTATCTGTAATACCCTGATGTACCTATATGTATAGTATTTTATTATGCTATTATGTAAATAGTACTTTGTCTCCCTTTAATACATTTTTAGGGGTCGTCTATAAAGGACGTCATTCTTGAGTATTGGCCATGTTAAAGATAGCCATTTACGCAGTGCAGTGGTTAAATTGATGATAGGGTACTAAAAATTGGAATATTTTCATCAAGTCATTTATAGACGATTTCTTTCGATCATTAAGATAACGAAACCGAAAATAAATCGAATGACGAATAACGATCAGAAACCTTGGAGCACGATCAGATACACATGGTATAGGAGATTGTTGTTGATGCTGAAGCGGATTCACAACTGCTAATTAAGTCCACAACTTTGCACTTCATCTTCGGCTCTGGTGACTGGCTGGGACTGGGAAGCGCTGACTATGATTTTATTGGCAAAGCACCGAAACAGAGTAGTACATCGAAGTAATTATAACAATGCTAGCTAGAAAAGATTGTATACAGCCTAAGAATGGAAGGAGTATAAAAGGGACACGAAGGACTCAACGTTCAAGTCAGTTTCAAGATTTACTTGAGGGTGTCAACAGTGGATTCAGAAACAGGAAGGATCATCAGTATTTTAGTTAATTCAGATTACAACTATTATATTTCGCTGCGGGAAGGATTTTTCAAAGGCAATAAAATATTTATACTCTGGAAAACAAGACCCAAAAGAAGACTGAGCACTTTGTACCGTGTACGTTCCAACTTCTACAATGAAAACTTCTCGGTTCAATTCGGCACTGTTTGTGGTAAGACAAATTTTATAGTTAATTGTATTTAAATTTAGTATTTAAAAAACTACTTGGATGAAACCGCATGCGTACTGTTTCATTCACCCTGCTGTATAATAATATGACCCGGTTGCATCTCCATGGTTCACGCTGACAAAGATACAATAATATTTTGACATCAGGTTTGAATGAACATAGGGTCACTAATATTTTTGTCTAGAATTCTTTCATCTTTAAATTATTGACTTAATGCAAATTTTAACCATTTTTTAAAACTGAATATTGATGTATTCGCCAAAAGGAGCTAAGCTAATTTATACGTATTCTATACACTACACTCCCGGCCCCGGCCCTAATTTAGTACAGAAGAATTACTTGTAACTTTACAAGGTTATATTTTGAACACTAATTTTGTCTAAACTCCTCGTTTTCTTCGTTATAAAACTTGTATCTAAAATCTTTATAAATCAAAGTAAAAGCATATAGCTTTAATTAGGTCATTAGCTGAAAATGAAAAAGACTTCAGGGACTACGAAAACACCTACTAAGCCAGGAATAGCAGAGCAAATTAAAATTACTGCTGCTGAAAAGCCCACGACTCCACAACGACGAAACACGCTGACGTTGGCTCAAGGCGGCCAAGTCGCAACAACTGTAACTGTGGGAAGCTCTGTTGTTCCAACTAATTCACCCGCAAACATGACTACTGGGGATCGTCAGGGTGCGGGGGGTCGAAGAAAAAGCTCTCTTTCACCCAGTGCAGATCGTAAACACGGAAGTAGTACTAAAAAGAAGGATCCTCCAAAACAGCCACCTACAACAGGCTCAAATCATCCCAATTCCAAACCGAGAAAAGCATCAACAGGCTCAGCCGGAAAATCTCTTCCAACAGAGCAACATCACAATCAGAGTCAAAATCAACGCAAGTCCATAGCATTAAACAATTCATTCCCGACTCCTCATAAAAACTTGCCAAAGAATGTGACCCCTGTTTCAGTTGGAGTTGGCGCTGGTGTTGGCAATCTGAACCGAAACGAAAACCAACACCATAACCAACAACGGCGAGGATCTCGGAAAGGATCCATTGAGACATCTGAACAGGAACAACTGCGTCAATTACTGCATCCCCCTCATCAAGCCGCAACCTCAGCCGAAGCCCACGATCAGCAGGTGCGACAAAACAGAAAAGTTTCACTTGTCAACAAAGGGCAGGTCATAAATCCCAACAATCCAAATCAAAATCAGCGACGTCAGTCAGGGAAGGAACATCCGCAGAAACAGATCAATCACCCTAAAACGATGGATACAACCCAAACCCATGGAACTGGAAAAATAGCAGGACCAGCACCAGGACCAGGGGACAGTATAAAGCAACAAAATAATACGAATATAATTACTCATCAGCCTAAAGTTCACACGCATGGAAATGGAAAACCAACAACAATAAATGGAGAAACGAATTTGATGAGCGATCATCGACTGACAGTTTCACCTAATGCTACTACCAAAATTGAGACGACCTCTGTTCCTTTGCCTGTAACTAAGGTTCTCTCGAGAGAAAATCCCAAGATTCCATTTTCTTCACATAAAAATTCAGCTTCAGCTGATGCCAATAGAAGTCCCGCAGTGTCTATAAACTCGCCTCCGCGAACACCTAAGAAATTGTAACTATACTATCGTATGTACATGTCATGAGTGAGGAATCAGAATGACCCATTTCTGATTGATGTTAAAATTTAAAAAAAACATACTAATTGAAATTGATGCGTAAAAATGTTAATTATGAGTTTTTGAAAAGTGGAAATTTTTCTATTTACATGTTTTTGAAAGGTGCAAAATATTCTATTTACATATTTTTTAAAATGCAAAATGCGCTATTTACATGTTTTTTATACGTGCAAAATATTGTATTTATATTTTTTTAAAGTGCAAAATACTCTATTTACATGGTTTTTGTGTTCTTCTTTTTTTTCTTTACATATTTTTGAAACAGTGTAAAAAGCTCTATCTACTTGTTTTTTTAAAGTGCAAAATGCTCTACTTACAAGGCTTTCAAAACTGCAAAATATGCTATTTACTTATTACTATGTTTATTTAGGATCATTAACATTTTATTTTTGTGTATACACTACAGCTAATGGATTTTGTTTTTAGCTAAAATAAATGGATATGGGTCATTCTGAGTCGTCACATGCGATATGCACACAATATAGCAAAATTCGTCCACAGTTTATCATATAAAAATCGAATGCAAAATCTTAATGTATTTTCCTCACATTTTTCCTGCTTCAGCCCTCAGGCAGTAAAGACCGTCAAGAAGTACAATCGGGGTCTTAAAACGTATGCTGGTCCTTACAAAACTTTAAAAAGATCTTCCGACTACTCCAATTTTAACTTGGACAATGGCAATAACACTGAGGATAAGACTAACAAGGGAGACCTGATTGCAACTCAGAGCGAGCCGTTGACATCTGCGGACGCCCAGGGGGAGGAGTCAAGTGGCATTGACTCCTCCCAAATTAAACTCACTCGAATTCAGTCTGAACTATACGCGAGAAGTGAGTGGAATAACAGCAGGGGTTACAATAAACGACGCTCAACTGTCAATTTTGGACATCAGCCTTATGGGAATATACGGCGTCATAATAATCGTCGTACTCGTCGAATGAAATCAATTGTGAGACTTCTCGTTCCATCAGTTGTGGGAACTAGTAGCGCCTCCTTCAGTCTCCACCCCCAACAGCAAGCCTCGGATGAGATTATTGGGAGTGGGAAGGAAAAAGAATTATTACCGCCGCAGATTCCAATGATTGATCCACATTCCCCAGTTCCAGGTCAAGGTTCAGCAGAACTCATGATTGAGAGTGAGAAAATAGAGCATTGCCAACGATTGTACAGTCTTGGTCCGTGTCTATTTTGCCATGAAGTTAAAATGTTTTGTCAAGAATATCCAAGATTTTATCAACTCACTCCAAATCATCCTCCAATTTGTCCGAGATGCGAGAATGGGACTTTTGAACCCGAGTGGACACCACTCAGCATTTTTTGTTGTGTCTGCGTCCCCATCCTTGGCATCCCTTGTTGCTTCGCTTTCAGGGAGTTCACTTGCAATCATTGCGGAGAGATTTGGGAATACAATGATCCTAGGGAAGAAATTGATTATAACGTCTAATCAAGGCCCATCCCATACATACATACGACGATATCCCTTACATTTATTTCAAATCTAAAAAAACGTTTTTTCTAAAAATAGAGAATAAAGCCAAAAACTTTTATCTTGTGTTTATCTTACAATAATTCCGTCCGCAAGACTTGCAGTAATAATACTATTTAAAATATCTGACAATGCATTATGTAGCGAGTATTTTAAAGCCTAAATGTAAATGTGACTTGTAATGTAGAGATATAAAATCTTAACAATAATTTAATCTTTCAAATTTACTAGTATCATGGCAGACCATGTAGGAAAATAAATATCAGGCATTTTAATCAAATTATGTAAAATTGTAAAAACTTTCAGATGTACTCAGTCATCTTATGCTTAGCCATGCTGGCAAAACAAGGGGAATCGTCATCCGCCAACTACGGATCCGGATCCCAGCAAAACGAAGACTCCAATGTAAGTTTTAAAAAAACAAGCCATCAGTCTAATGTTTACTCAAATGAAGAGTTTTTTGGGAAAACGGGTTAAGGCCGTATCAAAGCAAATTTTATAGGAACGAATTTCAAATAAAATATGGCCCGCTAATTTTTCTTAAGCTCAATAGTTTTCCATGGAATATTACTACTGTATGCCTTCGAAAAATACAACGAAATATTGGATATTTAAAAAAATTGCTATGACTGAACTTTGACCTTTACAACGCAACACAGTAGCGTATCTAGTTACGTAGTACACGTAGAGTAAACAATTTTATATTTGAAAAAATTGGGCTTACATCGTTTTCACAAGAAATTCTTCATATTATATTATGTACACTGTAGCGTATGTAATAAATTATTGTAAATCCCAATTCTTTCTTATAGAGCCTGCCCAACTACAAATTCCAGTACGGCGTGTACGACTCCAAGACAAGCAATGATTTTGGTCACGAGGAGGAGAGAAATGGACAGGAGACGAAGGGACAGTACAAAGTTCAATTGCCGGACGGTCGCCTTCAAATTGTGACGTACGTGGCGGATCAAAATGGATACAGGGCGGATGTGACGTATCAGCAAAGTTCATCCAATGGTAACAACTATGCCGCTGCTGCTGCCCCCGCTACTTCATCTGGATCCGGTTCCGGTTCCGGTGCTGGTGGATATGCTGGATCATCCGGATCCGGCCAAGGAAATCAGCAGCCACGTAACACAAGATCCTTCAGCACGCTTAAAACAAAAATTAATGGACAGTATTATGGTTATTAGAGAGCTACTACATAATTACATATTATTATGTAGATTCCAAATGTGGTTCCAAATTAATGCATTCATAAGAAGCAAATATTTGGTCACATACATATATTCATTTATGTACATAGTTTCAATTTCAAGTTTATATTTTTATATTCAACACTGGGCGTCTGCATAATATTGATACTTTTTTAGATCAATTTTTGTAAAATTAAATTTTTAACTTTAAATATTATTTTTGTATACATTTATTATTACATATTGCTATATTCTGATGTAATTTGCATTTTGATTGTGGTCCATAGTATTATTTTTGTTTGTAATGGAAGTTGTGTAAAAGTTGCAAAATGTTTAATAAAACTTTTTAGTGCATTAATTGTGTGTAGTAGTATTAATCATAAAAAGATGCGAATAAAATTTATAATCATGAGATTCATGAAATAACATAGCTTTGGCGAAAGCCTAAAGGTGGTAATTATTTCTAAAGCTGGATCTGGTACAATTATGAACTACAAAATGCCTTGGAGATGATCGACACGCTACTCAAACGTTATGCACATATTTTGCATGTCTTGAGTGAAGACTCAAAATGACCTACATCCATTTTTAGCTAAAAGAAAAATGTACTATCTACGCAAAATATTTATTAAAATAATAAATTATCATTCATGATTCTAAATACATGGAAAAGGAACATTATGCACATTTTAAAAACATGTAAATAGAACATTTTGCACATTTCAAAACCATATGTATATAGAGCATTTTGCACTGTTTTTGAACATGTAAATCGAATATTTTGCACTTTTCAAGCACACGTAAAAAGAAAATTATGCCTTTGCAAATGCTCGTAAATAAAATATTTTCCAATTTTCAAAAACTTGTAATTTGTTAACATTTTACACATCTATCGCACTTCGTATTCATTTGACATAGTTCATTTTAATTCTAGCTTAAATTAGACATGGGTCATATTGACTCTTCACTGTATATATACCTTAATTCGCTGATACTGTAGCTATCAGTATAACTAACAGTATAATATTACACAGTGCTTTCGAACTCATTGTTGTAACGCTACACGTCTGGTATACTGGCATTGAGGTCGTAGATGTTTAGGCTATGCGTGTCCTGATGGCTCCTCGTTTAATATTCAGCAGTCAATGCCAGTCCAGCAATTTAAAACTAATTAAAAAGCAGCAGACCCTGATTGAACCTGTTGCATCTGTAAGGAGATAAAACAAATAGATAATGTCATAATTAACTGACTTTGTTCTTGTTTCCTAGTCCCCGTTGGTAGTACTGATAGAATTTACACTGACCATAGCCGCTGTTTTAAAATTCATAAAAACAAAGAAGCTTACTAGTTAGCTCAATATATCGACTTGATACTAAATTAAAATCCCTTATAAATAATAGCCTTATCCTATAGATAGAGATAGTGATGAGTTTCATACCAGTGATAGATTTTGCTCTAATTTCTAATCAAAATGGGGAGAAAAATCTGGAAAATAAGGAAAATTGGAAGGTCTTAGCTAATCAAGTGTATGAAGCACTGAGCAAGATTGGCTTCATGTATATCATTAATCATGGGATTCCTGAACAGAGGGTGACATTTGACATTACATATTTAGTTACATTTTTTACTCATCATTAAAGTACTGAAAGTTTCGAATTTTATACATAGATCCATCGGGCCTTTAAAGAAAGCGAAACTTTTTTCAATCAACCTGTCGAAGCAAAAGAGAAATTTTTGATTGATATGTCAAGGAATTATGAGGGGTACACGAGAGCTGGGCAACAAATGTAAGATTAACTTTTCGGGGGTATAAATACAATAATTATATTATGTATGAATGTTTGTGAACAATTAGGGATCGTCCATAAATGATGTCATGGAGTATTTCATGAAGTTTTTATGATAAACCCATCCACCCTATAACAGTATAGATTGACAACTTTTTTAACATCGCCTCAAACGGAGACGTTTTTAGGATCCACCTAACTACATGATGACGTCATTTCTGTATGATCCTTTACACTTCTTAATATTTTTCATTGATTTTTTATCAGACTGAGCGATACAAGTCTTCACGAATTTCGTGAATGCTTCTCGCTGGTGGACCCTGCTGCTGGAAATTTTTGCCTTGACAACGACGACGACGAAGCCCCCGAACTTATCTTGACTTTACACGAATTGAGGAGAGAATGTCAACCCCCGCTAAGAATACTATTGAAACTCATGGCACTGTCCCTTAGCTTGAGGGATGATGAATACTTTGTAAAAAACTATAACAGAGGAGATTTGCATCAGAATCCTAAATTAAATTCATCCATGATGAGAACACATTTCTATCCCCCTCTCCCCGAAAAACTGGAGGTGTCCGAGACATCAGTCCGCTGCTCAGAGCACACAGACTTTGGAATTTTGACGTTACTCTTCCAGGACAGTATGGGAGGACTTGAAGTACTAATATAATTCCTTAAATTATTATTAATTAAATTAAATTGTACGATGAAAAGTGCAAATAATATCTATCTAATTTAAAGATGTATCTAAACACATATTAGTACCTGGAATTATTTTCGTTATATTATAAGGTCAAAGATTTGAAGGGCCAATGGATTCAAGCCACTCCAATTCCTGGTGCTATACTCGTCAATACTGGGGATGTGATGGAATTATGGACAAGCGGACATTTTCGAGCAACAGTGAGTAATAGGTATAAATCCTCTGTGAAGAATCAAAGTGACCCGTATCTAATTTAAGCTAGAACTAAAATGAGCTATGTCAAAAAATAACATTAAATGAGATGTAGATACGTAAAATGCTTAATACAGGTTTTTGAAAAATCCTGTTCTATCTACTTGTTTTTTGAAAACTACAAAATGTTCTACTTACAATAGCCTTCAGTATCTTGATTTCTTTTGTAGATAGCACTTTTTGTTTTTAGCTAAAAATGGATACAGGCCATTTTGATCCCTCACACACGAAATCTTGATCATAGTTGTGAAAATGCCTTTAAATGTCTAGTTTCACAGTTTATTCAACTTGGCTGCATAGGCACTTTAAAATATTAGATAAAGAGAACATAAAAGTTTCCTTGAAACACGCACCATTGTTCATTTTTGTTTGTAGCCCCATCGTGTTCTTATTCCTGAGGAAGAAATCCGGAAACGAACAACGCGACAATCCATTGTATATTTTGTTAATCCTGATGACGAAACTCTGATTGCACCTTTGGATGCAGAAATCAATTCTTGGTCTAAACATAAACACAGCACTCGTGGGTTTGAGCCAATTGTATTTAAAAATCATTACCATAAAAGGTTGACGGCCAGCTACAGATATTAAGTTTTGTGTGTTAATTGTAATTGTGGACTAATTTGTATTCCTATTAATGGAACCTGGATTGAATAAATTGGTAGACACTTAATACGAGTTAATTTCTAGGTTACGATGACATGATTTTTCGTTGACTAACTTAATTATTGCGTCAATTATAAAATTCGTACATTTACTAATTTTTTACATAATAACTTTTAAGCAATTAAGACACGATTACATGGCTGTACACCTGTTCCTGTGCCTGTAATAGTACACGGGGCTAGGAGATCGGAATATGAATAGTTGTCGGGTGCACGGTTGTAAGAAACACGGTATTTTATTTTGGATTTTCCATAGTGACTACTAAATTATACACTGCTGCATACGTCTATAGTAGACAATTTTCAGTGCGCATTGAGCAAGCTACAGTGGCGGGTGGTTTGGTTTTGCAGTAGAAAATTGCAAAATTACAACTGCAACTACACTGCTCTGACAGCTCTAAAATGACAGCTCGCTTCTGTCTTTAAGCTTGTCTACTGTCTTTAATAAATTATTTAAATTGACATATTGGCTCTGTCGAAGGGAATAGAAACAAAGAAGTGACGAGTTCATTGCATTTTATTTGCACTGAACTGTTGATTGTAAGGGCATAAAACAGATAGGAGAGAAAATATGTCATTAAAATCGGAAAACGGAATTATTTATATTGTACTGGATTTGCTTTTAAACTTAATTACCTACATGGCATAGATCCTTTGCTACTTGTGTGTTCAGTGAAAAATTTCAACCTGTTTACTGTCAAGAATTAAGTGAGAATGGTCGTAGGAGTGTGGAACCTCTTGAGCAACTAAAGTTTAAGTAGTTGTTTAAAAGCTGGAATTTGGAATTAGCGGTAGGTAGTCCACAGAAGTCAACATTGGTGGGTATAAGTTTCTTAATTATTGTACTTAATCAACAAACGGAATTTATCGTGACGCAAATAAAATGTGAGCCGGAAAATAACTTCGAATTGATCATTGTTGGTGCATACATAAAGCTGGCTATCTTGCTTGAACAGAAATCGATCCATACGAGCCATGAGGTAAAATTGACTTATTTCTTTTTGTAATACATGCTACCAACAAATTATTTATTCATCATTAAAAATTAAACACTTAATCATGTATGTCAGTTGAAAGTGCCTCGCTGGTGCGAGTTGGCACACGCAATCTCACGATTATTAGCCTGTAATGTTATTTTTATGTGAATATGTATTTTGTATTTATAACGTCTTGATTTTTATGTTTCGTATAGTTCACCAGTGTCTCAGTCTTCGAGTGTTCTGTCCTGCAACCTGCCGGAACGATATTTTGTGATTCGTGGAGGAAGGAAAGGAACGAAAAAAAGGAAGGAAATTGCTGAAGAACTGCAAAAATATGAAGACATGTGCCAATTAGAAATCCGTGCCTGTGGTTCATCGGAGCATCCTAATGTCCTATCCACACAAAATATCATCGCCTCCCTATTGTACCAGCAAGGGAAATATGACGAAGCTCTCAAATTACAGTTAGAAGTTTGTGGAAAATACAAGCGAATTTTTGGACCTAACCATTCAAATACTTTAGCCTTAATGGTGAATTTGGCCACATTACTAGAGGAGCAGAAGAAATATGCTGAGGCTGAGGCACTATACAAAGATATTTTAAATCTCCAAATACTCACATTAGGAATAGATCACGATGATGTTTACGTCACCAAAAAGAATTTAGCGGGTTTGTATGAGAAACAAAAGAAATTTTTTGAAGCTCTTAATGTGCACAAAGAGATGTCAGAGACGCTAGTACGAATTTATGGACCAGACCATGACATTCCTCTAGTGAAGCAACTCAACGTAGCCAATATGATGAGTAAGCATGGACTGTATGATCAAGCCAGTGCACTGTGTACTAGTATTATTGAACGACGCCTAAAAACTTTAGGCCCGGATCATGAACGAACTTTAATGGCACAGTTCGGCTTGGCAATGGCGACTGAGGGGCAGGGAAAACTTAGTGAAGCTGCTCAATTGTATGAACACATTTACGAAGATCGTAAGAGGAATTTGGGTGTCAAAGATCAAGAAACCATTTTTACTCAATACAAATGGGCAGAAGTTTTGGAGAAGCAAGGGAAATTGGATGAGGCTCTCAACATGTACAACTTTGCACTCCAGCACTACATTTCCGTACTAGGAATTAATCATTATCTCACCAAATCAGTTCGTACTAGTATGCAGCTTTGCAGTCACAAGATACACCGTCGAAATTAGGATTAAAAAAAAGTTATATTCATTTATGACTGCTGCTGTTTTCTAGTCTTTAGCTTTAATAATAAAATCATCTCATGATAAGTCAGTAAGAGCCAAAGTATATATCTATAGTATACCTATAGGTATACTTGTAGTTAAAATGCGAACCATTTATAAAAAACGGTATATATACGTTATCTATATAAAAACTTTTATTAGGAATTAATCCCCAGAATCCATGTTCCTAAGTATGCTATGCTTATAAGTAAGTACCTGCTGGCGTACATACGTTTTATCTTTATGATTTTGTATAACTTTTTAGCTAGTTAAGAATCGGTACTTTTGTGTTCTAAATAAATTGCTATTTTACTCGCGAATACCTACTTGTTTTGTTTTCATCATTTCAGCTCATTGTCAGTAAAATTCAAGATTTCAAGAAAATTATTGCATTTTTTAACAGGCAGAGTTGATATTAATTTGTTCATAATATACTTGTATTTGTTTGGATTAGACTGCAGTAGAGTTAATTAATTTATTTTAGACTGTGTGTGAATAATGTTTGATTCAGTAAGTTGGCGAGGCGAGGTTTCCATCCATCATTTTATGAAATGGTATTCCTAGTTAATTTCTTGTTAGGTATGTCAGATGACATGAAATCATGAAGTGCAAGTATTGTTATGACAGATTTTGCTGATTAGTGCTGAAGCTGAGTACTCACTTGAGTTATATAAATGCTAAACACATTAAAACATGACACGATTAAGTACATCTATAAATCGATCAATCAATGCGTGAAAATTAAAATCAATCTATTGGTGGTAGATAAAAATACGGTTTCTAAACATTGAAGGTTCAATAACAAAGTTGATTGCAAAGTATTCAAAGTTTTTAAACGTAACTGTACAGAACCAGCAAAATTATAGCCAAACCCCAGTAAACATACTGGGCCAGCTAGTACAGATTTTCAATAATTTGACCACAGTATCTTACTCTACAAAATGAAGACTGTTTTCAGTTTATTCCTAGTAGTACTGACGATTCAACTGGTAGTTTCCAGAAGAATTCCCAACCGACAAAATACAACTGCGGCTACATTGTGAATCCAATAATTGACAGTGACTCGGGAGATCCTCAAGCAATATTCATCAATGGATTTTACTATTTAACGAGTACACAATATGGCATCAGAGTCTACAAGAGCGCTTCCCTAACTGACTTTAGAAATGCTGAAGTTCGAGATGTGCTCCCACCCCCGCCAGGTTTTGAAGGGATATGGGCCCCAGAACTCCATCTAATTCAAGGTCAACTCTACATATACTTTTGTATGCAAGTTGCTGGACAAGGTTGGACAAGGAGAAATTACGTTATTAAAGCAGATGATCCTAATAATCCGTTTGGAAACTGGGGACCACCGATCGTGTGAGTTTTACATGTACCTAGGTACATACCTCTTAAAAATCCCAAATGTTCAAATCAAAAGTAAGAGACTGTAATTAAATATTTTATGTATTATTTTTAGACTTGCACCGGAATTTGAATTTATTTCCATAGATGGAACAGTATTGCAGCATGGAAACGGAAGATTGTACTTCGTTTGGTCTACAACTGAAAGTTCTGCTTTTGACAGCCCACTCAGAATTTTTATTGCAGAAATGGTGGATCCCGTCACCGTTGGCCCGTACAGAAAACTACTTCGCATGCCAACAGCGGATTGGGAATGTCGTGGTGGGTGTGTCAATGAGGGTCCCTTCTTCTTCTATAGTCAAGGCGTGTCGTATTTAGTCTTCTCAGCTTCATCCACGTGGGACCCGAATTATGGCCTTGGCCTCATGAGCGTACCTGGTCATCTGGACCCAATGGAATTGAACAATTGGTGGTATGGTCCCAACGGTCTTGTGTTCTGGAGAAATGATGAAGAAAGTGTCTATACTACTGGACATGCTGGATTTGTCCACTCTCCTGGTAAGTGCCTCCAAATAAGCGTGTGCTGTATCAGTAACCCGGAATGGCAAGTAGCCAGGATGAAGCAGGATAAGGGGATTCGTAGACTACTTCTACGAATTAATTCCGCTTAATAATACTAATACAAATTTACTTCTAATTTTGCACTCCACTCTACAGATGGGTCCCAACTATGGATGACGTATCACGCAACACAGACGATGGAACCTGGAGAGCCTCGGCTAGCCTACGTAGACAAGATTACGTTTGAGGCGAACGGTTTTCCCATTTTTCCAAGACCTAGCGGTAGAAACCACCCCATGCCAATTCCCAGCGGCCAAATTGCGTAAGGTGCCCTGATGCCCTGTTCAACTTTAGCTAACTAAACAACCCAAATCGCTATCAATTAAAAGACACAATTTGTAAATTCTAAATACAAAAAATAGTAAACGGAAACAAACACTAAAAACGTTTTTTTAGTTATATCAATAAAAGAGTTGCATTAAATATTTGCAAATATTTACAATAACATTGTTTCGTTGCATATATTCGGGCTCCCGCTTCCTAGTACTGACCTGTATCTTATTACTATACCTATGTAAGTATAAAATTTATTGCTATTTTAAAATACTAAACCGTTTTTAACGAGAATTATATCATTTGAAAGCCCTTGAAATAATTTTTAAAACCATCATTTATTGTTTTCAATTCTGAAGCGTGCTGCACTTTTTAAAGGAATTTTTGTAAAAAAAGCGGTTTTTTTTAAATGTTTCGAAAACCACCCGGTGTCCGCCTGTGACTGTGAACTCAACCATATTTAGAATATACTTATTCTTACAATTCAAATGGTGTATCATTTATACACATTTAAAGTAAGTTGTGTTGTGAGTAACATGTAGTAAATTTAAAATTTATATTTGGCGCGTAATTCAAGTGTGCGAATTTTTTGAATTCCTTAAATAGCAATTCACTAGTACATCAGAATCATGCTAAACTGAGTAAAATTGATTCAGTTTACTTAATTCCGATCCGTATTGTATTCTGTTACTGCTAAGGCTACAATATATATATATATATGAAATTATATTTTTAAATTGACAAGCACAATGATTGATGTTGACGCAAGTAAAAAGCTATCTACGGACAGAATTATAAAGCCATCAGGGGCAGCATATCAATGATAATAATATCAAACAAATATGATATTGCAATGATTAAAATGCATAATAAGACACTCCTGTGGGCTTGAAATTGTTGAGTGCACGGTTTGGTTAAAATGGAAGGATATTAGAGTTTTAAAACTAACCTGACACAACAGTGCTTTCGAAGTCAAAAGAACTGAAAACACTTTCACCCCTTGTCTAGTATTGCATTTTGTATGTTCTAGTATTACTATTTTGTTTTTGTTCTTTGATTTGAACACGCTGACGCTATGGCAAAATAGATAAATTATTTGGATTGCGTGCCTACGCCTATAGTAGTAGTAGTAGTCAATAAGACAGGTATATGCACTTATACAGTATGTCCCTAAAGGTTAGACTCACCCCACTTTATGGGGTTTACTCCCACCCAAGCGGGAACCGTAAGCGGATATATTTATTTTTGGATGACAACTGACTAATTAGTAGGATTTGGCTTTGATTGACCTCCAGGGGTCAAGTTGTTCTCACGTAAATAATTAAAAACTGAAAATCAGGTGTCCCAAAAGGTTAGACTCACTTCATGGTTTTCAAAATTCAAACATCAATATCTCCTGACTTAACGCATAAAAAATTACGAAATTTCGTCTGCGTGTGCTTAGATATACTACTTATGACTAGATGTATGCGTTTTGGATATTGAGTCACTATAGCACCGGTAGCGGAGGAGAAGACGGGTCACCCTCATATCAAATTTTTTCCCCGTTTGATAACATGGGAAAATCGCGACTTACTTCACTAACTTCTTACGTACACATGCAAATGCCAACCGATTGTAATTAAAAGAAGTCAGGCATGACCACAATTAAATTGCCTACAAAACAGTATAACACTCAACACTCAGGTCACTCGGGGTCACGAGACGCCCGGGCTTGAACATTACGAAAAGTTCATCATATGTTTTGTGCGTTTCATCAACTTTTCGTAATGTTCAAGCCCGGGCGTCTTCCGCTTACGGTTCCCGCTTGGGTGGGAGTAAACCCCATAAAGTGGGGTGAGTCTAACCTTTAGGGACATACTGTATACTTATATGTATGTAGTCCAAATACGGCGAATAAAATACATGAGTTAGGTATAATTTGTCATTAAATAGCTTCGTATGCCATAAATATAATTAAGCTCTAAAGTCTGAAGTGCAGTAATAAGCAGATACGTATAATTAAGTGCATACAGGGAACGCAACGTAAGTATAAATGCTAAACATAGTAATACACATGTAATGATTAAATACAATTATTAACAACCACTCAATAGATGAAATGAAGATCAAAACACAAATATGTTTGTGTCAGATAAAAATGGTACTTCAAAAAAAGGAAAAATAGTTAATCGTGGATTATAATTTGAGAGCATTCAGGAATCAGAGCAGCCCAGAGTAACAGCTTTAATTACAACAACTGCTAATAAAGCAAAAACACTGATTTAATTTTTCGCCTATAGCAAGGCTAATTGCTCAAGATTTTGAAAGTTTTATCCGTTATCATTTTTTACAAAATGAGAGGGATTTATATTGTGTTTTTTGTAGGACTGGTGATTCCCATGGTGGCTTCACTAAGAATTACCAATGGACAAAATACAAGTGAAGCAACATACGTCAACCCAATAATTGAAATCGAGTCTGGCGATCCCCAAGCGATATTCATAAATGGATTTTACTACTTAATTTTTACACAAATGAGCGGTCAAATCGGACTGAAGCTGTACAAGAGCGCTAAATTAACTGACTTTAGAAATGCTGAAGTTCGAGATGTGCTCCCAACCCCTCCAGGTTTTGAAATGATATGGGCACCAGAACTTCATCTAATTCAAGGTCAACTCTACATATACTTCTGTATGCAAGTTGCTGGACAAGGTTGGTCAAGAAGAAATTACGTTATTAAGGCAGATGATCCTAATAATCCATTTGGAAACTGGGGAGCTCCGATTGTGTGAGTTTTACATGTAGCTATACTTACTTCTTAAAATTCTCAAATTTTCAACAGTAAGACTGTAATTAACCATTTATTGTATTATTTTTAGACTTGCACCGGAATTTGAATTTATTTCCATTGATGGAACAGTATTGCAGCATGGAAACGGAAGATTGTACTTTGTTTGGGCTACAACTGAAAGTTCTGCTTTTGACGGTCCACTCCGACTTTTCATTGCAGAAATGGTGGATCCCGTCACCGTTGGCCCGTACAGAAAATTACTTCGCATGCCAACAGCGGATTGGGAATGTCGTGCTGGGTGTGTCAATGAGGGTCCCTTTTTCTTCTACAGTCAAGGCGTTTCGTATTTAGTCTTCTCAGCTACGTCCACGTGGGACCCGAATTATGGCCTTGGCCTCATGAGTGTACCTGGCCACCTGGACCCAATGGAACTGAACAATTGGTGGTATGGTCCCAACGGTCTTGTATTCTGGAGAAATGATGAAGAAAGCGTTTATACTACTGGACATGCTGGATTTGTTCAGTCTCCTGGTAAGTTCCCCGTTATAAGTGTAACCGAGAAGGGCAGCTAGCCAGGATATAGCAGAACATACATTGAGATACCTACATTAAAAACTCAAGTGATTCCCACCTTTAAGACTGCTATTCTTGGTTACCCCTGTAATAAAGATTATATTATATTAATTTAGGTTTATTTTACGGATAAGTTTTAATTCTATAATGCTAATATACATTCATTTACGTTTTTTACCCCTTATTCCTCAGATGGCAAGGAACTATGGATGACATACCACGCAACACAGACGATGGAACCGGGAGAGCCTCGGGTCGCCTACGTAGACCAGATTAAATTTGAAGCGAATGGTTTTCCCATTTTCCCAAGACCTAGCGGTAGAAACCACCCCATGCCAATTCCCAGCGGCCAAATTGCGTAAGGTGCCCTGATGCCCTGTTCTACTTTAACGCAAACAACCCAAATGCTTTTAATTAAAAGACACAATTTTTAAATTCTAAATATAAAAAATAATAAACGGAAGCAAACACTATATCGTATTTATTTCAACTTCCTACAGCATTGATCTAATTTCAATAATACGAGGACACTCATTATAATTCACAACACTTTTATTAACACTGAAGATCTCCCTCCATCCTCACGGTTATTTTATATTTTCCGCGTTTACTATTTTACTACTGACAACCATTTAGTGGTTGCCTTCTTTACCTTAAAGGTAAAGCCGAGTTACTCGGCCTAGAGAGCCAGACAACAATTTTTTTACAAAACGCTTCCATACATCACATTATTAGAAAACCATTTAATACGAATTTAGAATATCATTTTAAAATCTGCCGTGAACTCAGCGGTGTAAATGTATAAGGCGACCTCTCAGGCTTGCGTATACAAATACAAATTGGTATTTGTGTATTTTTTCGCTGCGCTATTTATAAAAATTATAAACTCTGAAGTGTATCATTGCTAATTGTTAGGATTTTAAGGGCTTCCTTTCCTTTTGACTGCATAACCTCATTAATAAGTAGGTATGTACATAACAAAGTTTAAACAATAACGTAATGATCAATGACAAAGATCTTAACCATATACTGACATCATAGTACAGTTAAGGCTGCCATTAAACAAGGGACTAAACTCTTCCTGTTTAAAATAGAATATTTATTTATTTCTATGAAATTATAATTTTAAGTTGACAAGCATAATACTTGACTTTGACTCGAATAGATATAGCTATATCTACGGACAGAATAAAAAACCCATCAGGTGCAACATGTCAATGATAATAATATCAATCAAAAACAAATATAATTTTACAACCATTAAAATGCATAATGAGACTGCGGGTTTGATCTTGTTGATTAAAATTTGATTAAAATGGAAGGATATTAGAGATTTAAAACTAACCTGACACAACAATACTGTAAAAGTCAAAAGTGCTGAAAACATTTTCACCTCCTTTCTATTGTACTTGATGCTTTTATAAAAATGTAAGTAAACGCATTTACCAGCCTAATCTGATGCAAATGCGGTTCAGAATTGCAGTCTAAAATATAATTAATTTTTTTTAAACTCGTATTACTATTTTGATTTTTTTTCATTGGTTTTAACACGTTGAAGTTATAGCAATAAAATTTTTAATTATTTAGATTGCGTGCTTCTAATAGTCAATAGGACAGGTGTATGTACTTATTTACATTTACTAATATAGACCAATATAAAGTGCACGAGTTACGTAATTCGTTAATAAATAGCTTTGTATGCCACAAATATACTTAAGCTCTTAAGTCTGAAGTGCAGTAATTAACAGATACGTTATTAAGTGCATAAATAGGGAGCTCAGCTGAAGTATAAATGCTAAAAATACAAATACGCATGTAGTGATTAAATCAAATTTTAACCAACCACTCAACAGATGAAATGAATAGCAAAACACGAATATATTTGTGGCAGATAAACATGGTACTCTAAAACAGGTAAAACATCTAATCATGGATTATAATTTCAGAGTATTCAGGATTCAGAGCAGCCCAGTGTAGCAGCTATAATTATAACAATTACTAATAAAGCTGATTTAGTTTTTCCCCTATAGCGAGGCTAATTGCACACAATTTGCAAATTTGTAATTATCACTCTGCATAATGAGAGCGGTTTATATTCTGTTTTTTATAGAACTGGTGATTCCCCTGGTGGTTTCAGGAAGGATTCCCAACAATGGACAAAATACAAGTGAAGCAACGTACCTCAATCCAATAATTGACATCGAGTCCGGAGATCCTCAAGCAATATTCATTAATGGTTTTTACTATTTGATTTTTACACAAATGAGCGGTCAACTCGGACTGAAGTTGCACAAGAGCGCTGCATTAACTGACTTTAGAAACGCTGAAGCCAAAGAGGTTTATTTCCCACCTGCGGGTTTTGCAAATATATACGCACCAGAACTCCATATAATTCAAGGTCAACTCTACATATATTTTTGCATGCAACGTGTGGGACAAGAAGGGACAAGAAGAAATTACGTGATCAAAGCGGATGATCCTAACGATCCATTTGGAAATTGGGGAGAACCGATTGTGTGAGTTTTCAGCTATAGATAGATATAAGACCATCTTTTTTAAACCGTTTACGTAATAAAAAGTTTAATACCCCATACACTATATTTTGATTAGGCTTGCACCGGAATTTGAATTTATTTCCATAGATGGGACAGTGCTGCAGCATGGGAATGGTAAACTCTACTTCGTTTGGGCTACATCCGAAAATACTGCCTGGGGTCCACTCAGACTTTTTATTGCAGAAATGGAGGACCCAGTCACAGTAGGCCTGAATAGGAAACTACTTCGTATGCCATCAGCTGATTGGGAATGTCAAGGTGGGTGTACTAATGAAGGCCCTTTCTTCATTTACAATCGAGGTGTTTCCTATTTAGTCTTCTCAGCTTCATCTACGTGGGACCCTAACTATTGCCTTGGCCTCATGAGTGTGCCTGGCAATCTGGACCCTATGGATTTAAACAATTGGTGGTATGGCCCTGATGGTCCAGTATTCTGGAGAAATGACGAGGAAAGTGTGTATACGACAGGGCATGCTGGATTTGTCACGTCTCCTGGTAAAAGTGACTTTTACAATTTTCATACTATTATTTAGTTTACGTCTACGAATTAATTCCGCTTAACAAAGATCGGTTTTAGCCGTCCTTAATACAAATATTAATTTCGTAATTCGTTTTTAATTTTATCTCTACTTTACAGATGGGTCCCAACTATGGATGACGTATCACGCAACACAGACGATAGAACCAGGGGAACCTCGACTCGCCTACGTGGACAAGATTACATTTGAATTGAACGGAACCCCCGTTTTTCCAAGACCTTCCGGAAGAAATCATCCTATGCCAATTCCTAGCGGCCAGATTGCGTGAGGTGCTCTGTGTTTCTTCAAGTGTTGCTTCCCCCAATCCCAAATAATTAAAATCAGTTGAAAATTTGAAAGCTAAATACTATGCAATTATAAACATCTGTGAGGGTTGAATAAAATATTTGTAAGAATAGCAGACAACAATACTTTCTTCTCCGGTTTACAAAAATTCGATTACTTTCAACTTCAACTAACCTACTATGTACATAATTTACTACAATAACGACAGTCAGCAGGGTCCGTTGGGTCGTTGGGTGGACACCTTGTTTAGTTGAAATTAGTTGTGCTTTGTGCTCTTTGGATGGCATCGTTTACCTTATTTCGATGTTTTGGCTTGTCTTTCTTTTCATATAGCATATCTATATTTCGAGGTTGATTTTCAATTTTTTGAAGTGCTTTCATTTGTACTTTCAACTGTCTGACTTTCACTTTTAATTATTTTTCTTTTTTTTCTTATATCGATTGTAATATATCGAAAGTAATATAAAGTTGTCCTTGATTTGAACCGCGAAATTTAAAAACTATGATTTTATTATGCGAAGTTTTTTGGTTTTTTATTTCTTCCATGCAATCGCAAAGCATGGTTAATTGGTTAAATTATAAAAGCCCACGAGACGAGTGAGTGGAGAGTTGGAGAGTGGACGATTCCGTGAATTTTGTTTTGGAACGCAGTAACAGAAAAAAGTAATTATACTGCTGGAGTTTTACTCGCTTGATAGGTGTGTCCATGGATAATTGTTGCATCAATCATCAAAACGTAATATTTTGTAAAAAATTATAGAAATTTGAAGTTACAGACAGACCCGGGACCCGGAGCCTTTGGTAAGACTGCTACTTACTTTTGGATTGAACTTTACTTGTCACTTTTAAAGTTACAAGAATATTTGATATTGTGACTATCGGTATATCGGTTTACTTGGAAATATTTAAATGCACTTATCCCACAATCAGAGCTGAATGGATGAGGAAATTCATATCGGTCGTTTTAAGTTTGAAAGTTGACTCGTATTGTTCAATTGAATAATGTTTATTTACATCAAAATTGAATCTATTTTGACTGTCGTATTATTAGAATAACTGTTTGAAAGAAAGACTTTATCAATTTTGTTTTATATGTAGTAGTGTTGTGAATTTTGTACGTTTTATACAGTCTGTTAGGCTGCTGAAGTACAAAAGGAAAATGTTTCCATTGTTCATAAAAGTAATAAATTAAATAACTAATATAGTTTTGGTTTATCTCCAAATTTTAACAGGCAACAAGGAGGTTTTAACAGGAGACTGTCTCAAATCCTTTAGAATTACAGGGAAGCATTTCATTAGTATTACTTATTATTTTTTCCATTTACGTCAGCTTCAGTCAGTGTACGAAACGCATTGTGGAAGAAGTGAAGATAACTGAAGTTATTTTTCATTGCGGCATTCTCATGGAAAACGGTCGTAAGTTTTATTCGCTTACGTTTTGTGTTTTTCAATTGTTCGTAATTAACTGTACTGCCTGTACTACTGTAAAAGTTTATTTTTACGACGTGGAAGTATAGGTTACGCATTTTTAAATTGTGTTAAAGCTTGATTAAAGGACACCCTTTTCTGGCATGCTATTTGTGGTCTATTAAGAGTTGAGAGTAAACTCGATGGTGGTTTCATAGTTAAAAAATTAGTCTTCGCTTGTAAAACTATATATACAACTTTATAGTTTGTTAGTTTTGCTTGGAATAGTTTATGAGCCATCGGGTTTAGCCGTTATTAATACAATTATTAATTTCGTAATTCAGTTTGGTTGTTCGTACTTGGTTGTAGTCTACGATGAAATTGTTATATTTTACCATAAAATCAAACCTCTTCTTACTAGACGGTGTAAACACAGGCGTTCCTTCATGGCTAAGTTATTATGGCTCTCGAATAAAAAAGGAAGAAGTTTTAGAAGGGCAAATAAAAGGGTCCATGAAGGAATTTGATCAGAAAAGAATTAAACAGCAGTTGGAGGCCAACCTGGATAAAGCTAAAGATGAAGGCTGGATTCTTGTTGATCGAAAAGGAAAAATTAATCGATGAGGTGCGATCGGAGCTAACGCATTGTTTTTTAAAAACCCAGAGATTTACGGGCCAAATACGCTGACAATAGCTTAAATGGCTACTTTAAATCTAAGCTCATATTTTTAATTTTTTATTGTTAGGTCCGCTGTTTGTTATTATTATCGTGTACTTCCTATAGGTATATTCAGATACTAATACCTACGAATCAACTAGGTTTATTGTATATTATTTATGTTCGTATAAATCTGTTGAAATTTTGGAATCTTAAATCTTCAATAAATATTTTTATTACTTGGGCTACGCTTACAGTAGTGCTAATTTTATTTTGTTTTTTTTAATAATACACACTTATGTTTAGTATGGCTCCAGTCTATAAATACTATTAAATATTCTCACAGCGTCTCAAAACGGCTTGAAATTTCAAGGCAGAAGAATTAGGTAGGGAAGATTGAGAAACTGTATATATATATATATATAAAACAGTAACGTTCGTTAAGGTGGTAAGGTTTATTTTTTGAAAGCTTCAACAAACCGTGTTTTTACATAGCCGACGTCCAGCAAAACAGATTGTATTACTTTACTTGCATTTTAATCCTGTATTAAAACAATCATCACAAAAAATTAAGTTTCAGAAGATACAAGCAAAGCATGAAAAAGTGTTCGAAAAATCTCGAAATCCCTTTGTCGTATTATTATGTTATCTACCTACTTGTTAAAAACACTAATAATGTCGAAAAAATAAAATCCTGTGTGATAATATCACTTAGATATAGGTAATAGGTATACCAATGTGCATTTAAATCGCGAAAGTATTTTCAGCTGTAAATTCTTCATATGGAAGACTACAGACTACAGTACAGCAGCTAACCCCACGTAACTTTGTACTCTTATTTTCATAGTTTGAAGTCATTTTAATTAGTCTAGTCGTCTGCGTGTACTGGAAATAACTATTTAATTCTGTAGTTCCAGGGTTTAGAAACAGTATGTATAACGCACTTCATAACTCTTAAGTAAGTTGTTAAAATGTTCGTTCAATGAAATGTTGGTAGATATTTCCTACTACTATTTAAGCCCTGTCACCTATATCGTCTGTAAAGAACCAAAATGACCCATATCCATTTTTATGTATATGTACGCTTATTGTAAATTGATATTGTTCAGATCTTTTGTGGACATAAAGCTTTCTCAGTCGGCATCGAACATTCATAATCGTATCACAGTGACTTCGTGACTTCATTATCAATAAATTCATAGCGATATCATTCGGAGACATAAATATACTGTACGAATGTTAATGTTACGAGCTCTTTATTGAAAATTGAAACCACAGTTTGCCATGTGGCTGTTTTTAATGCTGATGGCTCAGAATTTTATGTCTCTGTATAGAGAGACAGCCGTAATTTAAAACAGTGCATAATATACTTTTTGGTTGCTTCCCATTACAATATATTAATATAATGGAAAGCATGCAACAATTACGTCAAGTATTTAAGGGAGGGAGGAGGTCTAAAAAAATTGACGTTTTGTCCTTTATAATTATTTTTAGTCCTACACACGTATTCAGATAAGGAAGTAGGAAGGGGAGAGATTGTAAAAATTTAGGGGTTTTGACATGACGTAATTTCTGAACGCTCCCATGCAGGATGATTCGATGATTGTACAGCTACGTATATACGTTGCGTGCGTAATAGTTAAACAACGAAAGCATCTTGAAGCCTTAAAAACTCCTTTTGACTTCTTGAGCCTAACACTATGCATAAACTCATGCGAAGATCGAGGCTAGCTAACAAGGAACATACACATTATTATGGCATGCACAGCATACATTCAAGATTCCTTAAAGATCATATTATAGCTCGTTAGAAGTACAATATAATAAAGTATCTGCCTATATTGCAATCATACCTAACTTCAGATTGAGGTTTAACATGTGACGACGATCTTGTCGACGAGAGTAAAACAAACCGCGAACATGGGGTTTTTGATTAGGAATATAGAACTGCATTAACTATACACACTGTCTGACAAAGTGAGGAACTGGAAATACGAATAAAGAACTCCATTCACGGCTATAACATCACGACTAGAAGTACATAATAATTTTGTTGGTGTTGCTTCAAGTTATATGACAGTCATAGTTAAGTCAGTTGTGTTGTCCGATAAATATCACTTAATATTTTGTAAATTATTTATTCGGTCCACAAAATTCATAGTCGTACGGACCATTTTGCCAAGGAAGGGCAACATCTGTATAATCTGTACGTCAGTACGAAACCACAAGATTCCGTAACCGAAAATAGAAACGAGTCATATTATTCTCATTATCAACCAGGTAATAAGTACTTACAAGATACCGAATATATTATTATTAAAACATTATTGAGTCGATTTAGCCTCCAGCTCATACAACTTTATATTATGATAGACCTTGTTTATTGGCAGCCTTAGCAGTAACATTACGCAGTTTGAGTTTTACGCTAAATCTAAAATTGGATCCTTAATAATATATACGAACTAATTGTATATAATGATTCATGAATCTTGAATCACTTGAATGTCATTGTTGATCTTTAGCGTTGAAAATGACAATGAATATGACAACATATAGGTCCACAGGCTTAAAGCAGCAAGGCTACTGACATAATATTACTAGTTATGTATATAGACGTAGTAATAATGCTGTATTAGTAGTAGCTATATCAAATCCATTATTGTATTGCGCTTTACTGTCAATCCCTTCAACAAATATTTATTATCGCATCGACTTTCCATGTCGTAAGCAAATAAAACTGAACATCGGTTCCTGTCCCTGTCCCTAATCTCAAACTTAACCCAGCCATCTTATAAATAGTAGTTTTCTTAAAAAATTGGCAGTGGCTCAGGCTACTAGATGGAATCGATGTGTTAAAGTTATCTCCGAATTCATAGAATAACACGTGTGTTCCTTTCAAATTTTCAGGATCAATATGGACAGTTACATTGGTGGCATCGCCACAAGAGTGGGCTCAACTGACAAGAATCCCATCAACCGACGAGCAGTGGAGCAAGATTTAAAAAAGTGTGAATCCAAGATAAAAACGCTGGCTGCAAAACACGGCTCATCACAACATCCATTGGTTACGATTGAGAAGAATCGATTATGCAGCATGTTATTCAATCTTGAAAAATATGATGAAGCAGCCCAGCTACAGCAAGAGAATTGTAATAACTTTGCAAAAGCATTTGGTCCCGATCATCCCAGTACACTGAGCTTACGGGGTAACTTAGCCACATTACTGGAAAGACAAGGGAAGCTCAAAGACGCGGAAGGATTGTACAAGGAAGTTTTGGAAAAGCAGGTTTCAATTTTAGGAAGAGATCATGACGATGCATACGCCACCAAAAAGAATTTATTGGATTTTTTCAAAAGACGACAAAGGTATGACGATGTTATTGCGTTGGACAAAGACATGCTGGACACACTTTTACGAATTTATGGTCCTCACCATGATATTACACTTCGCAAGCAGAATAATATTTCATACTCGATGAACCTAAATGGACAGCACGAGGAAGCTTTTAAGTTGTGCTCCAGCGTACTGGACAAAACAAAACAAATGTTTGGTCCTACCCATGGCAGCACTATACAGACCGAGTTTCAGATGGCAGCAATACTTCAAAATCTGGACGGAAAACTCAAAGAATCGTCCGAATTATTTGAAAAAGTTTATAAATACAACGTGGAAACCTTCGGAGAGAATGATCGGGAAACTCTTTACTCCAGGCACCAGTGGGCATGTGTCCAGGAGAAACAAGGAAAGAGGGATGAAGCAATGGCGGTTTACAAAACCGTGCTGAAAAAATACATTGCAATGCTAGGGAAAGAACATCCCCTCACAGAAATGGTCCGTCAGAGCTTGCAGAAGAGTGAACAGGCTTTGAAGGACAAAACATAATCTTATTTTCCGTTCTTGTATTTTGGTATTGCTGTATTCTGCTCTGTGCCTTTGACTATATCCCATGGGTAGTACTCCACTGAATACTACTAGCTAACAAAATACTTTTCACTATATAGTTATATATCAAAATCTCAATACCCACAATATTTTATTTTATCAATATAGTTTACTAACCAGGTGAGCGCAGTGCCACATTGCTTTATACATTTCTACGTGGCATTGGTTTTTAAATTCACTATACAAAGTCAATAAATGTAATCTCTACAAATAACTGAAATCGTTCTAAAAAATATACAAATTTTGCACATCATCACAATATTTACTTAGGTAATTAGATTTTCTCCAGAATGATCCAGTTCCACTGGTTAATGCTAAGACAATGGAATTAATTAATTTTACATACTTCAGTTACTTCACTTTTTATAACAATAATAATAAAATACTAGTTAGACAAATTCATATGCACGATCGAGGTTCGGTAAGTTAGCTATACTGCCACTAAAAGGACATGAAACCTGGTCAAGACAAGGTTCGATGAATCTGCAGTTCCCACGATCCCATTTTTTATTTATCTTACAATTGCATGGCATACACAGTACTGGCACTGGCCATACTCAAGTCATTTCTGGAATGCGATCAAGATGGAAATGGAAACATGGAAAGGGCACATCGTATTGCATAAATTTAAATAGGCTTAGTAACTAATACGGTGCAGCTGTAAATTACATTTGTAAAGGCGTTTATAGTTTACATACTATTATGTGACGTAGCATTTCATAAGTGAATCGCATACCTTTAGCTTTACTTAACGAGCCTTTGCTCTAATTATTACTTCGTCCGCCTATACAATGTCCTGCAATGCAATGTTGAGTACTCATAACCTGCCTGTATAACCATTTAACTCACTTAAGGACACCAAAACTAGTTTTGAGGAACTTGTGTCTCCCTTAAGACACGGCACGTATGCATAAATCTGGTTATATTTTAGCTATTTCTTGAATATAATTAACATGGAACTGGAGAGGGCGCATTTTCTTGCATAAGTATAATCAATAATCTGTTGATTTGAACTAATACCGAACTAACAAGGCATAGCTGTCCATAAATTATGCTAGTCAAAGGTGCTTATAAACGCATAGCTTGCATAGACAATATCTTCTGGAGAATTGCACCACACAAGTACTGATAGATGTACCTCTGCCAAGCCTTCGCTTCGTTCTAATAATTACTTCGTCCATTATTTATACAATGTCATTATAATATGCAACTTTAAGTACGGTTAGTGACAGCTTTTAGTTTTTTACATTGAAAAATATGTGTTTTATTATTTACAAATTACAAAAATAGCAATACACTTGCCAACGCCAACAAAGGGGAAATCAGCCGCGAATTAGGTAGGGGAGCTTGCAAAAATGACGTTGGGAATTTTTTTCGGGGGGAGGGGTCTAACTGCCTATATTCTTTTAAATGTGCGTACATACCAATAATAATTACGTAGAGGTGGAGGGGGTGGGGCCAAAACAGATTTTTACATCACGTTATTTTTGCAAGCTCCCTAGGTACGGTAGGCTACGTAGATTTTACTAAAACGACGCTATGAGTGTCTGCAGGGATGGATATTTATAATATAGTGCGACTTCGAAATTATAAATAGTAAAACAAAGGTGATCGCAGTAATTTCAGTTGGCATTTATTTAGTTTGTATTAGGTCGGAGTTCGTGGTCTGTCACCTTAATCCTGACCAACACCTGGTTAAAACATTTAAATTTAACTTGTAGCTTCGACAAAATTCACATAATATAATTCATAAGTATTTTGTCCGCCATTCCACCGTTTTTGTTTTTAGTTAATTCATTCTATTAAAGTATTAACCGTGTCGTAGGCAATTAAAAGGATAAAAAAGCATATCAGAAGTGTGTTGTTTCATTCCCGTTGTTACGAATTGTTTAACTTGATATTACTTCAATTCTCTGCTAATCAAAATAAGCCACAGCAATTCGGAATTTGGATAAAGCCATTCTGTTGAAAATTAAAGGTAATTATAGTTATACCTTAACTTTCATTTGTGTGTAAAGCAATACATAATAATACATATGTATTACATTGTATGTACATATGTACATACAATAATAATAGGGAGATTTTTATAGTTTTCGTGGGTTTTCGTATCTTCTAAATTGATAATTGATTGATAGATCACGGGCATAGATAATATCTGGCATGTTTTATTTTTATTTTTATCCCCAGTTCCTATTGAATAGTCTTGGCGAAAATTGGCGGTATTCCGAGTTGCTGAAAATCCAGTTTCAGATCTATTTTCAATCATCAGAGATGTAAGTCCTACATTTTCTTCTAATTATTTGTGTACATCACCTAAGTTTAGTCTTTCTTATTCTATATCAGTACATCTATTCTATATGTATATCAGTACAAACTACAAGCGATAAAGTATACCTAGCCTTAGATTCGATTTTGAAGATTATTGCATGTTAACATATAATTAAAGACGATACGATTCAAAATTGGAGTTTCATGTCTTTGTTCACCTTACATCGCCGTCATTTATAGCCACATAGGTGTCTACATAATTTGAGTTGATCCCGATTTTCGCATTGTAGGTGCCTTTATATCTGTTAAATGTGAAGGCAAGGAGCGAGAAAGCATAATTTGCATAAGGCTTCATTAAAATAGTATTATTATTTTAGTTAATTACAGTTAGAATAGGATTTTCCTACTTAACACTTTAAACTTTAAGACGTAGAAGGACCACGGTTATATGTGTAGGTCCTACACTGTAGGAGCACTATAAGTACCTAACTATCATATTTTAGTAATTTCTTGTTCTAGTTCTCCTTTCCTACTTGAGTTCTCTACTTCAAATTAGCATTTGGGTATTTCGGTTGCGCTCCATTTTATTTTTCAATGCAGTGTAGATTTCTAATATGTCGTACAGTTTTGAATGTTTCCTTCAATTTCTTCAGATTTAAATTTAATTTGACTTGACAAACAAAATATAATACCAATAGCCAATAAGAGACATATCAAGTGCAATGCAATATAATGGAAACCTTCCTAATAATAAAATTATGTAATTTTTCGGTGACCAGTGCAAACATGAGTAGGCATTTTTGTCATGACGTATTTACGATTGGCCCCGACACAATGCATCCAAATCGAAGAGCAGCTCAACTTGAGTTGAAAAAATGGAAATCCCGTCTACAAAAGCTGATTAAAGAACATGGTCCAAAAAGTACTCAAGTTGCAATGAAGCAGAATAATATGTGCGCAATTCTGTTCAACCTCGGCCAATATGACGAAGCTGTCAAATTGCAGACAGAGACCTGTGCCATCATGGACAGTATCCATGGACCAAATCATCCCATTACTCTGTGCTATAGAGCTAATTTAGGCTCTTTACTGGATGGCCAGGGGAAATTCGATGAGGCCGAGGCGCTGCTTAAGGATGTTTTGGAAAGACAGATGAAACTCGGAGGAAGCGAACACTATGACGCATACGAGACCAAAATGAAGCTGCTAAAATTGTTGCTACGACAGGAAAGGTATACTGAAGTTCTTGCATTGGACCGGGGCATGCTGGACATTTTCGTGCGAACTTATGGTCCCCGCCATGACATTGTACTTCGACAAGAAGCAAATATGGCATATATCATGAACCTCAACGGACAGTACGACGAAGCTTATAATTTGTGCTCCAGCGTACTGGACAAAAGAAGACTCTTCTTCGGTTCCAACCATGAGGATACTCCTTTAGTTGAGTTTCAGCTAGCACTCATACTCGAAAATCAGGGGAAACTCACTGAAGCGGAGGAAATACTGGAAAGGGCTTATGAATCTAGAGCTAGAATATTGGGACCGGAAGAGGAGGAGACTCTCCACACGAAATGCATCTGGGCGCGTGTCTTGGAGAAGCTAGGGGAGCGACAGGAGGCTATCCAGATTTACACGGCAGTTTTAGACAAGTTTGGAGGAGTATTCGAAAACGGACGGGAGCATCCCCTTGGAATCATGGCTCGACAGGGATTAGAGAAGAGCGAGGAGGATCTGAAAGATGACAATCATTAATTCAATTATTCTTATTGTTTAAATCAATGAAATACTAACAGTCTGACAACTGACAGATACATATTAGTACAACAATGCCCACGTTATTATATACATTATATTTAAATATAACTATATCTTACATATCTTACATTATTTAGCTAGTTAGGTTTAGCATAATAAATGTTATGTAGCTAGTAAGTATCCATTCAGATAGGAATTGTAAATACAATAAGTATACAGCAGGGTGTTGCAAACCGAAAGGTTTTGCCATGTGCAAAAGATCTTAGAAGAGCATTTAAATTTATACACTAGGATAGCGTATATATGACTTTATGTAGCGAATGGTAATATCTACTACAGAACTAATTTTTTATATTGTGATACTCCAAAACTACACTTTCTACATAAGAATTATTGTGTATGGAAATGGGTCTACTTAAAGCTAGTTTTATATTCACGGTTGTTATAATTTTTTTAAATAGGTCGACCAATGAATTTGTCTATTGCTTATGGACCACACGTGTAGTCACATCACAATCAACAGGATGTACAAAAACAGAATAGTATTTAATCTTAGCAATATTTATTCAATTACTTAAATTTAATTAATGATAGAGCTCGCACTTCATAAACTACTTAGGATTTTTTTTTATTTAGTGTACTGCATTGTATCTTATGTTGTTAGAACTTACATATGTTATTTATTATTTACTTACGAATTTTATGTATTAGATACTTTCAAATTAACTTCGTACGAATTATTTTTTGATACATATTACTGTTATGTGAAAGGGACAATGAGTTTTTATAGTTTAAAAGTCTTATATAATGTACTAAATTAAGTTAATATTTTTACAATGGATTAAATTGAAATCAAAAACCACTGAAAAATACGTTGCGTCGGTGCTTCTTTACATGTGCCTTACTGCCTTAGCTTTACCCTCGGTCATTTTAAAATAATACCAGTTATACGAGCCTCTCTAATTTCATAAATCAAAATCATAAATTCGAACGATCGGTGACGATTGGTACAGTCATTCCTTTTATATCATATAAAAGAAATGTAGATAGGTAGTACTGTATAGTATATAGCGATCAAAAGTATATAGGTAGTTGCGAGAACTCAGAGTGACTGATGGATATCCTGGCATCATGAATTACATTCTTGCCTGCAGCAAACTGTCGCCTTGGCTCGTAAGTAGTAGTCTTTTTATCAATGTTAATGTTTAAAAAATAATCCAACTAGGTACCTACCTTCGTGCGTACATACACACATGCTGATAATTACATCCTCAAGCACTTCCTAGTAGCTAGATTCCAAATAACCTAAACTCTGACTATACGGCACTGACTAGATAATTTCATCAAATACAATAGGTAAAAACAATAATTAATTATTATAAAAGTCTCTGTCTATACAGAATTTGATAGGCATGTGCCCTCGGATAGATAATTCATTTAAGACTAAAACTAACACTAGTCTGACTGAGATTTAGGCAGGCAGTATCATATTATCATACCACCCATCACAAGAAGGCCGCTGAGACCACATCACAATGAAATACTACCTAATATAAACGAAAGGAGTATTATTATTTATTGTAATATGTTTTTTCTGTTAACAAATAACACTTGACATACTTTCAACAATTTCCTATACAACCATTGTTAGCTCACGCCACGCACCCAGGTATAGGTAAGTACCTACTTAGGCTCCACCACCCCCTACTATTCACATTCAGTACCACACATATATAAGCCACTTTCATAAATTTTTAATTCATATAATATATAGCAGTAAATAAAACTCACAAAGGGATCACCATCACCAATACCAGTTTACTTGGTATTGTTCGCTCTGTCAGTACTAAGAAATCGACAGCAGTTAAGTAGTTGTAATGAAAAAGCCATTACAAAAACAGTAGATATGAAAAGTATCATGGGATCAATGTGCATTTAAAGGGGACAGTTCACACAGTTCCTTTGTGTAATTAGTTCACGGGCAATGGCCAGATAGAGTAGTACACGTTAATGACCGGCAAGAACTGTTGCTATAAAAAAGACAAACAAACCCCAACCCATCCAACATAACACCAACAAGTTCATTCGTGAAATAATACCAATACCGCAATATGCTCTCAATAATTAATTCTTCCTCGGCTCTTATCACTACTACCAGTACTGTGTTTCTCTTGCTCGGTTTAGCCCAAATTTCTCCACTGGTTTCATCGTTCACCATCAATCCAACACGTTAGTTCCATAATAATAATTATTAGAATAATTCATGCGTTTATACCGTTAAAATAATCTATTAATAACCCAATTGTCAAAATTTACATACTTCTGAAGTCAAGTCAAGTTGAGTGATATTTATTTACGATTTTCAGACCCCGTTAGCAATGAAGAATTGTCAGTGCTTACAGAAAACTTGTTCTCACTGGAAGGGCCGAACAATGCAGCTGACTTTGTTACTATTAATATCGATGACGTCATGAGCCCGTAAAAATCAATTACTGTCAATAATTACTAAACTAGCTTCTAATTTATTAAATGTCACTCACATAATACGTTCGATGTTGGTAACATGGCAATACTTAGGTAGGTACAAACGCAATCATGTAGGTTTGTAATATGCAGAAATGAAGGAATACAGGAAATCAAAAACTAATCTGCTTATCTTTAATTAATTACAGACTGCTCAAAGTAAATCCAGCTGCCTATAAAAAGCCAACCATAGCCAAGTTATTACATCTGTACAATAATTACTCTCCGAATGTTAAAGATGCGGAGTTGTTAACTCCAGAAGAAAGTAGGGAAGAGGAAGAATTTCTAGATGCAGTCATCTCAACACCAATCATGCACAAAGCGCAAGAGTTCCTCTTCAGTAAAGGATTTATCTCCCCCACCAGCAATCTTACCAGCAACAGGAGTCTGTTGGAGTTGCAGCACCCAAATTTCCACATCGGAATCGGAAATGAGAATAATAATAGTTCACTTCATTCAAGTCTTACAACTGCCCAGAGGGCCTTCCATGCGGCCCTTCATGAGATTTGGTTTAAATTTTATAGTCGAAATCGGGGAACTCTTGGGTCTTCCGGATTTGAACATGTTTTTCTGGGAGAAACTAAAAAAGGAAAAGTGTCTGGGCTGCACAATTGGGTTTTCTTTAACTCGGAAGAATCCCAGAGCAATGCCAGATACGATCGACATCTGCACAGTCTCAAGCTAGGCTCGGTAAAACACTATAACTGTATACTACAGCATTTTATTTTTTATTACATAATTGACAAAAGATTGTGTTTGTGATGATAACGATTATGTGCTTTCACAATACTGTTTATACATAATATTGGCTCTGATTATCAAAGCTATTAAAGCAAATACATGTATGCATTCTAAGAATCTTAAAATATCTTGTTTGGTTGATTAATTTTATAGAAAGGCTCAATCATAAAGCTCAAGTTCAACTGGCTGGGAAAGATAAAGCCCGTATCATCAATGTTCGTGGGGACAAGTCCAGAGTTGGAATTAGCTTTATACACAGTCTGCTTCTACACTCGACCTCAGAGACGCTGCCCTGTTGTCCTGGATGGAAATCGCTTCTACATTCAAACTTATGTCATGAATGCAATGGAGAATGGTACACGTTTGGTGGCAAGTGCGTACCCTGAAATTTAATTTCTTTACGGACAGAAATTTATTATTATTTGTTTTTAAAAATGTATTACCTACACGAAATAATCAATGTATGACCCAACATAATTATCCATTATTTTTTTAATGGATAATAATTATTATGTTTTATTATTAACTAGTGAAGTCACTCCTCCACACATACAATAGCCGGAGCCGAGCGACTCAATATAATTTTTTATAGTTTATCAAATCTAAAAAAACATTTTTTTAGTTCTTAGAAATATATAGAAATAATTTATTATTCTACGTAACAGTTAATTTGGCTAGTGCATTATACTTATACGATCATTATTTTAAACTGATCAATAAAATATCTTTACTTTTAATCATTAATTTTAATCTTCTGAAACTCTGAAATTACGAAGAATTAATGAAGTATGCTTACCAAATAGTAGCTATGCATGTCCTCAAACAAAATTATTATGAAGTAATATTTTGCAGACTTGTTAAAATTAATTGGTCCAGGCCTCGAATGAACCTGGTGGTGATTACTTACACTGATTATAGGACTCATTATTTTGGATACAAAAGTAGGTATACATATATTATGCCTCTTTTAAATGAAAGCCCTACCTCTCACAGTTCCATTACGTCCATGCTATCTTCCTAGTTGTCAATTTCCTTTATTTTTTTGCAGTACCGCTAGGCAAGGAACATATTCAATGCAATGTAAAGATGTAAAGTTTCTCAATTTTCCATAAAGCGCATTAATCAGCTGTTGAACAAATGAAGAATCGAAATGACCCATATCTAATTTAAGTTAAAATTAAAATCAACTACCTGCGCCCATAAATACATAAAAAGTTAAATGAGAGTTTTTGAAAAGTTTAAAATGTTACATTTACATAATATGCATTTCAAAAGTGCAAAATTGCAAAACAATCTATTTGAATGTTTTTTAAAAGTGTAAAATCTTTTATTTACACGCATCTGGATCATAAATTTTATTTTTAGATAGTTCGTTTTGCTTTTAGCTAAAAATGGATCTGGACCATTTTGATTTGTAACAGACAAAACTTATGGTAATGCAGTTTAGGGCTGAATATGTGGCTAATAAAAAATCTAACTGACACTGACTACTTACACTGGCATGTAATGTTTATGCTTCCTAGGTTGATGCGCCCTTTAATTCGGAGACTTACTGTAATTTAATAGTGATACACTCAAAACTCCACAGACTCCGCTTATTATAATTTCTGAAGGCGAAGGGATACAAATCCAGATTAAGTTATCTCCCTTCAGCATTCACAGCCTGTATTTTTAATGTCAATGTTACTATAGCATCCACAGTTTCTACATAACCGTCAGATCCAGATGCACCCCAGATGTAAATAAATGGGTACTCATCGTCATCGTCAGTGCTCGTTCGCAGTTTACTACAACGTCATTTTTTATGGTCACAAGTCACAACTACCAACAACGCAGCGTCTGAATCTAATGTTTCGACTATGAAATACAACAAGAATACCAGCAACTATATCTGACAATAAAACTCTATACTATATACCTATACCTACTCTACTTGCAATATACTTGCTCAATCCTCAATCCAACGCTTTTACACGCAGCTTATTTTTTGTTTTAACTTTTAGACATATTATAACATAGTAATGTTTTCTAAGCTTCTTTTAACCATCCATATAATTTTTAACAAGCTAGGATAATAACCTTCGATTTAGCCATGAATCGTGCAAGTGCAATGTCATGGCCATTCAGTTTCACTGCATAATAATTAGGATATCAGTACCACTCTGGCTGAGCATGAGCAACTCGGCTGTACTGTCTGGCTATACTGTCTCTTTCGTTCCCTCCATAATATATACATAATGGGAACACGTGTGTAATATATCTGGAGTCTGGAGAAATCCAGTATAAATATATAGCTCTCAATGTTCAATGTATGTGGGCGACCGGTATTACCGGTAACTAGGTTCCTTTACAATTATTTCCTAGTTAAGGTATTAATACTAAACAACCTAATATATAATACATATACTTATTGGCAACAGATAAACAGCTGTGTAATAACTTCATTCACTATTTCTTCAGTCTGCCTGCACTAACAATAAGAGCCTATACTATACAGGTTCCGGTTGCTACTTGCCACGTAACATGATTTAAGCTCAAGAGAAATAATTCTCAATAAATGCAATAATACACTTCGATTCGTGATCATAAGTTCAAGCCAAGTAGGAATTGTAACAGACGCCTCGTCTTTAGTTATCATTACAACCACAGACACAAGTGTCAGAGCGATGGACAAACCCACGAAAGAGAAGGCGGCATTAGATGAGGTAACTAACTTATTAACCGTTCTCACTATAGTCAGTAAATCTCTTTTAAATGCTAATTTGGAGAATAGACTACTGTATGTTATTAATCACTTTTATAAATTTATTTGCGTAGGTAATTAATTAATGTAAATTATTAGTTTGCCCTTTACATCTATGTAAGCATGATTTGATTTTATTTCTTTACCCAATTATTGTCATGCTCGTTTGATTAGCTGAGGGAACGAATTGCTGGAATAATCAAAGATGACAAAATGTTCGATGACGATTTGTATTTGCTTCAATGGCTTAAATGTAATTTGAATACAACGATGGAATTTTAATTTATTATATTGTAAAGAAACTAATAGATAGTGCGGAAATATTTTCTTATCCAATTATTTTTCATATGCATTATACCTAAATTACTTGGAATAGTTGGAATGTCTTTAATTTTCGTTTAATATTTTTTGTTTTACTTATTTTTTTTTTACTCAAGCACAAAATCTTAAGGTTGACCGGACAGAGACATCCATTCGAGAAGTAAATCTATAATAATATAAATAAATTAATAAATATTCGGAAATTCGAGAAATTAAAAAAAAAATGGCAATAGGTTTACTTATGCTAAAATGATAAATAATTTATTATTAAACTTATAATGGAAATTACAGTCCTTGAAATGGCGGGAAGAGAATAATGTGAGCACTTTGGTGAACCAAGACATATCTACTTCCGGAATTTCAAAAGACCTTCCTATAATTATTAATGGCGTGGGTAAAGACGGAACTCCAGGTAAGCTGCATATAATTATTATACATATTTGATAGGCACATGTACTTTTATTACTGAACTACTTTACGTAATACACACACACTGTAATTTAAAGTAGTTTTTAAAAAATCTGAACTTTTTATTTTACTATTTTTGTTCTGACAGTTGTTCTACTAACAGTTGGTGGACTGAATTTTCGAGAAATTATCGACAAATATGGGAAGGAAGCAATCTACAGCTACTGGACTCAAGTATACGCAAAAGTGGAACAAATAATGATTGCATACAATAAGAACCGAAACAAGGCTGAAAACGGCGATCTTACGAAAAACATTACTTGGAATTCATCTGGAGGTGTCACCGTAATCGTTAATATCAAGAACTTTTCACTAATGCAAGCACAATCGCTGGCTGGTTAGTATATAACACAATTTATTACCAATGATGTTACTTCTACTTCTATCGGACTGCACTTTAATCTTTTTTTTTACTTGACCAGTTATTAGTTTAGGAAATATTATGTTATAAATAGAAATATATCAAATGAATGAATATTGATAATGACATGTCACTGGTTTTTTCAACAGTTTGTCAAGTTATTCTAAATGGGGCAAAAATTATAATGAAATACTTTCCAGCTAACGTCAGCTGTGCATACTTTATCAACAGTAAGCTAATTATTATTTAACTCTAGCTACCGTACATATTTTATGTGACATAGAATGTTCAATAAGTACCTACCTACATGGATGATTATTACCACCCTGGAATATCTCTAAAGCTACAAGATACCATAATCAGCTATTTCTATATTTTTTTCAGTGAATATGTTTTTCAATCTCCTTTTCAAATTGCTCAAGCCTGTCTTGTCGTCACCGTCTATGAGGTTAGAACTTTTCGACTGTGATGAAAAGAAGTGGCTTCCGTCACTACTACAATTCGTCGATGATGATCAACTCACACCAGAATTTGGTGGGCGCAAAATCATAAACTATAGTGACTAAGGGTTAACACGAAACAGAAATAGAGTATTGTCTCATTGCAGTGTATTACGCAGTGTATGTGTTAACCCGCGGAGTTGTAATAATAATAATATTATTACGATTAACTTTATTTTATTTGTTTTATCTGATTAATTTTAGAAATATTTATTATGAAATTACACTAACAAGCATAATTTATGTATAACACAAAGTTCACAACGTATACAGGGTCTGTTATGCTATCCGCTCATTAGAGGAAAGTGTCAAGTTTATTTTTGATAAAGCTGTTTTTCTCACTCCTATTAAAAACAAAAATTACTACACAACTATATACATAATTTATACCTCCTCCCATAAGCTTTGTGCCTGTAAGGGAGTATATGTGATTCTATTCTATTCTCTATACGTAAGTTATAATTGAGGTTTTGAGAGATTTGACGCAATACACAACACAATGTGCTACACAATTTCGAACAAAGCTCTTATCAAATACTTATAATGTTACGAAACTGACCTTACAATTAAGATAAATCCGAATTTATCTATATCTAAATTTTTCAGATTTTAGGAAATATCTCCTGCCTTAATTCCGATAATTATTAACTAATCCATAAAGATAGATTGGAGTCGGAACTTAATATTTTGATATACTATACTGGGTAGTGTGCTGCTGAAGGGGAGGGGGGGGGGGGGCTCTTGTAGATCAATGTCCTGAAAATGTTTTCTTGTGACATCTACTTCTGCTAGTAGTTCTACCACTCTACATCTACTAACAATTTTTTTCTGTATAGTATTAATTAATATTACAAATATTTTAATTTATGCAAGCAACAAAAGGATACTGTTATGATTAACTGTACAGCAATGACTTAAAAGCTCTGCCTATTCCAGTAAAATTGCTCAGTTGATCCGTCATAATAATATGGTGCAAATAAATTAATGTTAAATACCAAATTCATCCAAAATAAAATTTTACTTTTCTACAGCAAAAGTTACAACCTAACACAGTTTCAATATGCACACTAGTGTAAGTACATGAATTCGCATATGGCAATCGAGTTTTCATACTCCAGACCAAAGATGAGGTATACTCACGATGGTTAGACGTAGGATAATATTCAGGTATTGTAGAAACATGTTATCCGTACTAATCTATTGCATAATAATGTGCCATGAGGGGCACTTATGAATAGGTGTCGAAGAATTTGTCAATAAAATTTATTTCTCGCCATGCCATGCAGCCATCTTATTTTGTAGCCACATAAATCATAGTCGTCGCACACAGTATAATCTTCGAATGCAGCAGGAAGGAATATAACATTGTATAAGTTAATTAAGGGCCTAAGTTTAGCAGTTGCCATGATGGAATTTCTATGCTGCTGCAATAATTATTACTAGTTTTTTAATCAATAACGAAGTTAGAAATTTCTAACAGTAGAGTTATTTTAATAGAAATAGTTTCTATTAAAATAATTAAAATTCATATCCGTCGGCCCAACCTTCCATACAAACTAGATGACTAGAATCTGGCAGTGATAGCAAAGGAAAAGGATGCAATAAGGCATTTTTATGTAAACGTACCTAATGCCTACCAAGAACAGTATTTTGCTAATTTTGCAATAGCATACATCAGCAGTGGGAAAAAACGGTTTGAGAGCAAAGAGCAACTGTGAACACAGCCAAGCCAACATAGCTGTCCAACTTTGCAAATGTCAAATGCGATAATTTTTAATTTTTATATTCCTGCGATTTCTGATCAGTCAATCTTTCTTACTATTTCGTAGTTCCTGCGAAATTATCAAACAAAATAACAGAAAAAGTTCAATTTTGGTAGTTTTGTGACTGAGGCTACTATTTACTATTTTCATACCCTCCACTCAACAAGCACTGTGCCTGGGACAGACTCGGCGGATGTGATTCACTGGCACTAATAATTGTCCTGGGACAGATCTAATAATTCAGGCTTAGTTGAAACCGTAGATATTTAATTTAAAATTAAAATTCCATTAGCTTCAGTTTCCTAATTCACCATGGCCTTGAACGAAAACGAACAAGGAAAATACATGGACGAATATGAAGGTGAAGATGATTTACCGGTAACAAAGCGTTTAGAGGAAGTTGAAATGGATGTCATCAAAGCAGCACCGGAAGAGAGAGACTCTAAAACGGCATCATCCGATCTATCAAGTGAAGCTCAAAAAATTGCTGAGGCGGAGTTGGCTGAAGCGGAGAAAGCGTCCGAAATTGCTGCCATTGCAAAGGCTCAGCAGGCTGACCAGCAGGAACAGGACAATGAACCCAAACAGGAGGCACAAGACCAGTTGCAGGGAAAAGCTGAACGTAATGAAATGACACATCCTACTTCCTTTTCCACATTAGACTTATAATACAATCGCTGATTATAAATTAGAATCAGAATCTTCGAATCTTGTACTTCCTTATATAGAAAACAACGAAAAAGATGAAGTAATAGATATCAGCACAATGGTTATTGACTCTGTGGACGAAGCTCGAAGAATTGCTATAATTATTTTGGAGCAACTGGACGAGGATCTCCAAGGAGCACAGACACAAGGTTGGTTGGATAAACTGGATCATCACGTACCGGACTCCGAGACAGAGAAAAATCGACGCAGAATGTGGTTGAAAGATCATCTCTCGAAACTCTCCTTGGTCTCCAACTTTTCTCAGTTGTCCTTGGATTTAGAACAACCCTCCACGATGAACCTCTTCTATGAGAAAGGTCAGAATAAACACCCGGGTCGGAGACTTCGAGCGCTGGATGACAGATCAAAAGTTGACGAATCCATTCAAGTTGATTTTCACCGCGTGGATATACTCACCAGTACCCGAGAAACGCAGAATGATTTTACACAAACTAGAGAATTTGCTCTACTCCGAAGAAATAATGGGAAACAAGAGTACTTGAGGATTTATCAAAAACCCGATGACTGGGTAAATCCTCCAGTGCCTTCACGAATGCAGTCCTTGCAAGAAATGTTAGAACTCGCAAATCAACATGACCCCGAGGATGATCGCGTCAAAGTTGGACCCAAGCCAGTCTATAAGAAAGCTGCAAAGGAACGAATACTTAAACCTCTGAGCATGGAATGTCAGAAAGTTGAAACTTTTTGGACCGGAAGTACATTTAGCGGAGATTTTAAGGCTAACATGTTTGAGAAAGGACAATACAATTATCCTACATGTAATCATCATAGATTGCTTATAGTTACCACTTACTAGTTAGCATTTATTTCATTGCATTGTATCTACTTACATGCGTAGATAGATATTTCATTCGATTTTTTCTTAACTCTCGTGTCTCTCGTATTGCGAGGCCAATGATGATTCGATCAGTAATTAATTACGCTGAAACAACACCTGTGATCGGAGCATGATTTCAGCTACTTACGAGGAAATCACACCCTGTAAGCTCTAATTTCCATCTCGTATTTTTTTGAAAAGAGCATGTCAAAAAAGTAAGAATGGCTTAAGAACATGTGTCGAATGGGCATCTTTGCTCGCTAAAAGATTTTTTTGAAAACATTAAATTTCCCATGTTAATTATATGGACGCCATAATTAAATGTATTATTTCGCATTTACTGTTCCTGCGCGCCATTAAATTCATATAGTGACTGACATTGCTATTACATTACGTAAACGGCTATCTTTAACATTGCATGTCATAAATATCAAAAATAAACTCACTCCAACAATGACATCATTTATGAACGACCCTTAACCATGCGCTTAGTAAAATACGAGTAACTTTAAATAGTTTCACAGCAGCTATATTTGGTGTTTTGTAAAAAATAGAGATAATCACATCTGCTTCTAGTGCAATATGGAGATAGTCAGTTTTGCTTTTAGAATGAAATGGAGAGTCAGATTTGATGTTTTGCGAACGATATATGGAATGAAGTTAAGTCATATACTAATATAAGAACGCGCAGGAGCAGTAAAATGCGAAATAATAATTACGTAATTTAATTATGGCGTCCATATAATTAACATCGGCAATTTAATGTTTTCGAAAAAATGTTTTAGCGAGCGAAGATGCCCATTCGACATAAGTTCCAAATCCATTCTTACTTTTTTGAAATGCTCTTTAAAAAAAATACGCGGTGGAAATTTGAACTTATAGGTTGTGACCATTTCCTCGTGCCTCGTACTAGCTCTAAACCTCAGTATGAATTTTAATGGTGTTTGAAAAATATATCAAAATACTACTTATTAGCTACTAATGTGTATTTTTTTTTAGTTGCAACATACACAAGTGAATTCAAGGAAGGTCACATTCATTCTGAGAAACATTTTGGATGTGTTACTTACCCAAGAGGTGATACGTTTGAAGGAACTTGGAGGAAAGGCCGTTTTACGGATGGACAAATTACATTTTCTGACGGACTTAAATTTGAACCCATGGGCTGGCGATACTGCACTCCACCCGATCGACGGTTTGCTTAAAGATACAACTATTGATTAACTTACGGCACTGACATTTACAAACGACTAATGAGATCACTGAGAGGTATTAATATTTGTAATAATGTAATAATTTGCCCGTTGTTGATTTTCCTTTTCAGCTTCCATATTGAACGAAGCCACGGCGTACAGCCAGTCGGAGAAACACATTATAGCAACCGCGTTCCACCGCCATATGTACCACATGGTTCATATGATGTCGGAGATGGAATTTACAATCCTGAAACAGGTCTGGTCATTAGCTACGATGGAGTTCTCCTCAGGTAAACCAATAACGACTACGATATGCGATATTGTCTTTAATTTGCAAGTTGTCTTTGTTCATGTAGACGGTTTGGTAGCGTTATTTTTTTAAATAGTTAATCAATCAGGTTAATTTATCAATTAATTATGCTTTATTTCATGTTCGTACAACTTTATATTACAGGAAAGCAACCGAATACGAACATCGCTGGATAGTGATGAACTGTCGCAAGCGGAGATTCTTAACAGAGTGTTATTACGAACCCACTTTTACGAAAGAACGTCCACCGGACTCTTATGCACATTTCTGTCCTAAAAATACTTAGCGTTACAAAATTATGCATTATAAAAATAAAAGGGTCTACTAATGTATCTAATTAATTTAGTGCTTACAATTAGATCTCATATACGAATAACTTTTTTTTAACGTCATCAGTGTCAAATCCCATAAAAGCATGATACGAAAGGTAAATCCATGTAATTGTAAAGTCAAGTAAACCAAAACCATTTGAATAAAGTGGTGGAATTGGATGATACATAATTATTACAACATAACAGAATTTGACATTACGTGGTAAACTCTAATAGTAGCCCTTAGTGGAATTATTCTATTGTCATTTTATTATTCTTCATTTGATGCAGATAAATCCATATTAAGCCGTACTCTTTAAAAAAATTTGATTCTTAATTAATTTTGAACAGCGCCAACGCATTATTCCTATGGCTAAATAATCACTATAGTTTTGAAAATGGTAGTGGGTAGTACACGGAATACATCATGGGCATTTGCAAGTTGAAATAAAAAATATCTCCCATTGCATTCTCTCATCCAGAAAAGAATCATATTTAAATGAATATGAATGATACCTGAAAAAAAATACAGCAATAAATATAATTATTACAGCGCATGATTAAAGCCCACAAACAATAAGCTGCCATTTACCCTTAATCCTAATAATTAAAAAATGCCCATGCGGCACCCGGGTACCGATTGGCGAGTGGCAGCTGTTTTAATGCTAAGCACCACAATGACATTTTTATTTTTCATTCTCTTCCTGATGTGTCACCTTAGAAACAAATTCTTTAATTGTCACGAGAAAAACAGTGTCCAGAAGAGCCAAAAACAAATGAGTATAATATAGTAAAAGAAAGATAAGTAATACTGATGCCAAAAGCAATTGACTGTTAAAAACGAATATGTAGTAGCCAATAGGCAGTATCGTTAGTTGTAAATGGACATTTTTCCCCCGTTGGCAGTTTTTCTCCAACTTTTAACGTTGCGTTAAAGGCAAAGGGGCAAAGTGCAATTGCCGTCATACGATTTCCTTCCGCTCTTATTGGAGCTGAGCTCAATCGCTGGTAGCACAGCTTTTGTCATATTCAGCTTCTTTGTCTTTTGTCTTCAGTTATTTAGCCTTAATAAGCCTTTAATGTTACTAACGTTTTTAAAATTCTGTGTTGAAATCGTAAAATTGAAACGTTGCTCGCTGATTGGGTCTTTTTTTAGTTTCATGGTTTATCCCTATATAGATGAACAAATAGTAAAGGTTTCACGTCCAAAAAGTTGAGGAAATCAGTCCTTGCCGAAATTGTCGCTGACTTTGACAATAAAGCAGACATTACATTGCATTTTTTTAAAGAATTCCCTATTTACATACAATAGGCTTTTATTGGTATTTTCAATATTTCCTTCCTTCCTTTTTCTCCATATATCTTAATCAAAGTGGATAATTTTTAAGTTGTCTTCCTGTACCTATAAAAGGCTGAGCATCTTCAGGGACGATTTCATTTCCTTTCGGACTGCCCAGGTATCACAACAAACTGCACCTTTCGCGTTGTAATTTCTGCTGTTAAACATCATCCTAGTCGTTCCTGCGTTGTCTCGCGTGGACATCGTATGCTCCAAATCAAAACAATTGAATCCGTGTCTGAAGTGTTTATTTATTTACACCACGGAATAGTAAACTTACGCATTTACAATGCCCAAATTACAACCATATCTAATATACGTGAAAAAAAGGAAGGCTGAAGTGGAAAAGGCAGGGGAGACTCTCGAAGGTGGAATAAAAGTTGAAGTTGCCCGATTTGAGGAAGAATGGAAAGTAAGTTTTTTGTGTTTTTTAAATATTTGCTTCATTTATTAGGTATATCATATTAGCAATGTCATAATATGCAAGATTATAAAATATTTGGTCCCAATTGAAAAATAAAGCGTAGTAAGAATTTTTATTAGTAATTTAAAATAATTTATTCGTATTTTCGTTTCAGAAAATGGGCCCGCAGGAGCGCTGGCCGTACGTTCAAGAAGCGAATTCCATGAATGCAAATAGATTTGGATCTCAAACACAGTTGACGACGTCTCCTTTTAGCACAGCTGCGAAACCCCCAAAAGATGTTTCTACTCATAAAAAGTAAACAACTTAATTCTTTAGACAAACGGTTTTCTCCTGTAAACTCTTTTACATTGCTAATCTAAACAAGCTTATGACTAAGTAATAAAATTCAATTTTTTATTTTGTAGGGTGAGCGTAGATACCACCAGTGAGCTATCTTTACCAAGATTGATCCATGGAGCATATTTGCGGAAGCCAAGGACTGTAGCTGCAATTGTGAATACAACCAACGCAATCAAGTTGGACAAGATGGTTAAGTTGCCCGCTTCCGCTTCCAGTGATTTTCGGTCTGAGGAAGGATACATTCAAGACCTTCTTACCAAGAATAAGCCAGCCAACCTTTTTTTCGTATTAATCAACTGTAGTTACTACTGCCGGGCTGATAATAATGGGTTGTATGTCCCTTCCGAAATTGGACTGACCTGCTTTTCCTTCCAAAAAGGAATAGTTGACAATTATTGGACTTTGGTGGATCCTAGTGAGTTCATAATAATATTTTTCTAGTATTTAAAAAAATGTATTTCATAAGCTAATGCGTATTCGTTGTTTAGCAATCTAATCTAATAAGTGAACATATGACTACGTGTGAGGATTTCCTACATTTAAAAAATGTTCATTTAAATGAATTTTAGAAATGCTGCCTATGGGAATGATGAAGGATGCCATGGATAATCAGATGAATTTTAAAATTCCGCTTCCTCCTTTCGAGCCTAGATTTCAAGATTTGCAGAAGATCATCAATAATATTCGTCTCTTCTTGCAACGTGTAAGATATTTTTCAAATATCAGTACTGACATTTTTTAACATCTTGATTTTGTAGAATTGTAAAGAGATTAATGGGATACATATTATTATGCTTGTGGTAGATTATCACTAAAAATGTTTATGCTAATTTAATGTGGTTCTGAATGTTTTTACAAATTTTAGTACAGACTCGTTGAAGATGATTACACGAATGTTTACTGCATTGCACCTCAAGCTAAGTTTGTAAAGGGTTGTCTGGACTGGCTGTCTCTCTTTGGGAAATGTGAAAACTTGAAGACTGAGTACAGAATTCGATCTTTGTCCACATTGGTTCGGAAACTTGATAAGGTAGCGTCAGCTCACGATCCACGCGAGAGGTTGGAGCGAATTATCATGGAATTCATGAAAGGTCCCAGTCGTCCCAGTCAGAGCCAACATTCCATGAAGACCAACAAGAAAGAATTGAGCCAAGGGGAAGCTATGCAGCTGATTCAAGGGAAATTATCTGACTGGGCTTTCCGTAAAGAAATCTGTTGCCCTTATCATCGAAGTGTGAGTATTGATATTCTTATTAATCTGTAATAATTCGTAAAAAATAAACATTCTTGGCATTCTTAATTTTATTACTACCTATCTACATAATTTACCGGAATTTTGAAAATTTGGCAATACTGGGCCAATTTCATCGTGCCATATATCATTCGACAGGTAATCACTAGTAGAATTCAAATAACATAATGCGCCTCTATTATCAATAACAGTTTCCATGACAACGGTCTTTTAATTTTTCAATTTCACATAAAACAGGTTGTATGGGAAACAAACTCAAAACAAAAAAAATGGTGTCTGCTTATTTTTCAAGAGCTTTTTAATGATATAACACATGACAAAATCCGTTAAATTTTTTTAATTTTCAATTATGTTTTTTTCAAACCCTTTAAAATCTGAAAACACGCGTTCGTCCACTTTAAGTTATTTAGATTCGCCTAATTGTTACCGTTCCAGTGGTATACCATTTTAGTGTAATTTCATTGAGTTACCGGTCGAAATATTCATTTAACACAATATTAAATGTTTTAGCGGGAAATTCAAAAATTGGAATTTTGAATTTTTGGTTGCATTACAGAAATTAATTATGAATAACATAACCAACAACACATTGTGCGGCCTAATTGCTTCCCTTAATTGAAAACCTGTGAATTGAATCTAAAATTTGGCGGCAAATTCAAAATGCCTAATTTTGCTGTTAAGGCTGCCAGGAAACAAGGGCTTTAGCCCTTGTTTCCTTTTATATATATTTATAATTTATGAGTATGATCGATTGTACCTATTTCTTTATCAGGCTGCGTCTATTGGAATTCCATCCTGTTCCCTAAATATTGTCAACCGCTACTCCATGCATATTATGAGAACCATTACAAGAAAGTTTGGAATAATTCCTAGGGTGGGACATCATCAGCCATTCCAAAATCCTGAGGACGATGTGAAGAAGATAAATCATTTTCTTATCACCTGGGGATACCTGCCACAGTTTCTAGTGTACAAGGAACTAGATGACTACAAAATGGGTTATTTGGGGTCGGATGAGGATTGGTATCCAACTGTCGCATCGAAGGGACATTCCACGAATGTTGAGGCAAGTGATTTTGTGGTCCACGCTGAGGAAGATGCTGCACCAAAATATTTGCCTCTCATTCCATATGAGATAAATTTGGATTGGGACGGCTCTTTTAAACTCGAGGATGACCAAGAATTAACGATTGAGATTATAAGAGCTCATCGCAAGGAAGTTATGGAGTCCAATGGACGCGATCACCTATTTTGGTAGAAAACTGGTAAAAAGTCAAGAAGGAATTTTCGGTAATATTTTGAACATTCAATGTATTCGTGGAGTTGGTTTCAGAAGTCTATGTTTGGATGCCGTACTTTTAATATCTTGTAGCTGTAGGATATTAGATACATATTTAATGAATTGATTTAATCATTCCCAATCAAATTAATTATTTTATCGGATACTATCCGTGACGCTTGGCGAGTCGAAAATGGTCTTAAATAATTACGTGCCTACTTTTGAATCGCACAAAAATGAATTGGTGTTTAATAATATTTAGCTATTTAATTAGTCTTACGAGCAATGGTTAAAAGGAAGGAGTTTGAAATCGCTGTTGTCATTGTACTTTCTTTCAGGACTCTTTGTCTTTAAGCCAAATTACATTTCATTTCTAATTTTTCAAATGTACTATATATTTATGTTTTATCATGAATGGGAAATATTTTCGTTTGGAATAATTACGTTTAAAAGGATATTTATGCTTTTCTATAAAATAATGCACAAACCACATCAATGAACTGCGTATTAAGCTGTGTCCAGTGAGCATAAGTACTATATTGCGGTATACCAATGTAAATACTGTTTACTGCCATGTTTCCGGTAATTTAATTGTCAAACAAAGCAAACATGTGCCTTACTAGTTACAGTTTAGTGCCTTAATCTAAAATCTACACAATATAAATATATATTATTATTATTATGTGTAATCTGGGCTTCTTCATCTTTCCTAATATTAAATTGATATTTCTATTTATTACTTTAATATGCTTAAGTAAAAGCTAAGCAGAATTCTCTATCTCTTACATGTACTATTTTCGAGAATGCTTATAAATTATTTATGTTTCGCGTACCTATGTACTACTATTTGTGTAACTAATCTGATCGCAATGTCAAACAAGAAGCTTGAAAGAAATAAAAAATCCCAGAAACAATAATACTATTAATTGTAAAATGACGTTCGTGTTCAAACTGTTTTTATATGCTTTTGTCTACACTAAAGTATAATCGCCAGTCTGACGTCAGTCAGAATAGTAAATATTTATTTCTATATGTATGATTTGACACGACCACCGACGACCGACCACTGCGGTAATTTATTTGGAATCAAGATTGATTTGCTTATTTATAAGGTATATAGGGGTATCACATGTCATACACACATACAAAATTTGTATTCTTCCTCTCGCCTGTCAGTTATGAGAGAATTATTTTAATAACAACGTATGTACTAAAGCAAAGTAATCAAATTAAACATTAATATTGTACGTGCCTAATGATGGATCGTTCGTGTGTCATTCATTAGAGCGCAATACATTACTTGAATTAAATTATTCCTATGAATATACATGAAGAATTCACCTGCTGACGGCTCACTTCGTGCTTCTTCATCGAACTCGTGTGCATATGTTATTATATGCACATAACAACTATTATGAAAGCCCAAGAATTTTAGTAGACTCCTTGAAGTTGACGTTGACGTTCAACCACCTCTTGAGCTCCGAAATAAAATATTGGCAAGACTTGATAACATAATAAATTGTAAAGATATCTCAAATTCATTTATGTGCACAATTTCTCTTTATTACTTGGCTTTAGCTAACAATGAGTTCTATTCCACACAATGGCAGTATATGTACATACAATACCTTCATAAGTTCGGTTTATTTAGTTTTACTGCACGCGATAAAAGCAAAAGCTGCTTTTACCAAAAAGCCCAAAAGTCCGAGTGCTGGGGCTGGACTGGAACTGGAGCTGTAACTCTAAAATCAGTAAAATCTAAAATAAAAATCTGACATTCTAAATTCAACTTGGCCGCTTTTACAACTCTCAAGAAAAGAAGCTCAACAATTCAAAGAAACATTTCATAGAATGGTTTTTCTTTCTACTTTCTACGACAGTCAAGATCTTACATCGTACTTAAGTACGTACTTACTGGTACTGGTACTGGTGAAAGTGGCAGGCATACTTGTTTAATAGTAAATAGAAAACGGAGGTAGTCAAATTCGGTGTACTAAATACCGTATTTTCTGTTTTGGGCACACGACGACGGGTCACTCTCTGGTCTTCTTACGTCACGTGGTGTAAAATTATTCATACTGTACTACAATCGGGACGATTTCTTACATGTGCATTATTTACTAATTCGGATTATTAAACACACGGTTCGCCACTACTGATAGACATGAAAGCACTGCGGTGTGGTCATTGTCAAAAATGGAAAAAATTTACACTACACAGTACACAGGTCGATTACTCTGCACGACTATAGTGAGATGAAAATTGCATACAGTCAACAACAGTACGATATCAGAAAATACGGTACTACGCTACAATAGAAAACTTAAATGATAAAGCTCCCTATACATACGTTTTAAGGTGAACACCGGCTCGGACCCGGACCCGGACCCGGACCCGGACCCGGTCCCGAACCGGAGAGGAGCTGTATAATAATTGTATGTGCGAATTTTAGTGAAGTCACGCATAGGACCAGACACATCACATGTATGTAAAAGCTACTTTGGTTTAAGTAATTTATATATTTTATTGAGAAGTGAACCTAGCGTATGGTAGCGTGAAATGGGAGGTTAACTCTGCAGTGCGGATTTTTCTTTTCAAAAATGTCCTAAATCTGTTCGATAAAACATAAACAACACTTTCATGCTACATATATATACATAGAACGCAGTCCTTCAACTCCTACACTCCCACTATGAAAAAGACCCGAGAAAGATCGACAGAAAGTGGTAAATGGTAAAACTACAAAATTGGTGTAGTGTGTTGTACATATTATAGTTCACTCACGGAGGACGTGCGGGTGCTTTGTTTTCTATTAGCTACCTATATATGTATACACAATTCATTTTATGAACGGAAAATAGCAGATGCCCGAATTTATTACTATACCACTACGACACCGCACTCCAGAGTCAAGTCAGTAGTTGTAGGGGTCTTTTTCCTTAGATTACATACTACAATCTGGGTCTGGAGAAAGAAATTGTGGATATAAAGTCGTGACTGGAACTGGAACTCTGCTCAGACTGACTACTATACTAGTAAGAAGAGCCAGCCTGCCTGCTGAGTTGAAAATTTTCAACTATCTGAATCTTGACATTCTCCTGTTGTGTAGTGTAATGCTTTTGTGATATTGCACAAGTTTTCCAGTGTTCAGTGATTCAGCTCAGTGCAAAAACGAAAGGACGGTTTCTCTCTCCGGTCTTCCAGTTTCCAGTTCCAGTTTTCAGTGTGCTTGACGCATGTAAAATACTAATTTAGCCGCTGCTTTAAGCATCTGCTGTGTGCAAGTTATAAAAGTACCAAGTACCAAGGTCCTTCCTCCGGGAAACGAAAATAATTATTGTCAAAATTTCTTGTCGCTGTAATAAAACCATTTGTGACTCGGAGATTGTTCAAGGAGTTGAATTTGACGATCTTATCATGTCTGGTCCAATGATTAATCCTCCATGCAAAGAAGAAATTTCTATAATTCAGGTAAGTACAAAATTTCATTGAACAATTTGGCAGTGTGTTAAATGTCGCTCTCTCTACTGGCAATAGCATTTTCCGAACTTAAAAATTCTAATTTCTAGCTGAAAGACCGGATTCCTGACATTCTTGAGCAGAAAAAATACATCAATTTCAAAGATGATTTTTATCTACTGAGATGGCTCAAAGGTTAGTATGCAGAATTGTTTGGATTAAAATCTAATAAATATTGGCTATTAAAATATTTGAAAACTACAAACTACGTACCTAATAATATTGTATGGCATTAATATAGAAATATTATAAGACGTAAAATATTCCAAAGATTAAATAAGTATATATATATACCTATTTGAAATTATGAATGCAGCCACGCACATGAACGTTGATAAAGCGGAGACATTGATTCGTAATGTAAATTTTATTTAAATGACGTATAATAATATTCTTCAACTTTTTTTATTAAAATTTTCTGACTTCACTATACATACGTATTTTTTTTACATAGTTGAATAATAATCACAAAAGTTTGGCTTTGTTTTTCTCTCATACGTTTATGTCATGTACTTAGGCACTGAAATGGAGGAGAGAGTCCCATGCGGAGACTTTGCTAGACCAGCCAATACCTGAAGACTTTGCTTGGAATTATCCGTTCCATTCTGACGGAGTCGATAAAAAAGGTCTCCCTGGTAAGTTTGATCATGAAGGGTGATTTTAGTAAATTATATAGGACTCAAACACCCTAGACAAAAACCTTACGTAAATGTTATGTATAGCGTGACTGTACTGTTCTGCAGTCCATATTTTGGTCAAGTCAAAATTGGTTCTTTATAGTTATTATTATTCCTATGTCCTATTTAATTACTTGCATTTTTTTGCTTCTCCGTTTTTTTGGCTTTTTTTTTCAGTTTATACATTATCGGCTGGTTCCTGGGACTTGCGTCACATAGTTGAGTCTGGCGAAAAAGATAAGTTTGTTCGTTACATTACGCAAATGTATTTAAAAATAGAGGAGAACATGATGAAAATTAATCGGGACAGACACTCAAATCCTGAGCGAAGATGGGACGATGAATTACCTAAATTTTATTCTACGGGAGTCGTCATCATTGTGGATCTCAAGGGTTACAGTAGAAGTCAACTAACGAGTTTGAGAAGTATGCGGGATCATAATAATATTGCCAATTGCCACATTTACAATATAACGATTTTTGGATTGTATACTATATGCTCCCTACAGATATATATGCCGTTCTTATTATGTGGCACAAAAGGAAATTGGAATGTATCAATTATTTAAAATGAGTTTTGTTGGTTTGTATTGTACAGCGGTGGAGGCGGCGTTGGAAATTGCTACGAATTATGGAAATTACTTCCCTGAAATGTCAGAGAGGGTTTACTTAATAAACGGTCAGCTGCACTGATTTTATTTAATGTGTTTTTCTCATCACTGCAATGCACGTTTACATTGAGTATTGTGAGTGAAGAAGCAAAATGAGCCATATCCAAAAATTAAGCTAGAATTAAAATTTCAAAGTATTCACTAAATAAGGTAGAATGTAATGCGTAAAATGCTAATAACGAGTTTTTGAACAGTGCAAAATATTTTATATACATGTTTTTGAAAAGTGCAAAATGTTTTATATACATGTTTTTGAAAATTGCAAAATGTTTTATGTACATGTTTTTTGAAAAGTGCAAAATGTTTTATATACATGTTTTTGAAAAGTGCAAAATGTTTTATATACATGTTTTTGAAAAGTGCAAGATGTTTTATATACATGTTTTTGAAAAGTGCAAGATGTTTTATATACATGTTTTTGAAAAGTGCAAAATGTTTTATATACATGTTTTTGAAAAGTACAAAATATTCTTTTTTGACAAGTATTTAAGTTCAAGATATTTACATTTGTTTTGTAGATAGTACACTTCGTTTTTAGCTGAAAATGGCTACATGTCTTTTTGAGTCTTCACTAACGATATCTGGCTTCATGTTTTAAGCTATAGTTACAAATGCGCCAGTTCTCATATAGCTCACTAGTCAGTCAGTATGTATATACATCTCATAAGGAACGATAATGTTTTCTTTTTTTTTAGTTTCTAAAGTGTTTGCGGCACTCTTTAAAATGATTAAGCCACTAATGAACTTACCAGTAATAGAAGTATTTGACTCGAATGAGGATCACTGGAAGAAAGCCATTTTGTCTCAAATTGATCCGGAGCAACTACGACCCGAATTCGGCGGTACGAAAGTGGATCCATGCTGTATCACAATCACAACCTGTGAAGATTCTATCCCCGATCCTGATGAGTGACACAACAGAAATTCCGTATAGAATCCAAACTGCATTCAAATATATTATATTATAGAGATTAATTAAAGAGAACATTTTTATTCCTATATAGTTAGTAATAGACTCATTTTTTTAGGAGTTTATATGTAGCTTATCATCTAGAAGTCAAAAACTATGAGATTTTATGAATATGTCTCTACATTTATGATTGTGTATACGTCTGTATAATTACAGTCCATAGTTTGTGTTACAAACTATTGATCTATGAAACCGCCAATTTTCTTATTTTTTATGCTCGATCTAAGTACGCTATAAATATTTCTACCAAATGTCATTGTTGTAATCTTTCATGTGCATCTAATCAAAGCAGCTACGCTCCTACTTTTCATGTATAGAGAGTTGTAGAAACATTATTATGTGTTTACAAGGCTTAAAATATAACTTATCAGATGAAGCCATAAATATGTATAGTACCTAATGGAAACTATATTTTATTCTCAGGCTCTCATTTTTCTTAAAATTAAATGCCCTATGCCACTCATTTTTTTCCCACGCACGCTACACGCCTTTCACTAAATCTCTGCAGACCCAGGCCCAGAAGCCAGAGTAAATACTCTGTTCTGTTATTTACTCTGACTCTATATTTCCATCTTGATTCTTGATCTGGACCTTAATGCCGCCTTTGTTCGTTTATGTATATTGCATATATTTATATGTAAAATTAATGAAAATATCAAATTCAAATATTTAATATTATAATACAGATATTTCCCTGTGTAAATAATTATTATTTACATACTTTACACACATGTGTTTTGAGTAATTTGATCTCTTTTAGAGATTTTCAGGAACGTTATAGGGATTACTGAGCATATTAATATTAATATATTATTGTAATAATTATTGTGCTATAAATGAGCCAGTTGTAAATTGTAAAAAATAAAATTTGCCTTTCTTTCGGGCTTGCTGTAGTCCACTTGTAATCAATTGAAAATATGAATATAACCATTGTTTACATGCAAGGCGTTTCCGCAGTGAATTTATCGCCCATTTAAAAAACTACAACTTTCTTGTAGAAAGTCATTTACAAGCTAATGCCGTCTTTCGTACTTTCGTCTTGTCCATTAGGGATGGGATAGGGGCATGGAAGTGTGTTCAAACTATATACTAACAATCTGCCAAAAGTAAATTGTAAGCGGGGCTACAGATTGAGAATGGTGTGTAGCTCTCTCTCTCTCTAGTCCTAGTTGTTAGAAATATTGTACTATTTTATTAAAGTTGAAAGACTTGTATTTATGAGTATGGTCTATTCAGCTAGGTAATTTTTTTTTACTGCACTCAGCGCATATTATGAAGCATTTCCATAGCCATAATACCTTAATTAAGCTCATCTTTTACGTTCAATAATTATTACGTAATGCACTTAAAAATGAAATCACCTTTTGATGTATGCATTTCACAAGTGTTGAGATTAGTATACCACTAAAATCCAACTACCGACAACCAATTCCTCGATAGTATAGTGGTGAGTATCCCCGCCTGTCACGCGGGAGACCGGGGTTCGATTCCCCGTCGGGGAGGATTTATTTTGCATTTTTTTGCTACTTTGTTCATACTTTAGCGTACATTGTAGATTCGCCTTGGATATGTCCATTTTATTTATGCTTTCGGGAATCACTGTCAAAAGTTTTCGACTCAAAATAAAATTTAATTAAGAATGAATAAACTTAATTATTTTGTAATGCTTTATTTTGGAGTGTTATCGTCAAATATGTAGGTATTGCTGCGACATAGTTCATTTTTCATTTACGGAATTCTGGACGAAAATGCAATATCTTGAGTTTTTTGAGCTATTAAAGTGCTGTTTTATACTTATTGCGAGTACCGAATATCGGAACGGAAAGTTCCGATTTTCCGAGAGAATCAATCATTCATACCACTGCACTGCACTGCAAATTGCAAAGTGTGCTAAGTGTGAAGCTTAGAGCATCTTAATACTATACAATTATAAAATCGCAGTAAAATAATACAAGGCTGTAAAATGGTTTTAATTATATTGAAACCAATGAAACCAAATACTAAGCCCCGATTTGAAAATAAATCAGTAAAATTAATCCGAAAAAACCCCTTCAGTCTGAGCATAAGCTTTAAGAAAATAAACACTACGTTCCAGAAATTATACTATCACTATCAAAGGCGTCCCCATTCATCTTCATCGTCATCGCATTGGCCTGGCTCTGGCCCTGGATCTACTGGAGTGGACGTCGGCTACAGGAGATCATGTAAAACCAGTACTACATTTTTGGATAAACCACGACCATTGGAAATTAATAAAGTCCTTCAAAGTCAGACAAGTTCAAACTTATTTAAAAATACGTATCAATATGGCATTGAGAATAATAATACTGAAGGCAGCAGTAGCAGTAGCAAGCATGAACAGTCAGAAATAAATCAAATAAACGCCAACTCGTATTCACTGAATTGTCTAGAATCTTCCTTCAGCTGTCCTATTCCTATTTATCATCAATTTTATTTAAATAAGGATTTTGCCTACAAATTTCTTCGTACAAAGGTACTAACAAATATAGGTAAATTTCATTAAAAACTATACTTTAAATTGTCACTCCTGGGTCTGGTATAGCACTCCTTGTTTATAATAAAATAAGATTTAGCGAACTAAAATAAAATTATTGCAAGTAACTGGATTTTTTTCTCTCGTTTTTCGTAATTTTAATTAAGTAATAAATTAATTGTACTCAATGGTAGATTTGTGTTGAAAAATATGAAAAAGTCATTGAACTTCCACTACAACCCACTTTTACTTCAATTCCATCTCCTGCTTATTTTATCAAAACAACTGGTATTTCCTCACCAGTAAACCCACAAATAATTGAAGGACCTGTTTTTATGAATTCGAGCTCTCCTATTGTGATTGAAGGGAGCAAAAGTGACCATATGGCTGAATGGTAAGACCCATAGATATAAGCAGGTGTGTCACCTATTTACTAACAAAAAGTAATTATTGTGGGTTTTGATTAAAATAGGTACTGCACACTCGCTATAAACCGGTCATACTACGACGAAAATTTCCATGCCCAAATTTCACTATCATGCCGACGATGGAAAGCATCTAAAGATTCAATAAATTTAAATAAAAATCAAGGGTCAGAAGAGCGGTCAGAAGTATTATTCGTTGGTGTTGAATTACAAATGTTGAACAGTGCCGGGGAAATTCAGTTGACCCGAAGATGCGACGAGGGGCTCCATGCCGTTTCAGACGACACTATAGCAAGATTCTATGTCCCTTATTTTATTGACCTCCGAACCTTAGAGAATCCAGCCAAGAGATTAATTCATACTTTCGAGTGTTACTGCAGAATTGTGATAACGTGCATTACTGGTGACTGTAACGAAAGTAATATTATTTCCAATATAAAAGTTGTACAACCACCACAGCCACAAATTACAGCCACTGCAGAAACCGAAACCCAGTCACAAATAACAAGAAGCATTAAAAATGTAATTTCACGAGGGGAATGGTTCTCTGGAACTGGAATACTGATTAAAACAAATAATATTTCCATCAAAATCCCTTGGCCTTCCATCAGTTTTATTCAGTGTAATGAATATTATTTTTACAAAATTACATTAACATTGACAATCCAATTTTTGTATAATTTATCGAACTATTTACAACTGCAACAAACTAAAAATCTAAAAATATTTAAACGCTGGCTGTATATGTATACCACGCAGCTCAGTGCCCTTCCCTATTCTCGGAAGTACGGAACGGAGTCTTGCACCTAGAAACTTTTTCGTCAAATTCCGTCATAAATATCTTGAGCAATATTTTAAATTCTCATAATATAAATCAAATCTCAAATATTTCCCAACTTCAAGAAACTATTGAATTAGCTCAGAGATATAAATTATCTCATCTCAAAAACTACTATACTGATATGCTTGCTGACAATTTTTTATGCCCTGAGACGGCAGCTCAAACGCTTGTGGTAGCATTTGTCTACGGGGCCGGGACGCAAGTTTGTTCTAGAATTAAGGAATATTTTTTGTGGTAATCATTTGTTATTAATGCTGGCTCTTAATTACTAGATACATTTTGTGTATTTATTTTTTGCTATTATTACCTTCATTTAAATATACATCCCTTATTTATTATTTATTTTTACTCGTTTACTTTTGGACATTATAAAATCCTGAAGCAATGTGGACCAAATTAGGCGATCAGAAAATTCTAGATTTTACATTGAAAACTGTCCGTTGGCATTCACATCTACGATATTTGGCCCTATAGAAGACGTTGATGAGTCTAATTTGGATCTACAAGATCAGTATACAAATGCGCCGCTGAATTCTTTTCTTCAAGATGCGTTTCTGTCCTTAGGGTATGAAAATTCTACCAAAAGATTCTAAAATGAAATATAATTTGTGGCACTACTGACTCCGTTGCTGTTTGGAAATAGCATGAGGTGATAATAGTATGTGTATAGTAAATGAACTTTAAGTTGACTAATAAATCGATAAAAAAACATTTAAATGCAAAAATCAGATTAATTTTTATGCAAAATTCATACACAAAAATGTACATACTATTGTGACTTGTAAATTACTAAAAATAAATTAAATTAAATTAAGCGTAAAATAATTATTGCCTATAGCAAGTTCTTATAAATCCTTATCCATAGTTGGTGTTGGTACAATATAATATAATAGAATTATATAGCCGCCGCTTTCTGTAAGTTATTAAACATTTTCTAAAATATTGAATGTACACAATGGTAATTCACTTCTTTCTAAGTTTTCTTAAATGATTTGACAATACGCCTAATTTTTCAGATGCTTTGTCCAGCCCTTCTGCAGTCTTTGCGATCACCATTTGAATATTTTTATCCATTCTTGAATCATTAAAATTCCCTTGACTTGAATTTGAATTTCTTGGACTGTTAGTTGCTGACGACATCACTTGAGCATCTTCAGAGGCGGAGGTTAGGGTAGATTGCTCTCTTGCCCGTGCTCGTAATGGAACCTGCGGTTGTGGTTGAATGTCATCGCTTTCAAGAATTCGAACATTGTGAGGATCATCAGCTTCATAGATCACGTCCATATATTTTACACCACTTTGTTTCCTTTGATCCACTTTCATAAAGTTGTAACCTTTAGAGACGAGTAGCGAGTCTAACTTTTCAAAAAATAATTCCATTGGGGTCACGGTTTCATATCCTGTATTCGCCCAAATCGTCAATTTATTGTCCAGGTCACGAAGGCGAAGTGTAGCATGGATGAAAGATCAGAAAGTTCGTCGAGTTCGTTTACCGGATGAAAAAAATCAAAATTATAAATGTAGTATTAATAAAGGGCCAGACACAAAAGGCGCCACCCAAATTTATTCAAATTTTGGAGCCTCCCACTCACCTTGATATCCTCTTAAGCATGGCTATCTTTCTTTGTGTGCGAACCCTAAAGCTATAAAATAAATGTTAAATAATAAACTTTATTTTTTATTTTAAAAAATGTTTGACTAAATAATTTTTGAATTGAATAATAAAAAGCAGTTGATAGTAAAAAAATACAAAATAATTATTGTTTATTAAAAAAGTGTGACTACATCGACAGTAGTATTAATTAATTGAATAAATTAGTTGATTTTTTTTTACGTTTTTATAAAAACACTGCATTCGCATATCGAAGCCAATGGAAATAAATAAACAATACAAATATTAATTACTGAGGGTGACCTGGCCAATGGAAGGCACTAAATTTTAATTTAATTAATTACATTATAATATTATATATTATTATAAGACATAATAAGACTACTTAAGGCTTAAGGCAGATATGTACTTGTGATAATAATAATTATTTTTATAAAAATAAAGTATTGCATGATATTGTGTGCGTACATATTGTTCAATTTTATTAATTATATATTATATTACCTTTTATACGGTAACAGCGTTAGGCAGGCATGAACTTATTCCTTCTGGGAATATTCCCAGCAATATTGAATGACTATGCATTTATTTATTGTCTCACCGTTCCCCAGTTTATCACAAATCACAAAATCTAATTAACGCAATGTTGGACAGCTGTTGGACATGTCACCAAAGACGAGAGATCCTCGGTACTTATTGGCTTTTAAAAAATAACACGGGCAGAGGGGCCTTAATGTCATAGAAACTATTCCATGCATGGCCTTCAAAACATCAGCCCAAATTGACCGCGCAAAACTGATTGGACGAAAGATCCGAAACGAAGGACAGAACTACAGACTACAGACGGCGTCGTTAGAAACCAAAGAAAGTCCTCAAATTTCCCTATGCTACTCATCGTAGGTACATACATATATTTTCGAAATACGAAATTCATGTACGAAATGTATGTACCTACACGCAATTTCCGATGGTGTCATGCTTCTCTTTTCCACTCGCTCTCATACGTAAAATTCAGCTGAATGTGAGAGGAAGTGTGGAAGTTTTTCGTGCTTGAATTGCCTTTTCCACTTTCAGTTTTGGAAAATGGGGCTGCATCGTCTTATTATTATAAACTGAAATTAAATTAAATTGTGAGTGAATACTTACATGAGCGCGAATCAGGCTACAGGTGTTACCCTACGCTCTACGTGCATTCAAGTTTGTGAATGTGGATAGTTGATACTTAATTGTTGGTTGTTGTGAGTGAAAATTATAAAGACGGGGGGACTATGTCGAGTGTCGGTGTAAAGTTGTGTTGAGACACAAATAATTATTGCATTAATAAAAATTTTGCTTTCTAATTAATTCGATAAAATTTGTGGCATGTCCTCTTCAGCTCACAAATTCATATTTGCTGTAAAATTTTGAAAATTAAAGTTGCAGAAAACGGCCACCATTAGCCACTGTACTTGACTGTACTATCCAAAATCCAAATTGTGATTTAGATTGTGACGCTTTGACCCTGAGAGAAGTGAGAACTATTTAGAAGTGAAGAAAAGGAAATGATTAATATTGTAACAAGATTTGATTCGCCAAAATATAAATCTTTACAAATTATGGACTTGAGTGAGTTGGACGGGTAAGTGGATAATAAAGAATTTTTTGGCTGTGTATAGATAACTCAATGTCTTATGTTTTATGTAACAGAACATATAATTATTTACTAACATGAAAATTATGTTCAACTCATCACAGCAGGATTTTTACGCGTTTCTTATATTAATTGGATTCACGCTGATCCAACTAGGCAGCCAACCCACCATTTACCAGCCCCATGAGAAAGATAAATACAGTGGAAAGCAAAGAATGATGAATGGAATTTTTAAGATCTGTTATTAAGTGCTGTGGCCTGCTGCCCATTTCTTTCCTTGATTGAGTTGACATATGTAAAGACTGACGAGGGGCAGAGGACGGGATGAGAGCAAGTTACTATCTACTCTTCCACATTTTTCATCAAACTACATATTTAATGAAATTTCAGCAACATCAGCCGAGTGAGTATTAGCATGTGTTCTGAAAGGGCCCATCTCGGCCATCTCGTCTTTATTTTTTAATGCTGTTGACCTTATACGAAAAATGGAAACGATGGATGGACGTAATTCCAGTTTCCAGTTGATTTTCTGAAACCTTTATATTATGCAACCCCGGGCCCGTATATTATTGCAACAATCTTATGGCAAAATCTTAAACTTGCCCTTTGACGACATGTAGGTAAGTAGGTAAGTACTATAGTTACTTTGATTCATAACAAAATCAAATTTTTCTAATTACATTTTTAATGAATTAATTAATCAACGGCTTGTACACTGTTATACTCATGGATGCTTTAAATCGGAATTTGTTTGGTATTTTTCATTCGATGACGATACACATGGAAGATTTGCCGTATTTGAAACAAAGGCCGGACGAAGGAATTGCTTTTAGGCAGCAATTTGTTTCCATATGCAATAACCAATATTTTGATTTTATTGATGGTTTTCTTTGGTATAGCAATGAGAATGACTAAGAACTAAATGGACTTTCGACAGGACAGACAGAAAGATTTTAGATGCGCTCTGGACTTACGCCAAAATGACTTCACCGACGATAAATTATTATACTATCTTTATATTATTTCATTTGTTCAGTCAAAATACCAATACCAAAAGAAAAACGTCTCGATATCGACTTTGATTCGGACATATCAGAGTTTCCTTCTCATCGTCCATCGACTACGACTGGTGATAACTATGACTACATGCGAATCGCATGATGCGATAGTTTCAAATCCGGAATCCGATTCGGTTTCGGGTTCCTTGCCCGACATTGCGTACACGGAAAAGAGAACATGAACATAGAAACAGGCGAGTGGCGAGTGCGTGAATGTGAATGACGAATTCATACTGAGAATTGAGAACTATGATCATGCGGTTGTAGGACATTTTCCCCCCGGACATTATCCCCCCAGACGATTTCCCCTCAAGCAGAAACCCCGGACGTTTTCCCCCCTTGCACTTATTTAGGATTCTAAGGTGTGTATTGTTATACTATGATTAAACTGATGATTGATTAAATGATTTACTCACAAATCGAATTCAATCTAAAATTAATTAAACCTTAAGCGAGATCTGCTTAGTGAAACATTTAATATAAATTCAAAAACCTAGAAAAGGATATTGGAAAAAAAGCAGCTTAGATTGTAATAATATTCGTTGAAGCTAATACTTGCTAGCAAACTTAAAAATTTGTAAAATATATATGTGCTAGACTGTTTCTCCCAAGTGCCTAAAAATTCTACATGTGTATGCTGACATGGTACAAAATGCCTAGTTACAAGATAGGAGGTAATAAGACAGTTTAACTACCTATTTAAATATCTAAAAATAAAACGGTACCAATAGCTTTAAACATAAAAACTTCCTCGGGTATTTATAAAATAATTCAAACAAATTAATGATTAATTCTTGCACTGTCGTAAAAATACTGCCGTCTTGCCGTCGCCTTCGATTTAGTGATAGCTTTTTCTGCCTAATGTACATACAACCTTCGAACGCGATTTTTTTCCACATTTAGCAGTTTTAATAATTTCTAATTCCACGTTAGCTTTAAAAAATAATAAACTCGCAAAACTGAATGCTACAATCGACTTTCATGAGAGTCGAACCGATAAAATAAAATGTTAACCGTACGATTAGTTAAGTTAAAAGGATTGGTTAACCGTAGGATTAGACGCCCTTAGATTACTATATTTGCCTTATTGTCCCAAATAATAATAATAGACTTTATTCGTCAACTGCTTTCATTACAGAAAGATGCCAAAATGACACAGTATACGGCTCAAGGGATTTACAAAAATAATTGGATAGAATTGGTGCTATATGATGCACAATGTGTTTACAAGTGTATTATGTTTTAATTATTATGAGGCCTCGGAATGCTGTGGTGTTGCATAACATGGTGGTTATGCATTATGGTTATGCATTACATAAGTGTGCTTGTCTATACCATTAGTTTTATTTTGGGACTGGGGGGAAAATGTCCGGGGTTACTGCATGGAGAAAAAATGTGCGGGGGGATAATGTCCGGGGGGGGGACAATTTCCGGGGGGAAAATGTCCGTATACCGATCATGCTTACTGTTTGCCTTACTTGATATTCCACATTTTAACTAAATCAAGGTATTTATTACTTCCTCTAAAGTCCTACTATCTACTAATTTTAATTGTGTGTTATTTATTTATAACTTGGCAGTTGGCAGCGGCTCTGAAGGGGAGAGACGCACGACGCACTCGCCCTGCGAACATAATTAAATAATTTTTGTTAGAGTTGGTAGTGGTAGTAATCGTGTGGTGGTACAAAATGCAATACCCAATACTTTTGGTTTTTAATTGCGGTACAAAAAAAGTCGAATATAAAAATAAGCAGCGCTATCTCCTATCTCCAATTCGAATTTAAATTCTGATAGCTGCCTTGCACCACACACAATGACATATCACAGACGACAGACGACACTATAATCATTGAGATTTCAAGAATTCAGGAGAGTTGACTAAATAATTTTCAAGAATCTGTCAATAAAAATGCAGATTGTTGTTCTAGGTTAAGTTGCGACGCGACGGTTGATGTTGACGGTAGACGGTAGACGACGATTCGATGTAAAGAAACTCATGGAAAAATAAAAACTTCACAAGGGAAGCTCCTTGTAATAAATTGAGACTGTATTATGAATAACACAAACTTAATGCATTGTTTTTCTACTTATAACCATTATAACCCACGTGTGACAATATCGGGCTTAACTTGTCCACCTGAAGGTAAGAAATAACTCTACGTAACAACACGGTATATAAACTGGTTCACTGACACGTGGTAGCCCAAACACTGCCTACTACTAGCCGTGAAGCTTTCAAAAAGTGTTTTAACCTAAATTTTAAGTCGAACCAACAGTCTTAAATTTTAAATTCTGATCAAACGCTGGAAGTTTGTAAATTTAAGATTGTTGGTTCGACTTAAAATTTAGGTTAAAACACTTTTTGAAAGCTTCACGGCTAGTAGTAGGCAGTGTTTGGGCTACCACGTGTCAGTGAACCAGTTTATATACCGTGTTGTTACGTAGAGTTATTTCTTACCTTCAGGTGGACAAGTTAAGCCCGATATTGTCACACGTGGGTTATAATGGTTATAAGTAGAAAAACAATGCATTAAGTTTGTGTTATTCATAATACAGTCTCAATTTATTACAAGGAGCTTCCCTTGTGAAGTTATTTATGGGCTTCACAGTTAAGGGCGCATGTGCTGTTTTTTGCGACAATAGAACTGGCTTTAAAAAATAGGTTATGTAACATTATCCATATTGTTTCACGTCGTATCTAGGGACTTGGGAAGCAAAATTCCACAAATTATTTTTAGTTTGGTCACTCACTGAAATTAAAAATCGTCAAAATTAACAAGCGATTATATGGGGAACGTAGATCATCCTGTATTTGGTGGTTAATTGCAGCTAAATAAAAACAAAAATACCGAATATCTCTCCTGGAGTCCCTTGTCGTATGTGGGAGCTTCTTAAAAATTTGAAAATATTTCACGTAGCCTTCACCAAAATTTCGATCTATTGGCTCGAAATTTTGTCCCATGTTGGTAATGAGGCACGTACAAAACCCTGTTGTTAAGTGTTGCGGTGGGGGGAGGACAGAAAAAGTAGGAGTATTAGTTATTCATGAGACGGCATTAAACTACGTCATTTATATTTGCTGTCTTGTCTTTGTATTGCACTTTTCAAGTCTGTCTGTAGTACTGTTGTAATTTGTGAACAAACAACTTCGAAGATTGTTATTTCTGAAATAACAAAACAATCACAATGTACGTTGTTCACAATGTAGATTCTCAGCTAGGATTGTTATTGTGATAGATTGTGTTTGTCCACAAAACGTTCTGTGCCGACGAATGACAAAAACAGGTTTGTTCTTGTTTGTCATCCTGGGTGTTTGTTCTACATTGTGATTGTGCACAATCCAATTTACTAGTTTGTGGTTGTGGTTGTGAAAGCACTATCACAAACGAAAAGAACAATTGTTCTTTGTACACAAATTACAACAGTAGTCTGTAGTTGAGTCAGTGAGTAAAATTCCCCCAACAATAGGGATTAAATAAATTGGGTCTGATTACATATTCAGAAAGAAGATTGAATATGAATTTTATAATGAAAAATGTCTACTAAATACTTTATTCCTTATTACCAAGAATTACTAAACCTTGACGCCGTTTAAAATTTATACTCGCCTGGAACGAAATGTACAGTGGCCTATTTCTCGCATGTTGCATATTTAATCATTTTTTACGCGGGGTTGCTCAAACACAGATTACGTCCCCTTAAGTAGGTACTGCTGCATTACCCTTGCCCCCACCTATTATTCATGAAGAGTAAACTCATTCCTCAGCATTCAATTTTGTTATGTAAAAAATTATTTTTAAGGCAATATGGAAATTTGGGGTAGGGGGGCTGGTTGAAATGGTCTTTTATCCCTTATATTAATCATGTGCTTATGGAATCGTATGATTTTAGGGCGAGGGGGGGGGGAGGGCAAAATCGAGGAATTTTGAGGGCCTCATAATTGCAAGCTCTTTAGTCTCTAGTCATACAGGTGTAGGTATATGTATACGAGCGTAGTTCCTATGGAATTATATAGCATTATGTAGCACTACATAGTACTATATAGTAGCGTCGTCCAAAAATGATGTCACGGGTACGGTTTATGGTTCTAGTCCGGTTTTCCGGTATTTAGGGCATGCCATGTGAAATTAGTAGATTGTTAAAGTAATGATAAGGGAGTGGGTGGGTACTAAAGCAGAGACAATTATGATGACATCATTTATGGATCGTTCTAACACCATCCGCGTTGTGTAAGATAGACCGTAGGCCGTAGACTGCGAGACAGTAAACTACATCTCTAAAGACAGCCGGCCATAGACGGCTGCTGCATGCATAGTCCGAGACAGTGGACGCTTCGCGTCCACCGTCTCGGAGCTTTGAACAACGTGTAGACGGCAGACGGCAGACGGCACAAAAGTGATTCTATTTAGACTGGTACAGTCTCAATATAAGAGCGGAGGAGCGGTAATGAGCCGAGGCTAGGAATAAGTACAGTAGATCCTCGCTTATATGATGTAATTAAAACCAGACCCCTATCATATACGAAAATTATCATATATTTGAGGTAATTATTTATTCATGCATGGTTAATATATTAAATATACGTTACAAGGTGTTTCCTTTCATAAATAGTTACTGGGTTTACAATCAATTAGGATAACACAATAAATATCGATATAAATTAAATTTAAAATTAAATTAGAACGAACAGTAACATTATTTTGGATGAGTTTGTTATTAAATTACTTTTTAGAAAAAAAAGCAAATGTATGGAATATTTTTCAAAACTATCATATAATTGAGGTATTATAACTCGGATTTTGGCATCATATAATTGAGGTAATCATAATATTGAGGATCATATAAGCGAGGATCTACTGTAACTGGAAGTTTAATTATTGTATGTCGAGACCATTATTCAATTCTCAATTCAGAATCCAAATTGGCTGGACTTGACTGCAGCGATAGAGCAACGTATGGACGAAATACTTTTTGTTTAATACAAGATTGTCATTATCATTTTCTTAAATTACAGTCGAATCTCGATATATCGGCTTCTGAAGGGACCGGATGATTTTGGCCTGTTTAAAGTTGGGCCACTATACAGATACCGGCCAGGCCATTTGGTATTTGATATTGGTATTGTATGCACGAATAAAAGAATGAATGAATTTTTATGTATTCAGAGTCAATATATGCCCTTCTGGCCTACGCAAATTTTTTTGTTAGTGTTTGTAGTTTGTAGTGGTGGTAATCGTGGTGGTGGACCACAACGGGGGTAATCGTCGTACAAAAAGCAATACCAATTCAATATATTATATCAAAGGTCGGACTTTTGAAGGCTTGCCTACAAAAATTCCTACTTCCTACTTGGGATTTATGGCTCACCCTACTTTTTACCCTACCCTTATTTCGATTCTCAGCTCACCCTACATTTTACCCTACCCTACTTTGAATTTTCAGTTTACCCTACTTTTTACCCTACCCTATTATTTGTAGTATTACCCTACATTTTAATTGTCACCCTACTTTTAACATAATTTACCTAGAAGAAAAATATTTTTCTAAACCTGCATTTACGTTTAATACTACTTTCATTTTAATTTCTAATACATTTAACTCACGTTTTTAATTTACTTTTCACCACTTTTTAAAGCACAACTACATTAAACCAACACTAAAGAAATTAAATAAATGTGGAGTGAGTAGTAAGTTGATGAATCGCTATTTATTTTAGAAGTGAATGCGGGCAGAAACTTCAAATACAACGTATTTTTCGGTTACCTGCTCGTTTTCTAGTTGCTCTATGAGCATCAGCGCATGAAATTTTATGATCGAGATGATATTTTACTAGGACTTTACACTTCTGCTAGTTTCGTGCAAATCCCTACCCTACAGGTTGTGCTCCCTACTTTTACCTACCCTACTTTTTAAAATCAAATCGTACCCATACCCTACCCTACCCTACTTTTAAAATTTTAATATTGCCCTACCTACACCCTACCCTACTTTTTCAAAATCCAATCAAAAAACCTACTTTTTACCCTATTTGTAGGGCCTACTTGTAGGTAGGGTCCGACCTTTGTATTATATGTTTGATATTGGATTTTAATAGTGATTCCTGTGGGAGACAATGTACAATGCTTGATGTATGAAGAGCAGTTTGGCAAAACGGGATCAGTCATACCTTGGAACCTCCCATGCCGTTAGTAGCCGGGAGACCCCTCACCCCTCCAGGAAATGTTATTTAACATTTCGGGGTACCACCCTCCCCCCGGACGACCCAAGTCCTACAATGTTAAAGTATAGGGCGAGTGTCCCCAGCAACATTTAAGGCTGAAGGGTATAGGATAAGTTCGTTTTTTTTAAATGACGCTGTTTGCGTTACGTGAGCTGTTCATCTTGATATGTAACTGCGTTGCAGAGTAAAGTTCAAAGTTCAGCCAATACAGTTTTTAAAAATATAGATTTTAGTTGTTTGTAAAACACGATTATATGTCCATTAAATTATTAGTCCACGTAAAACATGTATTTCTGATTAATAGGTTTTTGGAAGTTTTCCTAATTTGTTTTGTGGATGACAATTCACATGCGTAAATTTTTTTATAAAAGTAAAATAAAGTTCGGAATCACTGAATACGATTAGATTTTTATCTCACGAGCTTTTTACTTTATGTCAAGTTATTGGTGTTTTAATATTTAAAGTTTTAAAAATCTAAAAAAATTTTAGATTTCGTCTAGATTTATGAATCTGCATGTAATAACCATTGGTCCGTTGCAGTACCTGCAAAAAAACATAGATTTCAAAAACTTAATCTTGTCACTTTTTACTCATTATTCGCTGTTCCTGTAAAAATTGTTTTGATGGGCTTGACCCGAATGACCCGTTTTGCCAAAAAACTCTTCATGCAATACTTTACAAAGAACATTCAAACTCTTCATGTAGATACTAGAAATACCAGAGGCTAAACTATGCAATTATTGCTAATTACAGTTTTAACCAGCGCCCCTTTCGCTACCAAATGCGACAATGCTGAATACTTTGCATGTCATTATCAGACGGATGACAGATTATAGCTGTACGATACGCAATAAATATGCATCAACCAAAGAGAAAATGGAGTATACGTAACCACCGTTGGAAAAGATAAAGTTTGTTAAAGTTGAAAAGGAGAACCTTAAGGTAAGGCAATCAACTGCTAACTTTTCTTGCCAAATCCTTATCACACTATTGTATTTGTTTACGTCATAAATGAGCTGGCAACTTTGCTACAGCAACCAGTATACATTAGTTCACCATTTCTGATAGGAATTCGGTTGGTTCCCAAATACGTTGTTAGGCTCATTTAACTGATTTAACCGATTTTATTGCTCAATGTCTTGAATTAACGGCAATTGCTTTTTAAGAACAAAAGGTAAATCATTAGGTTAGGGAGCATACATTAATCACGTCGATAAAAAGGGGGAGGGAGGGGGTTAGGCCTGCAAAATAAATCTCACTCTAAAACATAAGGGGGGGGGAGGGGTTAAATAAACAAACATCTACACACAAAATGTACTTTTTTATATCAATTTATTCAAATCTAAAATCCATTTTCATCGATAATAATAAAAAATACAATTTTGGATCTTGCAGTATTCTAATTTATATCAAATTTCCTAATGCGCTGCAATATTCTAATTTACATCAATATCGCAGTCACTTATGCGATATTTTAATTTATACAGCATCGATATCGCAGTCCCTTGAATTTTTGATGTTGCGATATTCTAATTTATATCGTATCAACATTACAGTCACTAATGCGATATTTTAAGCTATGCTGTATCGATATTGCAGTAGCTATTGCTATATTTGAATTTATATTGTATTGATATTGCAGTCCCTTAAATTTTCGAAATACCGATATTCTAATTTACATCGTATGAATAATAAAGTCAGTGTTGCGAGTTTTTACTTTATATCGCATCGATATAGTGGTTGCAACTGCGATATTCTAATTTATATCGTTTCGATGTTGCATATTCGTATCGCATATCACATCTCTTGGCGGTCCCAACTCACTATTAGGGCTAGCTATTAGGGCCTGGACTTTTGTCTTTTGACGTTAACAAAAATCTAAAAATTTTAACCCTCTCACCCCCCCCCCCCCCTTATCACCATTAGTTAGAATTACCGACCTTCCCCCTCCCCCATTAGACTTCTAGAGTAATGTAAAAATATTCCAGATGTATGAATTTTTTTGCTCATATTTATCAAGACTTAAAAGTTTTGATTTTTTTATTTTTATTTTTTTATTTATTGTTCAAAACCAAAGACACAAGGTCCACGACTAACTTACGAAGAATTAACACTTATAACTATATTAGTAATAGAATAGTACAAAATAATGGTATTAATATTAGTGGTTATTACAGATAGATAATTAACCATACGATTAGGCAATAACAAATAACAAATAAGTAAGAAGTAGCAGTGTCACGTGTCAACCCCAACATATAGCATAGCATCCCATATTTGCTTTAGCCGAGATGCATCATGACATTGCGTGATTACAATATTATCAATAATGGGATTATTAGTAGTCATAAGTCTGGTTGACAATGAGTAAGCTGAATTCCTTAGCATAGCATAAAAGTCATTGACTCTATTTTGGGCAAACATGACACTAGCACTGCACGATCTTGCGTATCCACATATTATTCTAAAAGAGTCATTGTACGCAATTCGGATCCTGTTTTCTTGTCCTTTGGTTAATTGCCAGAGATTAGAGCAGTAAATCGTGGAGAGATAAGTTCTAAATAAATAGCACTTTACTTCACTGCTGCAGCGGTTGAATTGAGATTTTACCATGTTTGCTCGCATGTACACTTCCCGAATTCTTTTATCAATTTCAACCTGATCACTAATAGAGTCCGCACCGGATGTGAGTTTCTGGGAGATGGTGTAGCCCAGATACTTGACAGAAATGCTTCTTTCTAGAACGGTATCTTTAAAGGGAATTAAGCACTTCGGTTGATATTTGTTCATCCACTTTGGCAGGAAGACCTGTAATTCAGTCTTCGTCGGATTGAACTGCAGAGCATGAGCTTTCGCATAGCCATCACAGATACTTAGTAGCAATTTTAAGGCTGCCGTAGAGGTGGCCAGCAGACACACATCGTCCGCATACATTAGATGATTGACTAACTCATCTTCAATGCGGCATCCCACATCACTGGACAGTAGTTGATGAGACATCTCGTCAATGTACACTGCAAAAAATAGTGGAGACAAGATTCCACCTTGGCGCACGCCTTTCTCAACCCAAAATGGTGTGCTAGTGGACTTACCCCAGCGTATGGTAAACTTCTGGTTACAGAACCAAAACCTGAGGACATCAACTATCAGGACAGGCAGTCCGCGGGAGGTTAGCTTAGCAAGTAGAATGTTAAAGTCTACATTATCAAATGCCTTGGATGCATCTAAGTAGCATATGTACAGCGGAGTTTTTTTTCTGTTGTGTAGCGAGATGACCTGTCTAAGAGTGTACACGCAGGATTTTTTTTTTAATCCAAACTGGTTAGGTAGTGTATTTAGCAGGTCTTGGTATTTGAGAAGAATGGCTTTTTCAAATACTTTTGAGATAGTCGTAGCTAAGGCAATTGGCCTGTAGTTTATGTGACGCTTGGGGTCAAGCCCCCTCTTCTTGATTATAGGCACAATGTTGACATCCATGAGATGTTCAGGAATGTAGGAGTGACGAACCATGCAATTAAACAGGTCACAGAGCAGCTCCGTAAGCGAATTATGCCAGTGTTTCATGTGCTCAATTTTTATATTGTCAGGACCAACTGCTTTTCCAGATTTCATAGAGGTAATTATTTCCGCTACCTGTGCTGGTAGAAACTCCGAGAAGCCTATGGTTGTGGCACTGTTAGAGGCACTCATTGGTACTGGGATTTCTCGTATTTTTTTAAATTGAGCTTCGTAATGATCCTTGTCCAAGTCTTGTTCTTGAAAGGGCTTTTAAAGTCCTACAAATTAGAATATCGCAGTTTCAACCGCTATATATGTTTTAGAAAGAGATTTATTTTGCAGGCCTCCTAACCCCCTTCCTCCCCATTTTTGTCGACGTGATTAATGTAGGCTCTCTTATGAGCTGTTACAATCCGTCCGCATGACAGGATGCTTTGGTTTAAATTACGTACAGATATTATTATGTTCCAGAGTTTGTACTGACACCTCTCGTACCCACTTATACCTCTTGTACTGGCACCTCTCGTACCCAGTTATCCCTCTTGTACTGGCACCTCTCGTACCCAGTTATCCCTCTTGTACTGGCACCTCTCGTACCCAGTAATCCGTCTTTTACTGGCACTTATCGTACCCAGTTATCCCTCTTGTACTGGCACCTCTCGTACCCAGTTATCCCTCTTGTACTGTCACCTCTCGTACTCAGTTATCCCTCTTGTACTGGTGCCGCTCGTGCCTAATTAATTTGGAACTGTGCTACTGTTATTGATTCCGCTTCTACCGCCATTATTCGTACCCAACCATTCCTTATTAGCGCAAGTGGTGCGTAGCAAACTTTTGTCTGTTCCTGTGTTAGCGAGCCTACCTGATCCGGCATCATTTGTACCCATCCTAGTCGTACCCAATCAATTAAAAGGTGTGCTGCTCTTGCAGATGCCACTATCATTGAATTTCTCGTGCCCAGCTTGCTTGTATCAGTATCCATTACAAAGCCACCCGTCGAAGCAACTCTCGTACTTGTGCTACTACTACTGAGCCCATTTGTACCTGGCCCAGTTGTTCCAGCACCACTAATACCAACTTTTAACTATTCTAAAGTTACACACTCGTAAGCATGCTACTGTTACCAACCCCACTGTTACATATGCTACTGTTACCGACCCCACATAAACCTATGCTAGGTTACTAGACCCATTTCTATCCATGTTACTGTCACCGATCCCACTTGTACCTTTGCTACTGTTACGGACCCCATTTGTAACTGTACTTCTATTACTGACTCTACTTATACTAGCACAATTAATACTTAGTCGACTAAATTTGCTATATACCAATTTTATATATAATACGTAAGATTTTTAACCTTAAATTCAAAAATAGTAAACATTTTCAAAAGATCAAGGTTTACCAAAAGTGTTAAATTTGAAAATCATGTCTTTCTAAATTCAATATTTGCATTAATTTGTTTTTAAAATTTGTCTTAAATAACATGATTTTAGAACCTAATAACCCAAATTTTTTTAAAGCTGCAGGAGTGTAAAACTTGATTTTGCCAAGCTATAATTAAGTACCAAAGATTATAGATAGTTTTACTACAACAGTGGTATTAATGACGTATTATTGGTTTTTCACTTTGAGTTACAGTCGTGTTAACTCACTAGATTACATATACGTATTTATCAGTAATTTTCACGTTATAGAAATATTTACCAGTGAATGCCAATGTCAAGGTATGCTCTACAAAGTAATAGTATTTACCGTACCAGGATACATGCTAATGTATTAGTTGATATTTTTGTATTACATGACAGTGTTGTACTGAAACAGTATCGTCAAGATAGCGATTGAAATTTTAAAGTTCTTAAACAGACTGCATGGCTATTTTAAAATTAGATCATTTAAAACATTCTTTGGACTTGAAATAAGTGAAAACTGGTAATAAAAAACGGCATAAGGGTAAAAGACAAATTTTATTGTAAAACAACATTCTTATAATATTTTTTTTATTAGTAATAATCGAGACGGACAGAAGAAACCCAAAACATAGCCGAAGAAAATTTGTAGTCTGATTCAGCAAGAAGCCTTCATGAAGTAGATGGATCCAATTCGGTTTTCTGAAATATTGCTTGGCTCTGTTCAAACATATGTAATCCTGTAGCTAAAACATATTGAAAAACATGAACGAAGATTAAATATAAAATCAATTAACGTAGTGAATATTTCGATTAAGTATTCAAATATAATATGTAATTTTTAATGACAGCAATGCTAGTAAATATATATTTATCTGTAGCTACTATTAGTAGGACCATATACTATTAAAATTCTAATCTCTTAAGTAGATGTAGTATAACAGACCTGTGTACTTATATAGATGAAAGTACTTATGTAGAATTATTTAATAGCGTTAGATAATATTATTCCCCTGATCCTTAATGTGATAACAGTAAAATAATTTATCTTTACTTTTGCTGTATGCCAAAAGATTGAATCCCACAATTTCCATTTTTAGTTATCACATGTGTCCAATAATGTTTTGGCTCAATGAGAGAGCGTGGTGAATATTGTTACACATTCAAAATGAATAGGAGGATAAACTTACAAATTTAGGTTGGCCGAATTAAAAACAAATCAATATTGGCACTGTGTTATTATTATTATGACTGTTTTATTTGCGCCATGTCTCTTAACAAGAATAATTATTACTGTTATCATTACAAAAAATACTTCATCTTGTCCAGAGACATGGCGTGAATTAAAGAGTCATTAGACTGCGCCAAATTTAATTTTTTCTAATTCGGCCAATGTAAATTACTGAGTCAATTCTCCTACGCATTTTAATACAATATCTTTATATTATTTAATATTAATTTTTAGACCTCAGTAAAGTAATTAAAATAGATTATAGGTGGGTAACAGTGGTAGAGCAGGGAGCTTTACGTTCAAACCAGGAGACAGCACCCTTCAAAGTTCTCCAATATAGTACCTTGAAAATTATTTGTCGTTTTACTACGCAATGTTGCATTTTAAGTTAGTGCTTTTCAGTTCAAATTGAAAAAACTAAAGCTACTTGCATGACAACAGTTACAAACTTCTAGTTAAAATAGGTTTATTGTCGGAATAAAAAGTAAAGATTGTGGGAAAGGTTGTCCCTTCAATTAATAGTTCCCACCCACCGCATCCAAATTCCACTTGGTAGGCTCCGCCCACAAATGGTAAATACCGCTTTTCCTACTTTTTCGACTTTGTATACTGACAATATGGTAGGTGTGCAAAATAATCACTCATTATATTTGTATGCGTTTCACTTAAGTTGAATGCATTAATTTTTTTATTAACATTTACCAACACGTACAGTAACACAATACACATTACAGTAATTACCCTAATATAAGCATAAGGCGTAACCCTTTTCGCCCCCCACCCTCTCCCCCCACCCCTACAGCACAAAAAACAGCAGAAGCTAAAAAGCGACCCAATTTGGCCAGCAAAGACGTTAAGGGTCCTTCTACTGTTTCTTGTGCTGAATCCAAACAACGGAACTGCATTTACAGATACTAGTTACAAAAATAAACATAAAATATCTGTAAATGCAGATATCTTAACCTCTTTGCATAACTTGGCACAGTAAAATTTGACATTGTTTGAATTTAAATCTGAAAAAAGATAAACATTAAATAGTGAAATGATTTAAAAATACAATTCGTTTTTAATTTTGATAAAGCAATAAATGTGCATTTTTATACTACATTATATTTAAAAATTAAAATTCATTCTTTAAATGTTCATATATTACTTTGTGATACCTTTTAATTATAGTTAAAAATGTTAAAGATTCTCGTTTTTGCTTAGATACGTCAAATTTTAAATTAACCTACCAAAACTGAAATTTACTCTCATGTAAACATTGTTGTCTACTTAGTCTTCATCTAAAACTTGAACTCGGCCAACCTTTTTATTAATTTTGTCGGTTGTTAATCCGTTAAATGTCGGTTTTAGTTTTTTTGGATCCGATTTACGAAAAAGGTGCCAGTTTTGCCTACCATCGTACAACGAATCCAAGGATTTTTTCACTAGGCCATCGCAGCTAGTATTACACTCACTAGAATTAAAGTGTAGAAATATTTCCTGATCCAAGTGCTCGTCTGTTAAATTCCCCCGTTGATCGACATGCCGTTTAATAATTGACCCGACCGATTCAGCTATGGCCTGTAAAAAGTTTAAATAAGATTTATCAATTTGATAAAAAAATACATACAAACAGAATGATATCTATAAGATTAAATTAATTGCGTGTTAAAGGAACCTCGGATTTGTTTCTGGGTAAGCTCGCAACCAAAAAGTTTGCTATATTAGGACATAGCGCTAGCTCAGTATCTGAGTTTAGCAGATCGCGGTAAAGTGTTTTTTTGTTAAGAAGTACCCCGCGAGTCTCTAATTCAAAATCATACTTTCGAAACACAATATGGGTGAAGGCAATGTATTCTTTGTTTAATATGCCTCTGTCTCTTTCTTCCAAAAATCCGTAAGCTTAAGCCATGTCGCAGTATTCTCTAAATGAAACTGGAACAAAACCTGGTTCTCGAGCACACAGAGATTCGCGGTCAAATAAATCTCGAGCTAATTTTAGTGGCTTTTGGCTATGGTTTTTTTCAAAGCGTTCTGCTATATCAAAACCGAGGGCATTGGCATAGCTAGCTAGTTGATGACGAACTATTTCAATTTTATTGTCTAAACTATGAATGTCATCCGTTAATGAACGTGTATTGTGATTGTGAATCTCGTTGTCCAAGACACCAATGCCTTTAAAGCTTGAATCTTCTCGAAATTCTTTTACTGCTTTATTGAAATATGGCAGAAATTCATTATCTTCAATAAAAATATCAGCGCTTAAGGATTCCACCACAGTGTCTAACTTTTCCAAGGAAGATTCCATGACTGAATCAGATTCCCATGGGAATGCAGTTGAGCTTTGAACACCACGAGACATGGTTGACAAGATGCTTGCAATATCCATGATACCACACAGTCTTAAACAGAATTTGGCATTGTTAATACGATCAATTAAATCTTTATCGTCTTTTTCGAGTTTTAGGATCAAAGCTTCATAGTTTGTGTAGAATTTTTTGTACTGTCTAAATTTATAGGCCGCAAATCGTGTGTTAGAAAACGTTCCAGGTTTTAGAGGTACTTTTCGTAAAGAATAGGCACATTCCTGCAATCCGTTCCATCCTTTTCCATACCTGCATGTTTTATTAACTTCCACAATTGTTTGTTGCACGTTTGCAACCCAACTGGAGTCAGCTAGTTCACTGGCATCTTTATATCCTAAAATTTATATCAGAATTAATATTTAATGTAGTACTTATGATTAAATTTATAGTGTAATGAATTACCAAGCTCAATTATATGACTCAAATCCCAGTGATAACTAAGCCATGCAATTGGAGGCTGATCCTCCATCGGTGTAGGTGGGTAGCCTTCCATGTTAACGACACATCCTTATTCCTGTGCAACATGGTATGCAACTTTTAAATGGATGTACTGTCCATCATAACTTTGACCGCACAAGTACTTCCTAGCAGTTTCCCGATCTGGAAAAAATTCCAGCAATGTTTGTACAATGTCTTTAGCAATATCACTGCCTGTGTGTCCAGTTACTGGCTTAATACCAAGCAAAAGAGCCATGTTTTCTCCCTTAATCATAGTGACGATTCCTATTATCTGGAGTGTTGAGCTATTGGATGAAATTTTATCAGCAAAAATTGTATAACCGCTGAGGTTTTTAGCAGCTTCCTGGCTTTGCCAACAAGCCTCGAATTTCATTTTTTAGTATTTTGTAGAAATGAGGACGCAAGTTGGATACAAATTTGTAGGAATGGTTAATGTCCCCTATGCAAGCTCCAGCATTAGCTAGGTAAGCCAAATAGTCTTCATAGCTTTTATAGCTTTTGCTTTTTACTATTGATTTGTATGCAGCGCGACCGACAATTAACCCTGCATCATAGTTCTTCTGGTCTAACGGCTTTGATGGTACATTTAGAGACGAATTTTTACTGATGTGCAACAAAGCTCCAAAATGCTTTTTAATATTGAACTTTAAATTCAAAAATTTATTTTTACTCGTCTGTGTCACGTCATATATAAACGTAGCTGAACGCTTTCTGGTTAAGCTTAGACACGTAGTGCATTCCAGACCAACAATTTTAGGCTCAGAATCGTCGGATTGTTGTCTTCTAGCAAGCCTCAGGGTTTTACACTTAGCCAGGATGCTGTCAACGTCATTACATGTCATTATTAATTTTTCATGTTCATTTTGGAATCTTGGTGGTGCAGCTTCAGGAATATTTTCTTTTTCTAAGGGCAATAAATTTACTAAATCCATAATGTTCTTCACAGCTTTGTCTAAATCATTTTTAGTGACTGCGGCAGCACACTGTAATTTTTCTGCACAGTCAATTACAGGGGTTGGTTCTGCGTGCTTGCTGGCAACATGACGACTTATACCTTGTTTAAGCTTTAGAAATTCAGGAGGCTGACTTTTTCCTGAAGTCTGACGATCAAAATTGGACTCAGCTAAATTATAGAAGAATTTGCCTCGCTTTCCTTTATGACAGATAGTACATTTTAATTCTTGTATTATTACTTTATCATCTTTTTTAATCATTACTGGCTGAATGAATGGGCAAAGTTCAATTATACTGTCAATGCTTTTGGCTTAGGATACTTTATGATGAATTGGCGTGGGTGCATTGTCCACTGCAACTGCTTTTTTAGCTTGTTTTTTATACCCTGGTTTCTTGCTTTCTATAAACTCAAACAACTCTCCCATTTTGCAGTCAAAATATGACTTTTGAATCCCTTCCTCATCTAAATTAGTGAGCTCATACATTGACTTTTTCCGTTTTTTGCTTAATCTGAATAGAGAACCTTGATCACTGGGTGGACTTGTCAATATTGGCTAGTGATTTGAAAAACTTATGAAGTGCAATATTTTCTATAGTTAATTATGAAAGATAATTAATGCGACTTAAGAATTCTATTTGACATGTGACTGTGATAAAAACATACCTCAACTGTAGTTGTTTCACACACGATCGGAATCGGCACTTCAATGTCCACATCCTGAATAAGTATTTAAAAGTAAATTAAAATTAAAATATAATAATTATACGCACCAATAAAAACAGTCATGCTTTTCTAATTTTAAATAAATTTTTAAATTTGCTATACTTTTTGGGTTTGTTTAGATAAAGCCAAGAGGATGGAAGTCTTGTGTATGTTTGCGGTATGATATTTTAAATAATATTCCCGTATATCCTTTTTGCAATATCCACATATTATGTAATTGTTTTCCAATGCACTTTTTGTTTTTTTTGGGTAGCGTTGGAGTCCTTACTGTGTCGTTTTTCTGTATGGTAATTTAAATAAGTTTTTACTTAAATATAACATATTTGTTTTTAGTAATATAATCTTGTCTTGAATGTATACTAGAAAATCGTTTATTCATACCAGTTGTTTGCGTAAATGCTTTTCTTGTTACGAATCCATTTTAAATGTTAATTGATATTACACTTCGATATTCACCTAGTGTACATAAACCTCTCGGAATTTGCCTGGAAAGAATCTTCTCCATTTGTAGCAGAACTCCAGTACCGCAGTTAAAACCTTTAATATTATACACAAAACAAATTAGAACATTTAGCCAATGTGGTAATTTTATCTGCCAATAAGGTTAATAATTTATGAATTTGTATACTTTTATTGCAGTGATAAACGCTTAGTTAAAGTATTTTTACTGTCGTTTTGAATAATTTCTGGTGGAAGGTAATTTATGTTCCAAACGTCTACTTGAAACATTTCACTCAATTCTTTTGTTAAACTATTCAACCCAGTTTGATAATCGATGCTTTCAATAGCGTAAGTTACCAGCGGGTCGTATATGTCAAGTTTCTTTTTCCTACACAATGATATGCAAATATATGTACAGAACAGTAGCATTTCTTTGACTTCCTAATTTTAAAACATACACTTTGCCTAGGTTGCGGTTTAAAACTGCACAAAACTCCATATTTATTACTTTAAATATAACAGATAAAATTTGAGCAAATTATGTGTTCGTAATTGTTTATATATCTGAATTTAACTTATCGACAATTAAAAAAGATTTTACCCGTGATTGACTTGATATAAGATCCAGTGAGCTCCATTACCGAGAATGCCTAGGTCGTTTGTAAAGGTAACGTCAACCCAATGATCACGGTTTACCACCCAATTATTTGCCTCCTCGCAATATACAGCATGTTCAGATGCATGATTTAGGACTTTGTGTATTAGCCACAGCGGAAGTTTTCCAATGCTTTGCTTTTCAGCTTCAGATCTATAGTGCTCAAACAAGAGTTGTTGATACTTCTGCATAACATCGTCTTCCAAATACCCATTGTTTTGAAGTGACTGGTAGGGGTTTCCTTTTCCTCTGTTATCCAGTAATATAAAATATTGTTTTTCAATGAGCGGATTAAATGCCTAATTAATATATAGTTTTTCAAAACATTTACGCTTTAATGTTTGCATTTTGTTGATTTTAAAAACTAGTTTCATTAAATTTAAAATATGGCAAAATTGATAAAGGTGCAATTCCTTAAGTATAATTATAAATATGCACATTTAAATGTCACCCCCAAAAAATGGTTTAAGGAGACTAATTTTAAAAACTTAATCTAATTTTCAAACGCACAAATCAAAAGTAATTAGAGCGCATTTTGAATATTTTTGGCACAGTAGCGCGTCCTAAGAACTTCAAGGTGCTATCTGATTTTTCAATTTCTTATCTTTTTTTCACGAAAGTTATTTCAAGAATTTCTTAAAATTGGAATATGTCGGAATACAATTGGCCTGATAAATAAGGCTTGAAAAATGTGTAAGTTTTTTACAAAACCAATTTAAACATTGATTTTAGAAAACTCTAGATGTAACTTTTGTAAACTTGGCCAAAGGTTAGTATACCTAAAATTTATTTAAATTTGAATAAAAATAGAAGTTAAAGGGTGGCAAAGTTTTAAAGATCAAATGTTTTAAAATTTGAATTTAAAATTTTTTTAAAGCATGCTTTTGCAGTCAAACTTTCTAAGTTGCACTCGAATTATTTTGAACCTTTGATATTGAAAAGTAGTTTAATGATGAAAGGCTAAGTAATGACTAATATTTTTAAAATAACTTTTGCTATCATGATGCTTCTCGTGATGTGTTTCAAATTTTTAAAACGTTAACTACGGCTACTTGCTAGTTACATCTTAAAGAACTACATAAACCGTAATAATTCCGGGCGATATTTATTGTTACATCTTACATGGCAGCCATGGTAATTCAATCCTGCTTATGCAAGTCTTGATTGTTTCAATTGATTAGCGGTTCTTGCTAGTACTCTTAGGTTTCGAATAAGTTAAAGGAATAATATAATTAAATATATTCTTTAAGTTAATTATTGTTATAAATTTAGAATTACAGAGACAATTGTTCTTATTTGATGTGTTTAAAATTAGATTAAGAGTAATTTGTTTTAATCTTTATTGTTTACCTGTAGACACCAATGTTAGCTCGATATATCACCAATCTAGATAAAATAGACCTAATTGATTAAAGTTAAATAGCAAGTTATACATTATACCGTTTTAGTTTTAGTATTTATGCTATACGTGAAGTTTGTAAACTCTGCATTTTTGTAGAATGTGTCAAAGCAATTTCGATTAAAGTTACCTTTCTTATAATAAAAGTGGACACACGAGCACAAAAAGGACTATTTTTTAATACAAGCAAATAAAAGCAGTTGTTATTTTATTTGTTAGTCAAGATATTTTTCAGTTCAACGTTGCAAATTTGCATGTTTTTCAAAAGTGCGAAATGTTTTATTTACATGTTGTCCATAAGTATAAAATGTTCTATTTACATGTTTTTCAAAAATGCAAAATTTTCTATTCGCATGTTTTTCAAAAGTGCGAAATGTTCTATTTACATGTTCATAAGTGCAAAATGTTCTATTTACATGTTTTTTAAAGTGTAAAATGTTCTATTGACATGTTTTTAAAAAGAGCAAAATGTTCCATTTACATGTTTTTGAAAATCGCAAAATGTTCTGGAATTGAAATTTTTATTACGTCTTTTGCGGACGACCCCTAAGTGTACGTCATGAGTACAACACAGTCACATTACGTCTTTCGTGGACTTACATTCTAGGACTTTTTAAAAACATGTAAATAGAACATTTCAAACTTATGAAGAACATGCAAATAGAACATTTTGCTTTTTTGAAAACCATGCAAATCGAACATTTTGCACTTTTAAAAAACATGTAAATAGAATATTTTACACTTATGAACAACATGTAAATTTTAGGAATTTTAGGATTTTAGGAAACTGACATGGACTTGTGCCAAGTTACTTTTAAGAAATAAATGGACTTGTGCCAAGTTGTTTTTAAGTTTGGACTTGACTTGGGCCATGTTGCCTCTTCACCAGCGAAATGTGATCATAAATGTTTGCTAAAGGAGTGGTCAAATCAAAAAACTTATTCAGGCAAAAAATTTTTTAAATGTTATTTTACACCTACTGGAGCCAGTATATTGACTTTCGGAGCAAAATTGCAAATTTTAGCATTTTCAAAATTTTGAAAGTTTGAGAATTATTTTTGGCACCATTTTTCAAAATTTTCAAAAGTTTTGAAAAACCCCTTAATATTTTTGTTCGATGCATCCTTACAAAAAGTTTTTTTGAATCGGTTCATATTTGTGAAAAATACAGCTGGCGCAACTTGCCTCATAATGCACTTTTTAGTACCTTTGGCTTCCTTTTTACCCCTGTTGGGGGGAAATGGGAAACCTAATATTTGGCACCTGACTGTCATTACTTATGGTCTTCAATACCTGACATCGAAAATTTAATATTTTTTCCATCGCCAAAGTCGAGGTTCATTAATGAAATTCAGGCTGTCTATTTACATGTTTTTAGGAAGCTTAAAATGCTCTATATGTTTTTTGGAAGTTCAAAATGTTCTATTTACATGTTTTTAGGAAGTTCAAAATGTTCTATTTACATGTTTTTAGGAAGTTCAAAATGTTCTATTTACTATTTAAACGCTGTCAGGATCATAACATATTTCAGTATTTTTATAGACAGTAGATTTTATTTTTAACTAAAAATGGAAATGGGTCATTTTGGTTCTTCACTATGTTCACCGAAGAAATGGTATAACTTTCATGCAATTTCGTCACCCAACTGTTTGTTCTCTGATCCACCGTGAAATAACTCTCGAATGGTACCATAACAAGTGTAAATGGCTCAAAACTGAATGGTCCAAAGCGGTTACAAGGTGCTTGTAACACGTGACTGTAGCCAACTCCTCTGTATTATGCAAATCTGCTAATTAAAATTTTACACTTATAAAAATGTGCATAAGGCAAGCCCATGTTTAAAACTGAACCCAGGCAAGTATGTTGTCGAAACGTAACCCGGGCCTTTGCTCAAAGTTGAAACTGGGCAAGTTGAGTTGGCCGCAGCCAATAGTACACTATTTACATTAATAGTGGAGAATGCAATATTTTTTAATCGTAACCCATCGGGTTGCAGACAATGCTAGGTTTTGTCAAAAAGGCATCATTGCTCGCTATATATTTTTGAAAACATCAAATTGCCCCTCTTACAAGGGAATGACGCGACATGACCGACCCAGATCTTAAAGAGACCCATTCCAAAAAATCAGCCTACTTTTTAATAGCACAGATCTAAAGTAACTCGAGTGCATTTTGCGTTGTTTGGTCACAGTGGCCCGCCAAAGTTTTAAAAAATTCAAATTTTGACATTTTGCCGCCCTATAACTTCTACAGTTTTTGTCCGATTTGGATAAAATTTTGTTTTTTGTGATCCTTAGACTTTTTACTGAAAAGTTATTTTAGGATTTTGAAAAATTCAAAAATTTTCATTTTTTTGAAAAAAATCCAAGAATTGAGTATATTTGAGGCCCGATTTTTTAACACCGTTTTTTCAAAAAAATGAAAATTTTTGAATTTTTCAAAATCCTAAAAAAACTTTTTAGTAAAAAGTCTAAGGATCACAAAAAACAAAATTTTATCCAAATCGGACAAAAACTGTAGAAGTTATAGGGCGGCAAAATGTCAAAATTTGAATTTTTTAAAACTTTGGCGGGTCACTGTGACCAAACAACGCAAAATGCACTCGAGTTACTTTAGATATGTGCTATTGAAAAGTAGGCTGATTTTTTGAAATGGGTCTCTTTAAGATCTGGGTCGGTCATGTCGCGTCATTCCCTTGTTAGTTATATTGACGCCATAATTAAATGTATTATTTTGCATTTTACTGTTCGTGCGCGTCCTTATTACTTAACTTCATTTCATAATAATATAACGTCGGCGAAAGATCAAATCTATCTTCATTTCATTCTAAAATCAAAACTGAATATCTCCATATTGCACTAGAAGCAGATCTGAGTATCTCTATTTTTTACAAAATACCAAAAATAGCTGCTGAGCTGCTTAAAGTTGCTCGTATTTTATTAAGCTCATGGTTAAGGATCGTCCATAAATGATGTCGTTAGTGGAGTGATTTAGTTTATTTGGATATTCATGACATTCGCGGGCGAAAGATCAAATCCGTGCCCTTCCACTTTTCGCTGGAAGCAAATCCGCTTCCTTCCATTTTACCTTAAAAGCAAATCCGTTTTCTTCCACTTTTAATGTACATAAGCGTTTTAACTGACCTATAATAACATGGTTATGAAAAGTGCAAGTTGCTCGAATTCCATATTCTAAAACTCAAAAAGTTCTAACTACATGGATTTTAAAACTGCAACTGGTTCTTACTACATGATTTCATACGCGAATTGTTCAAACTACTTAGTTTTAAGAAGCAAACAAATCTAACTACATGGTTTTAAGTTGCAAAATTGGCTAACTACTTGGTTAAAGATATTGCAAAATGGTCTAACTACTTGATTAAAGAAATTTCCAAATGGTCTAAATGATTCTAAGTTGCAAACTAATATAAGTACATAATTTGGAAAAGTGAAAAATGTTCTTATTACGTGCTTTTGAGTATTACATGCTTTTTGCAGTTCTCGAACGTTGTACTTCGAGCATTTCGCATTTGTAATATTTTTTAACTAGAACATTTTAAAAACAAAACATGCACTTAAAACATTTTGCAATTTTTAAAATGATCTAATTAGAACAGTTTTCACATAAAACCATGTAGTTGCAACAAAATGCGTTTTAATATCATTTAGCTAGAATATATTTTATATTTTGTATATTATTTATATAAATATAATAAAAATATTATTTTTATTATTTATATTTTGCACTTTTTAAAATTATGTAGTTGAATTAATTTCCAAATTAAAATTATGTAGTTAGAACATTTTGTATTTTTTTAAATTATGTAGTTAAAATTATTTGCAACTTAAAACCATGTAGTTAGACCATTTAACACATGCAGTTAGATTAGTTTGCAAACTAACATCATATGTAGTTAGACCATTTTGCACTTTTTTTAAATCATGTAGTTAGATTAGTTTCCAAATTAAAATCATGTAGTTAGAACATTTTGTATTTTTTTAAGTTATGTAGTTAGATTAGTTTGCAACTTAAAACTATGTAGTTTGAGCAATTCGCCTATGAAATCATGTAGTTAGAGTCATTTGCAGTTTTAAAATCTATAGAACGTTTTGCGCTTTAGAATATGGAATTAGAGCAATTTGCACGTTTCGTAACCATGTTATTATGGTTTGATCAGCTAAAACGCTTATTTCCATTAAAATGGAAGGACACGGATTTGCTTTTAAGGTAAAATGGAAGGAAGCGGATTTGCTTCCAGCGAAAAGTGGAAGGGCACGGATTTGATCCTTCGCCCGCGGTGTAATGTTAAAGATAACCGTTTACGTAATGCTATAGCAGTGGCATTATATGAATTTGATGTATGACGTGTGATAGAACAGTAAAATGCGAAATAATTAAATAATTATGGCGTCCATATAATTAACAGGGGTACTTTAATGTTTTCGAAAAAATCTTTTAGCGAGCGAGGATGCCCATTCGGCACAAGTTCTTAAGCCATTCTTACTTTTTTGACATTCTCTATTCAAAAAAAAATACGAGGTGGTTTGAACTTACAGATTGTGACCATTTCCTAGTTAGTTTAAACAATTCTAGGCTGGAAATCGCTGATGCAAATTCAAAAATAATCTGCCGCTAATAGTACACAAATTAACTGTAAGGTGTTTAAATAAAATAATACCACATTGGTGTGTGGCACAAACGGCTAGCGATTTCTCATTTGTAAAATAAAAAAACATTACGCATATTCAGTTTATTTTTATTATTTATTACTTTTACAATCATGATTATAATATACACTTAAAATTAAACCAATATTTACAACATAATTTCAATATAAATGACTCACCTTACTACAAATAGCGTTAAGTTCTTTACTGTAGTAATGAAGGTAAGAGTGCCACCGATCTCAGATCTCCTTACAAGAAGGCAAAACGTAATAAAATTTACAATATGTAACGAAACAAAAACACTGAACAAAACACTGAACGAAACACAGAACGAAACGAAATACGAAACAATGGTTTGGTGGTGGTGGGAGGAGGGCGGTTGTGGAGTCAGTCGGTTCGGTGGGGGTGGGAGTAAGTCGGTTCGGTGGTGGTTGGTGGATGTCGGTTGTGGAGTCAGTCGGTTCGGTGGGGGTGGGAGTAAGTCGGTTCGGTGGTGGTGGGTGGATGTCGGTTGTGGAGTCAGTCGGTTCGGTGGGGGTGGGAGTAAGTCGGTTCGGTGGTGGTGGGTGGATGTCGGTTGTGGAGTCAGTCGGTTCGGTGGGGGTGGGGTGGGAGTAAGTCGGTTCGGTGGTGGTGGGTGGATGTCGGCTGTGGAGTCAGTCGGTTCGGTAGTGGTGGGTGGATGTCGGCTGTGGAGTCAGTCGGTTCGGTGGTGGTGGGTGGATGTCGGCTGTGGAGTCAGTCGGTTCGGTGGTGGTGGGTGAATGTCGCCTGTGTGGAGTCAGTCGGTTCGGTGGTGGTGGGTGGATGTCGGCTGCGGAGTCGGTCGGTTCGGTGGTGGTGGGTGGATGTCGCCTGTGTGGAGTCAGTCGGTTCGGTGGTGGTGGGTGGATGTCGGCTGTGGAGTCAGTCGGTTTGGTGGTGGTGGGAGGATGTCGGCTATGGAGTCAGTCGGTGTGGTGGTGGTGGGTGGATGTCGGTTGTGGAGTAAGTCGGTTCGGTGTCGGTGGGTGGATGTCGGTTGTGGAGTCAGTCGGTTCGGTGGTGGTGGGTGGATGTCGGTTGTGGAGTCAGTCGGTTCGGTGGGGGTGGGAGTAAGTCGGTTCGGTGGTGGTGGGAGGATGTCGGCTATGGAGTCAGTCGGTGTGGTGGTGGTGGGTGGATGTCGGTTGTGGAGTAGGTCGGTTCGGTGGTGGTGGGTGGATGTCGGTTGTGGAGTCAGTCGGTTCGGTGGGGGTGGGAGTAAGTCGGTTCGGTGGTGGTGGGAGGATGTCGGCTATGGAGTCAGTCGGTGTGGTGGTGGTGGGTGGATGTCGGTTGTGGAGTAGGTCGGTTCGGTGGTGGTGGGTGGATGTCGGTTGTGGAGTCAGTCGGTTCGGTGGGGGTGGGAGTAAGTCGGTTCGGTGGTGGTGGAAGGATGTCGGCTATGGAGTCAGTCGGTTTGGTGGTGCGATGGTTGTATGTTGTATATATAGGTGAGAGTGGAGGTGAGAAAATCAAGAGCGCAGGACAAAGTGGTATGATAGTATGATTGCATGTTTTTATTTAATATGAGGTAAGTAATTTGCATAGTTAGCAGTTGTACGCTTTTTATACAGCTATTTTGTATTCAAATTTTTATTATTGTTTCATTTTTTAGTTTTCATTCATGGTTGAATTTATTATTTTATTAAAATAATTTAATTTATGAAAAACGACAGTAAACAACCATTTACAACTTTTGACTGGTTTCTATGAGACTTAAATAATTATATTTAATTTCATCCGGCAAAAAATTAATGGACGAAATTTCATTTCATTTTTTTTTTGAAATTGGAGTGAATTCAATTCACTTCTTTCTAAGTTTTCTTAAATGATTTGACAATACGCCTAATTTTTCAGATGCTTTGTCCAGCCCTTCTGCAGTCTTTGCGATCACCATTTGAATATTTTTATCCATTCTTGAATCATTAAAATTCCCTTGACTTGAATTTGAATTTCTTGGACTGTTAGTTGCTGACGACATCACTTGAGCATCTTCAGAGGCGGAGGTTAGGGTAGATTGCTCTCTTGCCCGTGCTCGTAATGGAACCTGCGGTTGTGGTTGAATGTCATCGCTTTCAAGAATTCGAACATTGTGAGGATCATCAGCTTCATAGATCACGTCCATATATTTTACACCACTTTGTTTCCTTTGATCCACTTTCATAAAGTTGTAACCTTTAGAGACGAGTAGCGAGTCTAACTTTTCAAAAAATAATTCCATTGGGGTCACGGTTTCATATCCTGTATTCGCCCAAATCGTCAATTTATTGTCCAGGTCACGAAGGCGAAGTGTAGCATGGATGAATGTTGCTGTATAATTTAAATCCTTTTATTATGTCATTTTTACTTACTTTTAGGTAATTTGTTTTACACTCATTTTATTTAAATTTTTGAAAAAATTAAATTTAAAATGACCCATCTCCATTTTTTTCACAAACAAGTTTCAATATTCTAAAAGTATCTAAATAGAACAATTTTCACATTTTGAAAGCATGTGAATGGAACATTTGCATTTTTCAAAAAACATGTAAATAGATAGTTTTATACTTTTCAAAACATGCAAATAGAACATTTTATACTTTTCAAAAACATGCAAATAGAACATTTTATACTTTTCAAAAACATGCAAATAGAACATTTTATACTTTTCAAAAACATGTAAATAAAAACATTTTGCACTATTCAAACACGTGTACCTACATAAATAGAATATTTTGAACTTTGCAAAAACCCGTAATTAATATTTACGCACCTATCTCATTTAGTTTTCTTTAAATTAACTTATTTTAACTCTCCCTTTAAAATTGGCCTTGGACCACTTTGATTCTTCACTCACGATATATAATTGCCTATTCCTAAAGAATTACCTGATAACGAAAACACAATTCCAAATACAAAAATAACGATAGAGTCTATAAAATAAAGACTGATGCTGATTCCAAGGAGAGCACTGGCTGGACCAAGTGAAGAAGTCACATACATCACATACAGGAAAAGCATCCCTGCAGCTGATATCAGTCCCAATATCATTTTGACAGGGTGGAATAACCTGCAAATATTTATTTTTGTATTTTTTTAATTTGTTTTATTTAAATTAAAATATTACATTTCAAAGTAGTGTGTATTTTTAGTAAAAATATGAACTATAGTAAGAAGTATTAATTTAACTACTCACCCAATGATAAGAAAAATAGAAATCCACGATAGAAAATAGTTACTTTGATAGTAAATGAGATTAAATTTCACTCGATGTCCCCATTTTTGAGTATCGGAAAAATCTGGAAATTGAAATCGAGCAAAAACGATGAGGAAATCATTCAAGGAGCGCAGTGGAGCTGGTTGCATTTTGAATTTTTACTCAGTTTATTGTGAATGGAATATAATACAGTTAATTTTCCAATTGACTACAAATACAAAACAAAATCTACAAATGACAGATTTGTATTTCCCTCTCTGTTAATTGTTTAAATACACTGGTTTTGATTATTTACACATAATTTTGGGCGTACTGGTGACGTATTTCGTGTACGTATGTACGTACTGGCTGACATCGACATCCTATGTCCTATAACTCCTTTTAATGCGCCGTGACTAAACTTTGATGAATACTACGTGACGTGACATAATGTGCTTGACTATAAGTTTAAGCGTAATCTGCTTAAGCTATACATTATTGTAGGGGTTTGTAAAATTGTTCTGGCAAACAGAGATACTAAAATGCCAATATAACGTAGGTAACGTCCTACATACTTTCATCCGTAGATTCGTCAATGCATATACCCTTTTACCAACAACTGTATTATATTAATGTATATCCGAACTCCATCTCTTTAATATCTTATCTCTACCGAAAGTATACATAGGCCATTGGCGAGGTGGTAAGTGGTATCACCTGTATGATAAAATGCATAAACAAATTGTTAACCCAACATTGCTACAGGTTCAATGAATGATAGAATGCATATGCATACATTTGGCCGATTAACCTCCTGCATTATACTATCCGAGCATTGAATACAAGTTGTACAAGTTTTTACTATAGTTTTGTTACGGGATTACGATACATGCTCACTAAAATGCTCACTAAAATGCATGCGAATCTCATTTTATACGATGCACATGTACAGAGAACTGTATAATATGTGAACAGCCCCACTACATCTTAAAACGCTAAGGGATCGTTCATAAATTTCATTACTGGTAGGATCAATGGATCTAGGCACTTGGATATTGATTACATCCAATGGTAAAGAGCCATTTACGCAATGGTTAAGATGATGACATGGGGGGGGTCATAGGGTCTTAGAAATGGGAATATTTTGATGACATCATTTACGGACAGCTCCTACCTCCTCCTACATGAGGCTCCTGTTCTTTTTCCTGATTAGACAACTATAATTGGAAGAAATAAGGAAGAAATAATTATTATGCTGGTGACGAATTTTTAAATCGGTTGCAAGATCGGCAGCGTGTAATATTTTTACGAAACGGTGGTGAATGCAGGTTGATTTTTTAAAAATCAGCGTTATTATAAAACGATAAATTGACCATGTGTATGATAATATGTGGTGCCTTTGTTGTATTTGTATAGAAATTTTAAAGATGCATAACACAAACAGTTGGTGCCTACTTCATGTTAGTACCAGAAGCAGGAAGCAGTAGCATTATGTATTGCGGCAGCTTTATGTTTCATTTCCAGTGATAATGTAAAAATATTGACGTGCAAATATATTGGCATGAAAACAATTCCCAGAATGAAGGGTATTGGTAATTTGGTATGGACGGAATGTCTTTCGCATCACTTGTACTTTACCTGAGACTAGGGCATTTTAAGTTTGAGTCACCCCACAAATACCAACCAGGATTTAGAAGGTGGCGCATATTTATACTTTAAAAATGATTTTGTGGGATGGCTTATGAAGATGGACATGTAGGACGTGAAGAGGGTTAGAAATCGAGAATTGCGATTGAAAATAAATGAATATTTGTTCCATATGGTAGAAATGAATTAATAGAGTCAGCAACGCACGGTTTAGATTAGTATCTCCCGGGTCTCTAATACAAGCTAGCTGGATCTCGGCCGTCATAAGGAGCAATGCTTTTTTATTCAGCTTAAACATTTGTATTTTAATAAAAGCCGGGTCTCGACTGTAAGCCGACGGTAGAGGGTCGTGTTTCAAATAGACGTGCGGGGCTTACATTTGGAGCTTTACAGTATTTATCTTATTTATTTTAAAGTTTCAGCAATTAAACACTACGATCTATAAATTAATTGGTATTATTGTTAAATGCTAGATAATATTGTCATATAATGAGAGGTACATACATGGCTCATCGTGCGGTTGTGCTCTGCGAGTCTCAACACACGATGAGGAGACAAGTGAAGAGGAAACAGACTGCCACTTCTCTGTGGACTGTTCCCTCTGAATCATCTCTCCGTTCTCTCTCAATAAACCACTATTCGTATTTAGCATTAGCACTCTAAGGCTACAAGTACACCCGCTTATTTACATTCATTCACTCTCTTTCATTCACATTCAAACATTTAAATTATAAGTACATAGTACAAACATCTAACTCTGACATGGTGATCTCAAGAGGCCCCTTACTGTGCACAAATTAAGTTTATTCCCTTAGCTCACGATTTTACATTCCTTTTTACGACACAATACACAAAGTAGTGACACAATCTTATACAACTTATTCTACTGTCTGCTACCGCTTCCTGCTTGGCCGCTACAACTAACGCTTTCCAGGGCAAATTGAGGGAAAACGGGAGATCGAGGAGAAGAAGCTCCACGTGAAGTCCGGTCCCTGACCGTAACCACCGGGGATCCCCAGGTCCTGCTTGGACCCAAAGCGCGTCTGCAAAAACAACAAAAGGTCAGATTGAAATCAATTATACGTACGTACTGCATAAAAGTATTTGGCTCAGTTTTAGCCACGGGAAAAATAATTACATAGCTCAGTTTTAGCTACAGTTGAATTTTATCTGGCTCAGTTTTAGCCACAAAAAAAATAATTACATAGCTCAGTTTTAGCTACAGTTAAAATAAGGTAGTTGCATAATCAAGTTTTAGATATAGTTTAGTTTTACGTGGTTTAGTCTTTTTCACCACAGTTTTATATAACTTAAAATCATTATTAGACAACTGTATTACATAGCTCTATGAATCAAGAGCGTTCCCATCTCACGCGTAGCGTAGTTAGAGATAATAACGTCCAGTTACCTAGTTTGCAGTCATTAGCAGCTCAGTTACCTGAGTTAAGCCCTACTTTTCCACAAAATTTGTGTCCGCTAATTAATACCACCCCCATAAATATAGTACTTTACCCGTCTAGCATACACAGCCCTATTAAAACTAGGTTTCCTAATTCCCTTTCGACAAAACGACCACAGAAAGCTCCTAACGTCAATCAAACCGAGATTTTAGCGCAACAGTCAAGTTCACTCCTTACCCCCCCCCCCCCCCAAGAGCTCAAAATCAGTTACAGCACTAGACTTAATTTCTCAATTCTATAGCGACTATTCATCTAATTCCACTCCCGAAAAGACAGTTTCAATTACCAATCTTAAGAGCTGCGGCATAAATTCACAAGCTCCCATACATTCACTCCATCGACGTCATTTCTCCCTACCTATTGATCTTTCGCCACTTCAAGGCTCTGTATTCCCTCCCTACAGTCATTTTCACGACTTTAATCATTATTTTAACGCACAAAATTACGAAGTCAACATGCCACCCCCAACGGTCTCTATGAACATAAATACGGTCTTACAAACCACACCATTAAAACAATTCAATTCTGGCCAAGATGATGCCCAACAGTTTATGGTGGATTTTGAAAATAAGGCCAGCATGGCTGGTTGGTCTACCTGGGACCAAATTAAACAGATGTTTCCTCTGTCCCTTGGTCCAGTCGCTCTACTATGGTACACAACAGAAGTCAAAGAAAATGCTGATATTACTAGTTTTGCGCTACTCCAGACAGCCTTTTTAACACGATTTGGAACAGATCCTGCTACCCTTCAATCCCATTTAAATGCACGTACACAAGGCATCAACGAATCTATCGACAACTACTGTCATGCAAAGCTCATTTTGTGCAATCAACTAGACCCAAAGATGCCAGACGCCACCAAAATAGTCTATCTGCGTACAGGACTGCAACCTATCTACCATCAAATGATTTCCAGCCAACTGAGACAACTAAACACCACGGCTGACTTCCAAACTGCACTCCGAGACGCCGAAAACGCTCGCAATTTTACTGCTCACCTATCTCCACCAACCGGGGAAGGTTCAACGGTAACATCAGCTTTGGCTCAGCAGATCCAGACTCTAGCTACGTCCATACAAGAACTCAAAATTAATTTTGCTACTACTCAAGTTCCCCCAAGAGAAAATTTTCATCAGCGGTCTGCAAATCGCGATTCACGTCGCCGTGACTCACGGAGCCGTGACCGTATGTCTCATTTACGCTCGGACTACAGAAACTACTCAAGAAGTAATTCACGTCACAACAGCCGTGATCGTAACTCTCACCGACATCGGTCGCCTACCCCCCACCGTTATCAACGTACTGAACGCACTCTACAGAGCCCAAAACGGATGCGGTGCTATAATTGCAATGCTAGTATAACTTATAGGTAAGTTACAGGGTGATCAAGCGATCACCGGAATATATATATGTGGTATGTACCTGTATATTCCACCAGCAAGTACTTCGCCTTCTAGGTATCTTCAAACAGAGATATGCGCCTTGAGGATTGACTTCAGGAAATAAATATGACACGGACACAACCAGCAGAGACAAGTTCCGGTAAACGAATGACCATAATTCTTTTGGACTTCCAAATTTTGAAAAGGTGTGATCAAGACGTTTTATTATTTCGTTGGTGTTTCCTTCACGTAATGGATATGCTTCCAGCCATTTGGAAAAAGAGTCGACTAAGACAAGTAAATATTTATACCCTGCTTTGGTGCGGGGTAGTGGTCCAATTAAATCGGTTTTGACACAATGCCAAACAGAGTGTAATGGTTTAGGTTCCATTTTTCCAGGAGGTAATCGCCGCTCTGTTTTATAGGTTTGACACGTAGGACAGGAACGTACATAGTGTGTCACGTCTTCCTGAAGGGTGGACCACCAAAAACGAGATTTTACAATTAAAAGTGTCTTTTCAATCCCGGAGTGACCTGCGGTAGGGTCATCATGGAGTTCATGTAATATTAAATGTCTAAGAGACAATGGAAGGACGATGCGCCACTGACTTGTGTGAATTTCTTTAGAAACGTCCTTATATAGAATTCGATCGTGAATCTTGAATTTGGAAGTCAAATTGTTAGATTTTTGTAATAAGTCTTGAGTTTCCGTATCTTGCATTTGTTCATCTCGAAATCGTGAGAGGTTTAGTTGGTCGTAATTTATACTTTGGATTTGTGGCAAATAATCTTCTAGATTATCTAGGTCTTCCTGTAAGACTTCAGGGCACGGGGAGCGTGACAATGCATCTGGTATTTTATTGTCACGACCTGGGATGTGTCGAATTTCGTAGTCCAGTTCTTGCAACTTTATGCTCCAACGTGCCAGCTTTTTATTTTCTTCAGTTAGGGTGTACATCCATGTTAATGACTTATTGTCAGTAAGTAAAACAAAATGACGTCCATCTAGGTATTCTTTAAACTTTCGAGTTGCAAACAGAATAGCAAGAAGTTCTCGTTCCATGGCGTGAAGACGCTTATGAGCTGCACTAAATGTTGCGCTAGCGTAAGATATGATGTGCTTACGGTTGTTATATTCTTGATATAGTACTGCTCCAGCTCCTACATCAGAGGCGTCAGTTGCCAGAAAAAATTGTTCATTAAAATTCGGATAAGCTAGAAGAGGATTTTTAGACAGTTCTAATTTGAGAGATTCAAAAGCTTGTTGTTCGACTTCTGTCCATTTCCATTTAGTGCTTTTACGAGTAAGATGAATGAGAGCTTCTGCTTTTGATCCAAAATGTGGAAGAAACTCTCGAACCCAGCTCACCATGCCGAGGAAACGCCTCATTGCTTTTATATTTTTGGGAGCTTCATAAGCTTGTATTGCTTTTAATTTGTCAGGGCTCATTTGTACGCCATCTTCACTCAAAAGATATCCAAGATATTGCAACTTAGTTTTTCCAAATTCGCACTTTTCAACCTTGCAGGTTAGTCCGGCTTGTTCCAATCGTTCTGCAACAAGCTTAATGTGTTGAAGGTGTTCCTCAAAGGTGTTGGAATAAATAAGAATGTCATCTTGATAAACTTCAAGAATTTTTCCAATTAAATCTCCTAAAATGCGAGTCATCAAGTGTTGAAACATAGCACATCCGTTTTTACTCCAAACGGACAGCGAGTGTATTGATACAGTTGGTTTCCCACTTGAAAGGCGGTGTATTGACGGCTTTCTGGGTGAAGCGCCACTTGCCAATATCCTTTTAGGAGATCGATTTTGCTCAAGTATTTGGAGTTTCCTATCCTGTTTATTATTTGGCGAATTGTTGGAAGTGGCCATGCAAAACCTTTTGTTTGAGAATTCACGTGTCTGAGGTCAATTACGAAACGAAACTTCCCAGGTTCTCCTGATTTAGGAATTAGGAATGCTGGAGAACTCCATTCAGAGTCAGATAATTCAATGAGTCCTTCCTTGAGATATTCTTCAACTTGCTCGTCAATTATTTTCTGCTTATGGGGAGTAGTTCTGTATGGTTTGATTTTCTTTGGTTGCGGATTAGGTATATCAATTTTGAAAAGAATTTTGTCTGTTTTGCCTAATTTGTCTGTAAACACGTTTGGAAATGAAGCTAGTAGCTGATCAATCTGTTGCTGTTCAGATTCAGTTATTGGTTTCAATGAAGTTATTTGAATGTCATGGGAGTTAGGATTTGACTTTTTAAATTTGTAAACTATTGATCCTTTGACAGCATGTAGAAAATCATCGCCCAAAATAATTTTGTTCGACAAATTTAGAAAGACATAAAATTTTTGGGAGTGTGAGGTTTTGCTATCTAAATGAAATCTTAAATAAGTTACGCCACAAGGTTTGATAACGCCATTGTTGGCTACAGTAAAAGATGGTCCTTCATATGGTAAGAGGGATTTATCGCCCTTGAGTTCATTGAAACAATCGAGAGACATCTCAGATAATAATGAACCAGAATCAAGAAGGCCAAACTGTCGTTTGTCGTCAATTTTAAATCTTAAATATGGTAATCCAGAAATTTTGTGTACGGGAAGTCGTGAATCAGTGAGCGTTGAGTAAAAACTTAATGATGAATGTACGGTTGGTTCAGCTCCTCGAAGTCGACTTCCATTAGTTCGTTCTGCTCCGGAGCAAAATGATATATAGGGCGAGCCTGGGCCTGATTCCCAGGCTGCATGGCGTTTCCCGAATGCATGTAGCCTGTGTTCTTTTGCATGTTGAAGGATGGTTGAGCAATATATTGTGGTGCATAGTAACGTGGCGGTGGTGGATAATATGGCTGTGGTGGGTAGTACGGTTGTTGGTACTGATATGCTTGACCGTATTGTGCATAATTTTGATTGTGGTTGTAATTACCTCGACCACGACCGCGACCACGTCCGCGTCCACGTCCACGTCCTTGTTGATTGTTATTTGTATGCGTAGTCTGGACACGTGTTCTGGGCTCACCAGCATTTTTTTGGGGACAATCTCTTGCATAATGTCTAGGTTCCGCACAGTAGTGACAGAAACACGCTGATTTATCATTTTGGGTGGAGCCTTGAGCCGAATTGTTTGGTTTAGTGCTATTTTGAGCTTGAAATTTATTAATTTCTGGGTTACCTTGGTCTTGAGCAGACTCGACAACGGGTTGTATTTCATTAACAGCAGGTTTTGGCTTCAGATATGGATGTGATGGTGGTAAATCACGGCGCACTTCGCGTTCCTTCAGTATGACTTTGTTCATAGTCAGTTGACTTCCAGATAGGGAACGTAAGTGTATCCGGATCGATTGATCGCTGTTATCAATGATCGTTGTGACAATAGCATCCTCTTTAGGAATTTTAGTGAGAGTCTGATGAAGCGTGTGTAAATGCCAAGCGTAGTCTACGAAATCTTCTCCTGGCTTTTGTTTCCGTTCAGTTATTTGAACTATGCGTTCTCCATCGGTAAGAGCTCCATCGAACTGTTTGAGTAGTTGAGCCTTAAAGATTGTATAATCGGTGATGGTAGTACGATTTGAGATGAACCATTTCTTTGCATTTCCAGATAGAGTGAATGGAATGTTGGAAAAATATTGAGCGGGCTTGACATTCAAAGCTTTGAAGTAATCTTCGAATTCCCGAAGAAATAGTTGAGGTTCTTCTTCTTCCTTGCCAGAAAAATTTGGGGGTTGTGGCTTAATCCAGTGAGCCAATGACACAGTAGACGGATGAACTTTAACAATTTGAGCGTTCAAGGTTTCAATTGACATCTGCATGGTGTCAATTTCCGATTTTTGGCATGTTAATTGCTCATCTTTTTCTTGAATTAATGCTTCCAGGGCGGCAATACGCTCAGTAGTACTCTTACTTGGATCAATAGGTGGTGCCATGATAACTGTAGGTATCAAGTTTTCGTTAATGCAGGTTTTGCTTCGCCAGGAACTAGTGCTCGGTCTCTGTAAACTGTATATTAGGATTAAAGCGGTGGTTTGCTTAGTATTATTGTTATATATGGGGTAGGTAATGGTGGGTGGTAAATATTGTAGATGCATTTTGGTTTTGGTTACACACTGATTACGTATGTATATGAAGTTACATAGGAATAGATGTGTGAAGTTCAAAATTTTGAAAGTTTTTGGCTGTAACTCAAAATTTTGAAGTTTGTGTCGAAATTCCTTGAGGCAAATCCACCTATTTTTAAAAAAAAGGAATTCAAAACCAAAAAAAAATAAAAAATTTTTTAAAAAAATTTTTTTCATAGGTTAACATTGTATGTACATATGGGCTGTTATTGCTTTATATGAAAAGTTAAATTTAATTAGGTTTAGATGCCTAGGTGGTAATAGTTGTAGCATATTTAAGTATGTACTTTGCTGATGGTAATAAATATAAGGACTAATGGTAAAAGGTTTGAGTTTGTAATTAACTAGAGATGAAAAAATAGAGTTGTGAGTATTGAAGACGGATAATTTAAATCATTAATCGGCATTACTAGTATTTAATTATATATATATCAGTTGTGCTTTGAGTAATACAATTATATAAATTATTTTGTATTTAAGTCCAGATGTAAAAATTGGTAAGGCAGTTATATAAAGTTATATAATAAATGCTAATAACTTATTCAATACATATAGGTGTATGTAGGAGTATTTTATCGTGTAATTGAGTTGATGTGGGAATAATGACAAAGAAATAGGGATGAAAATTCAGTCCAGTTGACTTCGCCGGGCCAAAACCGATTTCGGTAGAAGTTTCGGGCACCCTGTTCAACGTATAAGTACGCGTAGAAAGTCCAGTTCTGACGGGGGATGAGCATGGAGTCTAAGTAGAGTTCAACCTCTCGGAGCCATCCTGTCGTGTTGCTAACACAGTAGCGGCATTGACCAAAAAAGCTCCATGGTGTATTGGCTGGTGGAGGGTGGGGGTCAGGTGTAGCTAGGCGACGCTGATGAGTATGTGACACCGGTGAGGGTGGTGGAGTTGGTGGTGGGGATACAGCCGGTGATGGAGTTGGTGAGGGTGGAGGAGGTGAGGACGGTGAATAAGGTTGTTCACCCTCCGACTCGTCCTCAGTGAGGTCGATGACTTCTGACATTCCCCGGAGGGAGTTGACATCACGAAAGGATCTACGTCGTGGATCGGCTAATAACTGAGACGGTGGGCCAGTGGGAATGGATGTCGGAGCACTGGCTACCGGGTAGGGTGTGGATGTTGCCTGTCCAGTTAAACGCAAGGATCGACGAGTAGGAGCCATGATGTAGTTAGTTAGATGTAGTTTTACTGTAAAATTTTTTGAAAAAAATAATAATTTTTAGCATTGGGATAGGAAAACGCCACAATGTCAGATACAAGACGAGGATGAACGCCATCGTCATTTTTTAAGTTCAAAAAAATTTTATACTCAAAAGGGCTAAAGCACCACCAGTAATTTTAAATTGAAACGGAAAAGACGCCAGTTTTTTTTTAAAAAAAAATATGAAATTTTGAAAATATATTTTAAGTTTTAAATGGGTAATTTTATGTTGGGCGCCAGTATAACTTATAGGTGAGTTACAGGGTGATCAAGCGATCACCGGAATATATATATGTGGTATGTACCTGTATATTCCACCAGCAAGTACTTCGCCTTCTAGGTATCTTCAAACAGAGATATGCGCCTTGAGGATTGACTTCAGGAAATAAATATGACACGGACACAACCAGCAGAGACAAGTTCCGGTAAACGAATGATAATTATTTATTGTCCGAATTGGGTTTTATAGGGATTTAGGTTACATTGGTTATATGGTAGGTACATAAATGTAAGTGTACAGATTTTGAGGTATTTTGGGAATCTTAAATATTAGAGTTTTAAGATTCTCAAAATATTACATCTTTTCAAAATCTGTGCATAAATTATAATTTAGGTAATTAGTTAATTTATGCAATTATTTAATTGCTAATTTATGCAGGTAATTTATATTAGTGATATTTATAATGTAATTTAGTCGGTAGCTGAGATTCGTAGAATGTTGGTATGCGGTATGTGGAATGTGGTATGTCTTGGTCAGTCGGATCCTTCCCGTAGAGAATGTGTGGAATGTAACGTGAGTGTGAGATGAGATGCTGCGGGTATGCACATGATCGGTTACAATTGCAATGGCATGGGCCATATAGCTACTGTCTGTCCGTCACCTCCACGTTCTACAGAAAAAGGACAAGACCACAAGAGATACGCTAGTTCGGAAAACTATCAGAAGGGACTCCAACTGGAGTCCCACTCAGCGAGCAACAGCCCAACCGAAAGGTTCAATTCGACGAGAACGAATTTCTTCATTACGACTAAAACACACAACTCTTAACGACTACCACCCACCTTCCGAAATTCAAATCAATTCAAACAAAATTCACATACAAGGCTCTCCAATTTTAAAAGCAACAATTCACGACATGAAAATCAAAACACTAACTGACAGCGGAGCGTCCGCCTGCCTTATAGCAGCTAAACTTGTCAACCCTAAAGAAATGACGAAATTAAATAACGTACATGTAACCCCGTTCCAAGGAGCCCCTGTCCAGCCTTTAGGAATTACTACAGTCAAATTTAGTCTAGGACACACTGAGTTTTCTCACCCTGCGATTGTAATTCCCAACCTTGAACCTCCTTTTTTCCTTGCCTCTGATTTCCTAACTACCTACCAATGCAATATCAATTATAAGAAACGTAAATTAGAAAGCTCACTCTTTCCACCTGTCAATTTTACATTAAATAAAACTATTACTTTGGACCTCAGTGCTACCCTAACCAACTCGACGTCTCTACCATGTACCGTCGCACGCACGACAGTTATTCCTCCTCACACGCACCAGGCAGTACCAATTAATTACCCTTTTTCAATGCACTCATCTCTTCTATTGGAACCTTCTATATCTTATTATAACAAAAATCGCCTTTTAATTACCCGAGGCCTAATTCCACGCGAAAACCCACACGTTTATATTTTTAATCCCACTGGTTCACCAATTACCATCTACACAACTACTCAAATTGGAGAATTCGACACGGAATTTCAAATAATTGACCCTACGTCATTCTTAAACGAGCCATGCCACATTCCGACTTCAAATGCCAATACCTCTACTTTTACAAGTGCGGAATCAGAAACACAGCCTAAACGCGTACTTTCACCAGAGGAGTTAACTCAGTTTCATATAAACCCATTATTAACTGTACCTCAGAAAAGCTCTATAATTCAACTACTACAGGAATTCTCAGATATATGTGCTTTCTCCATCTCCGAACTGAAGACCAGCACCCTTCCTCCTATGCACATAGATACAGGTGATGCACAACCAATTAAACAGCCCCCATATAGAGCTTCTCCTCACGACCGTAAAGAAATGCGCAGACAAATACAAGAGCTAATTGACAACAACATTCTGGAGCCTTCCAACTCTCCCTGGAGTTCCCCCTGTTTTCTAATTGCTAAGAAAAATGGAGATTTTTGAATTGTTGTTAATTATAAACGTCTAAACTCGGTTACTCGGTCCGACACTTATCCACTACCGAGAATTGATGACGTCCTACATGCACTTCGTGGTGCTTCCTGGTTCCACACAGTGGATTTGCGCTCCGGCTACACTCAATGCATCATAGACCCGGATTCGCAAGATAAAGCTACCATCATTAGTCCAGACGGAATATATCGTCCTACTAAGGTCACTCAGGGTCTCATGACAGCTCCGGCGTATTTTCAACGCTGCATGGACCGTGTACTTGGTAGCCAAAAATGGAAGACTTCTTTAGTTTATTTAGACGATTGTATAGCCTACGCTACTAACTTTAACGATTCGGTTGACAACTTACGACAACTTTTCCTACGTTTTCGATTATTTGAGTTGTCTCTAAACCCCCCTAAATGCTATCTAGGATATCAAGAAATTACAGCATTAGGTTATAAAGTAAATGAGTATGGTATACACCCTGATGATTCTAAGCTAGCTGCCGTAAAACATTTTCCGGTCCCTACAAAAATTCGAAATGCCCGTGAATTCCATGGATTGATGTCATTTTTTAGAAGGTTCATTCATAATTTTGCTGAGAAAGCCCGACCTCTTACTAGTCTATGGAAAAAGAACACAAAATTTCACTGGAAGAAGGAACAACAACACGCTTTTGAAACGCTAAAGAAAGACCTACTCTCCGCCCCTGCTCTTGCTCACTTTCGTGAGTCATTACCATGTACCGTAACATCTGATGCAAGTAAAACGGCAATTGGAGCATTTATTACTCAACATTTTGACGGTGCATCTCATCCTATAGCATTTGCTTCTCGTACACTCACGCCGGCTGAAATTAACTATAGTGTCGGAGAAAAGGAACTCCTTGCTTGTGTATTTGCTGTACGCAAATTCCGAGAGTACCTATATGGGCGCAAGTTCCTACTCCTTACTGATCACTGTAGCCTTCAATGGCTTAAACTCAAAACCGACCCAAGCACACGTCTTGCCAAATTTCTAATCAAGTTACAAGATTACGACTTCGACATTAAGTACAAGCCAGGAAAGGAAAATGTTGTTGCGGATGCATTAAGTCGTAATCCTCATGAACAGGGCACCATCAATGATGAAATTGAAGATACCAATATTCCTACGTACAATTCTCAACTCCAGATCCCACGCTCAGACCCTGTTTCGAATCTATCAGTAGCTGCCATAGTAGATGCCCAGCAATCTGATACTGCTATTCAAAAGTTTTTGAACTCTAAACAATCATCAAAAGTCATTAAAACAGACAGTGGACTGCTCTACCTACAATCACCAACCAGATCCCAACCTCTACTATTGATTCCAAAGCCATTAATTCCTATAATTTTATCTACATACCATGATGATCCCATGTCCGCTCATCAAGGATATACTCGCACATTAGGTCGCATACATCAACGGTATATATGGCCGGGAATGTCTAAAGATATTCTTTGGTACGTCCTGTCATGCCCTACTTGTACTGCTCGTAAACATCCGAAGACTAAAGCATTTGGAAATTTGAAACCTATTGTGGCAAAGAAACCTATGGACATCATGGGAATCGATTTACTAGGCCCTTTTGTTAAATCAGATCAGAACAATAGATATATTATTGTTCTAACTGACTATTACACTCGCTTCGCTGTGACGCAAGCCATTCCATCGCGACATACTGAGAACATAGCTCAGTTCCTAGTCAACCGTGTGATCTGTGAACACGGCGCATTTCGGCATTTGATATCAGATAACGCCCCTGAAATAAATTCCAACCTCATTACACTAATTATCAAAAAGCTCAGTGCAAAACATCGTCCTACCTCGCCATACCACTGTCAATCGAACGGGTTAACAGAAAGATTAAATATGACACTCACTTATTTTATAAGTGCCTATGTAGATTTAACACACACTAACTGGTGTGCCTATTTGCCTCACGTTACATTTGCATATAATGTAGCAAATAATGCATCGTTAAAAGCTTCTCCATTCTACCTTCTCAAGGGATACCATCCCGAATTACCCATAGATACAGTAATTCTACCTCCACTTGTCAACCAACCATTAACAACCTTACTGACAGACCGTGAGAAAGCAAGTCAAGCTCTACAAGAGGCTCAACGCAAGCAGAAGCTCAGATATGATAAATTACATGCACAACGCACTTTTAATATAAATGACATAGTGCGAGTACTCGTCCCTGCACGAAAAGTAGGAAGAAGCGAAAAATTACTCAGCCAGTGGGAAGGCCCATATCGCATTCGACGCATCGATGATAAAAATAATGCATACGTAACCCCGATATATAATCAAGCACCTCCACAACCACGAAAAGTGAACTATGAAAGACTCAAGAAAACGATTATTCGAGATGAAGACCAAACAACACCAACTAACTTCCTATACTCTTTCGATGAGGAGTTATTAATCCGAGATGCCATCACCCAACTTAACCTCAACACTCCCACTCCCAATCCTAATAATAATCAAATCCCTTCCGCTCCAGCAGCCGCCACACTCCAGAACTCTCCATCTTCAGCACCTACACTCTATTCATCATCCAAACCCACATCAGTCTTAAATTCCTGTCCATCAGAACCACAGTCTAACCAACCACCACTGCCAAATTTCATTAATTCAACCCGTCCAACCGGAATTCGTAAACCACCTAGTCGTTTTAAAGATTTTATTGTACCTTAAGACTCGTACCAGCGAGGTAACCAATTTTCATATTACATTCCAGGGTTTCCTCAAACAATAATCCTACTCTCCATATCAACTTTTTATTCATCCCTAACCCACCTATTCATTCTAACCTCCACTATAATTACCCACCTTACAAATTTTAATATAAATATTTTATTCGTTATTGAGATCATGTTGCCCCACACTGGATTCAGCCGTTCGAACTGTCAACATTCCGCTGCTGTTTTCTGTCAGCCTAGGCCAACATTCTGGGGCTACGCTCCACCGGCACACGTTTGGAAATTAACTACCCGGATAGAGAGGATCCCGCGATACCGTTATGGACCACTACCTATCTACAACCAACTGCCACCACCACCTCCGCACCTTGATCACCGGCTCCAGTAACGAACTAACGTTTATTTGTCATCCCCCAAAAGCCAGCCACATCAACGTAAGCTGTCTTCTGGATCTACACCAGTGACCGAAAGTTCAAACAACCTCATACCACCGTCCGACCAATCCCGACATCGTCCAGTGGAATCGTCAATCGTTTCTCCAGTGGCCGATGCAACCCCTTCGTATTTGACAGCCAACTCATCTGAGCCTCCAGCATTATTGACAAAGGAGCCAACACCAATTCAACGACAAAAACGGTATGGAAAAAGTAATCTTTCATTTCTCGTTATTTTTTTGATTTGCGTCATAACTTGGATGACCATCCAACACCTACCGCAAACCGAGGCCACACGAAGCCGGTTCAGATCGCGTATTCCAAGACCTGTTTTTGATTCCAAAATTCATTTCAAACCACCACCCCTCCACGGTCTACATCTTTAAACAAGAATCCTTTCTTTGCCTCCACGGACACTTTAGGACCTCCACTCAAGCCCCTTCCTAAACCTCCAAAGTCAAAGATTCAAAAAGTAGCCAAAGCAGCTCTACCTGTGGTAGGCACAGGGTTTGTCATGGGAGGTGTGGGCGCTGCGCTGGATCAAATCCCGCGTGGAAATTCGGATATTCATATTACTATTAATAAAGAACCAACAACACCTGCCCCAACTCTAACCAACATCAACACCCTAACACAAGGACTTCCTAACATAGCAGCCCTATTCGGAATTTCCCCAACCTCTACAACAACAATTGCTCCGAATCCTAAAATTAGTGTCCGTCTGGGAGAGGACACGACTGTAAATGTCTACAGCTGGTATATAGTGACTGGTCTTCTTATTATTATGATTGGATGTGGACTAATATTATTGTACTGTTATTTCTTTCATGGACAACGTAACTGGCGGCGCCCCAGCATTGTTCCCTACTCAACTCCTTTGCCCCGGTTCCTTCCTTCTCCACCTACTCAACGACACAAGATTCCAACTACTCCACCATCTTCCCCGCTCCAGTCAAAACCAACTGCACCTAGGACGGTCTACATTCCTTATACTCCGAATGACAAACAGCAGGTCTACCCTAATCTTACTGTTCATATTCCTAATGAATATCTTCAGCCGAGCCAATGAGCTCCTTATTTTTCTAAGATTTTAAACTTAATCATTTGTTTTTATGTTTATATTTCCATTCCGTCGAGACACCTCCAGAATTATCCTTAAAATTTTAATTATTATCTTATGTTTATATTTTTCATTCCGTCGAGACACCTCCGGATATTTACTTAATATTTCCTTAAAGCCCATTTTTTTTTTATTTTGGCATTCATAGTTATGTATTTAGTTTCAATAATTAAGTAAGATTAATTTACTCGGTCGGCTTCAAAAGCTCATCACTTGTACATAACACATTTCTTATGAAACAAACATCCCAATTAAGGTATACAATTCACTTAAGAACAATTATCAGTGTACGTTACGTCAACGTTAACTTTTAGTTACTTAGTTACCAAAAAACAAAAGTCAATTTAATCCCGTATATCCGTGACGAGCCCAGTTAGAAACTCGAGGTAAAAGAACGCACCCTGTATCTAGACTATTTATTCAGGCGTGAGCACTGCAGGGTCACAACGAGATGGCTTTTACCCGGTCTGACCCCAATGAAGTTATACGAAACCAATTAACTAGGGTAGTTTGCCCCTTTTATAATAATAATCAAAATTACACTGAAAATTCTTCTCAAATGTTTGCAATCCCCATCGTCGCTCACACATTAGTGTGACCTGCCTTTCTTAATACTCCTGCTTTGAATTCTTCCTTTTCATTACTACAATTCACAAGCACAAACGGATTCTCTTAAAGCATCTCAACCCTTGTTTGAAACAAACTACCTAACTGCGCTCTAAAAGCATTTTTCTAAATTGACATTTGTTCTTCAAATATTGTTGCCATATTCCACATTTATCAATTCACATGTAACGTGGTCAAACAACGACCATGAAATGTAAATATTCATCGTGTGCACACCACACTCCTATTTACATTTATAAAATTTTGTTAAATAATACTATATGGTACATAATCTACTCACCCCGCTGCTCTTCTTATTTGCGGGCTGAAATTAGGTAATCAACATTCTTCCATGGGAAGTCTCAAGATTAGTTTAAATTTTAATTACTTGTAATTAATTTCATTCAATATGTATGTAAATCATGTGTTACTTAGTTAATTATTTAATACTTTAAATGTTGTGTCACCTACTGGTTACGATCCGTTTTTTGTATCTGGCTACCACCACCTGGAACAATCAAACAAACCACTCCAATGGGAAGCACTTGATTAATTTTATGTAACTATTTAATTTTACATAATATAGCTTTATTCTACTCAATTCATTAATTGTTACTTATAGTTTGTATTCGATGCATTTCTCTATTGTACACACAACAACCAACAATTACTTACCTATACACTTTTCCTGCTCCCGTGCTTAACTTTCACTCAATCCCACAGCTTTCCCTCCGATTCCGTGCCGTATCTACTTGTTAGCCTTGTATTGGTCCCGTAATACTGATGCCGACTCCGACTGTAACGAGCATTTCAATATATAACTAATCTTTATCATATTATGCCCTGCCGTAAACAACCCGTATTTTTCTAGCGGGTAATTTCAACTCCAATATATTTTTTGTTCACATACACCGTCCAATATATATCTATATAAACAAGAAAACAATTTGTCTGAATTTTAATGCCCACCGCACACTACCCGTTACGAATTTTGCCTTGGATTTGTCTGCTGTACGTCCCCCTCCTCCACTTCACTTGAATCACAACAACACACAAAGTATTTCAGTAATTTATATTTCCCACTTCACCCATTCAATTAACTTGTATTGTTCAGTCGTCTGCTTTACACTTGTACGTAAATTTACTTACCTTAATTTTTGTAAATCCGCTCGATTTCTCTTCAAAAACTAAGTACTTTTCTTCCATGAAATTGCTTCCAGAAATGTGTAATTCCTTCTATAATTTTATTCTGTACACAAATTCAAACAGTCCCTCTCTTCCTTCCTCTGTTTCCTTTAGTTTTAGTTAGGAGCCGTTGAGTGCTCATTAGTTTGTAGCTCTACTAATAATTATAAATTGGGGACAATTTTCCCAGAGATCCGACATGTCATATAATGAGAGGTACATACATGGCTCATCGTGCGGTTGTGCTCTGCGAGTCTCAACACACGATGAGGAGACAAGTGAAGAGGAAACAGACTGCCACTTCTCTGTGGACTGTTCCCTCTGAATCATCTCTCCGTTCTCTCTCAATAAACCACTATTCGTATTTAGCATTAGCACTCTAAGGCTACAAGTACACCCGCTTATTTACATTCATTCACTCTCTTTCATTCACATTCAAACATTTAAATTATAAGTACATAGTACAAACATCTAACTCTGACAATATGCCTTACCTGAAGTCTGAAGTACAGAACGAAATTCACAATGTAAAAAGACACCTAGTTTTCTTATCGTGAGGCAATGTTCAAATTTATAATATCAACATTAAAGTGCACACTTTTTTCCCTACTGTTGTTTAGTTCCTCGAACTCTAAGTTCCAGTTCTTATTAGTTCTAGACGCGTGCAGCCGGACGCGTGCAGCCGGACGTGCGCAGCCGGACGCGTACAGCCGGACGCGTGCAGCCGGACGCGTGCAGCCGGACGCGTGCAGCCGGACGCGCGCAGCCGGACGCGTACAGCTGGACGCGAGCAGCCGGACGTGCGCAGCCAGACGCGTACAGCTGGACGCGAGCAGCCAGACGCGTACAGCCGGACGCGCGGAGCCGGACGCGTACAGCTGGACGCGTACAGCCGGACGCGCGCAGCCGGACGTGTGCGGCCGGACGCGCGCAGCCGGACGTGTGCGGCCGGACGCGCGCAGCCGGACGTGTGCGGCCGGACGCGCGCAGCCGGACGTGTGCAGCCGGACGCGTGCAGCCGTTGCAGCCGTTTTTTTCTATTTCTAGTTACTTCTTGGTTCTATCATACTTACATGCTAGTTCTAGTTAGTTCTAGTTCTGCACAGTACCAAAAATCTTGGTTCTAGTTAGTTCTAGTTCTCAGCTTTTAGTTATATTTAGTTCTAGTTCTTAAAACTGAAATAAATCTTGGTTCTAGTTAGTTCTAGTTCTCAGCTTTTAGTTATATTTAGTTCTAGTTCTTAAAACTGAAATAAATCTTGGTTCTAGTTAGTTCTAGTTCTTAGTTTCATAGGCATGCGATTAGTTCCAGAACTAGGACTGAGAACTAAACAACAGTACTTTTTTCCCTGTAGGCATTACAGATAATTATTTTAAAAATACATCATTTTACATAGCGCTGGTGAAGAGGCAACATGGCCTAAGTCCAGTCCAAGCTTAAAAGTAACTTGGCACAAGTCCATTCATTTCTTAACAGTAACCTGGCACAAATCCATGTCAGTTTGCTAAAAGCATGCAAATGAATAGCGTTAACGCAATTAGGGGTCGTCCATCAATAAAGTTAAGAAAAATGAGAAACTTTCTAACACCTCCCTCCCCGAGGGTAACCAAATACACAATGTAGCGTCACAATATGTTTACACATTACATTCTCCCCCTCCCTCCCCTAAGTATAAACGTCATTGATGAACACCCCTTGTTGTATCTCATACGTTTAAAACGTTCGACGGGCAAAAAGCAAACGAGGGACTTTGCGACCACCGTCAATACCGTCATGCAGTGTGAAAGGCCAGCAGTAAAAGGCTGCGACAGGTTTGAACAGGAACGTATCCGAACCTATTTAATGCAATATCTGCCCCATCCTATTCATTCGCATGCTTTTAGGAAGCTGACTTGGACTTGTGCCAGTTACTTTTAAGAAATGAATGGACTTGGCCCAAGTTACTTTTAAGCTTGGACTGGACTTAGGCCAGGTTGCCTCTTCACCAGCGATAGGTCCCTCCATAATATGTTGTGGTGTCCCTTTAATACAGGTTGCTCCATAAATTGAATAAATGCGAATGGTGGTAACTACGTTGCAATATAACAAACTAACGAAATGTAAAGGAGTCTGTAAAGGTCAGGGGCGGACCTAGAAATAATTTTTTGGGTGGGCCATACATGTTGTCAGTAAAAGAATCCAAATGGTCCATATCCAATTTAAGCTAGAATTAAAATGAGATTTGTCAAAACAATTAAATGGGATAGATGAGAAAATATTAGTTACGAATTTTGTAAACAGTGCAAACTGTTCTATTTAAGTACATGTTTTTGAAAACTGCAAAATGTAATATGTGCACGTTTTTGAAAATGATTGTGTAGATTGTAGATAATTAAATGCATCTACTATCATTTTCATTCTTCACTCATGAAAAGTCGGCCATCTCAGTTTAATTGCCCCTATTATAGCCCATGTTGAAAAATTTATTTGGGGGTGGGCAACTGTCCTGTTGCCCAGCCCTGAATCCGCGCCTGATAAAAGTCTAGAGGATTATTGATTATATAATGTTTTGCATATTAGAAACAACCCACTGCCGATGCCGATTACTTCAGTACGTCTATTATGCATATAATAAACATATCACCTACATACTAAGCAATAATATTTATGCCATTGAGTTTGTACTTGTATTTTTTACATTTAATTTATTTAATTGTCGTAGATTAGTTAAATTATTGTAATCTGTCCATTCCCGGAAATCAGTATTCTGTTGCTGTGAGAATATTGACAAATAAAGCAATAATTACTTACTTTAAGCTTTTCACATTTTTTATTAAGGCTTAAGTAAATTGGAAATAGTCAATTAGTAAAAATTATTATTTGATAGCGATAACATTTATTATTATTTCTACAGCTCTTTAACCGGCTGGCTATGCTTCAAGTAAATTCATAAATTCTGGCTTATGTTTAATATACTCAATTTTAAAACAGGAACCCATAGAACCCTACAAATCAAAAGGTGCTATCTGCAATGGCAGCTTAAAAGAATGAAGTAATAATGCAAAATGTCAAAATAAACTGTACAAAATTAAAATTGCTAAAAATACCAGAAATTAAACCTTTTTTACTTTACTATGCATCGCACTCTGTAGAACATCAGTACCTACTCTAAAACATATAAAACGAAATCCAAAGGGGAAGCGAAGGTTAGCCGAGGCTTAAACCCAAGCTGTAGATCCTGAGGTTGTGTCACTGAGAGTAGTGTAGTGGGGTGTCCAGAGTTGGGTAAGAATGCTCGGCTACTTACGATTAGAAGAGATAGGAAAGATATCAACACAACACACATTTCCCAATGAACTGTCTGTAAGAGCCTTTGCTATGTATCGGACGTTAAATAAAGTTTTTTTTACTATGCATCGCACAACAAGCAACAAGAATGCAGGACAAAAATTAAAAGCAATGTCGAAAAAATAAATTATCCATCCTAGTGTAGCTGGTTTATAATACAAGTAATTAATAATTAGTTTTTTACACAAGTAATGGCTTTGGTCCTGGCAGAAAACTGATACATTTCCATTTTTAGTTGCAAACAAAATGCGCTATCTACAGAAAAAATTAAAATAACATGTTCATGAAAGCATGTAAATAGAACATTGTGAACTTTTCAAAAACCATGTAAATAGGACATTTTACACTTTTAAAAAACACTTAAATAGAACATTTCGACTTTTTCAAAAATATGTAAATAGAACATTTCGACTTTTTCAAAAATATGTAAATCGAACATTGTTACCTTTTTAAAAACATGTAAATAGAACAATTTGCTCATTTTAGAAACACGTGATGAGTATTGTAAGCATGTATTTTATTTGCTGTCTTTTTTTTGCATAGCTCATTTTAGTTGTAGCCACTTCTAGCATAAATTGGAAATGGGTCATATTGGCTCTTCATAGACGATATGCAGATATTAAATATGTGTCAGTAACGACAAAAATAAATTAAATGCTCCGTGTAGGCTACATTATATAGTGGTAATCAATTACCGATTAAGTTAATTAACCTTTGCTGGATAAATTGTCAACAAATGAAAAAAAAAGTTTTTTCAAACGCATTGTGTATTATATATTATATTTCACTTTATTTTTATTATTTCTTATGAACTTTTTAAATGTTAGACTATAGACCTTTTCCAAAGTTTGGACCCGACTACCGTAAAAGGAGGCAGTTGACAGTGATGTTGCTCACAAGCATAGTAACATAGAGTGCTGTGAACCTTTTCATGACAAATGTTTTCCCTACTCGGATGCGCAACGGTTGAAAAGATCTTAAAATTGTCCTCTCTACTTTCCCATGAGCATTTGCCCCCCATGACCTAATACACTCGCCCGAGAGCTCAGTCACATTCCCTTGAACAGTGTACACGACCAACTCCATGAGGCCCCAAGTAACTGACCACATTGCAAAGAAAACGGCTGCAACCGGGTCCAGCAAACTGAAACTTGTCACAGTGATATACGTACAAAGGACGTGACTATTAACTTCACAAAGAATAAACGCGGGCCATGCAATGTCAGCCAAACAACTATTATACAGACTATTTAAAATTTGGAGTTGGCGATAAGATTTAAATCCATGTTTTAAACTTTGAATTCCTCCAATTTTAGCAACAAGGGGTTGTAATATTTTGTATTTTAGATGAAAAGAGTGATACTCCATTAATATCTTGAGCCAGGTACTTGAGCATTGGCTAAATAGGACGAAGAAAAATAAAATGTAGAATACAATTATATAGAGAACATGCCACGAGATGAGGAGTTCCAGAGCGATGTACATGACCATCGCACACCGCGATACCGGTCCCGGGAACATGGTGGCGTACATATACCGGGGATTTTGTATCTCAATTAGTAGCATTCCGATCATCAAACAGCCGTTGGTCAACATCCATGGAGATACGCAAGGCATTACTTTCTCCCATATGGAAAGGTTTCCATTTCTGGTTTGAATTGTACTCGTTTTGTTGCTCAAATACATTCCTGAAATACACAAATACACACTGTTTGACAAAACGCGACGAGCCCATTGTTTTCCAGCTCTTCGTATTATTATGTGAGTGACATATTATTTTAAATTACCTGAAAATCTGCTATCCAGTCTAAAAAACTGATTAATACAAAGACACATTTCTCTGGAGTTGATCACGGTATTCCAACACATAACGGAAAATGGTATGAAGGCCGTCCACCAGGTCAAGTGAAAGACGAAATCAGTTCTACTGATCTTCTCGCCAATTTGAGGACTTGTGATGAAAACCCTGTAGAAGAAGGAAGAGCAGCAGTGGATAGAGTACACAGTACACAGTAAAATAAAAGACGTTCAAGTACCAGAGCAACAGACGGAAAACTGATTTTGTGATGAAAACTGAGTTTGTGTGGGAATCCCACACGAACGGTGAGACGTTGATGGAGTGTGCATGCATAAGCGTCTTCCCAAAATATTTTCGTACTACTGCAGTCAACATTTTTACTAAGAGTATGGTTACCGTTTGTAGGTATTCTATATTATTGGTGTAATGACTTTTTACTAAAATTCGTTATAGAATATTGCTCCAGGTTAATTTAGAAATGGTACTGTGTATTCTTCAAAATTTGAGTGAAGACTGAAGGAATAAATGTAATAAGAAAACGAACTGAAAGCTTCTGGAGGTGGATATTCTATTTAAATATTCAGTATATAGGCATACAATTCAAATATTCGATATAGGGTAGGGTCGGGTAACTGTGGTAGGTCCGATAACTGTGGTAGCGACAGTTTTCACCAGGAAAACATCAGAACTGACAATAAAAGAATGCATTGCATCGAAGAACAGGGTTCGCTCTTCTATGCAAGAAATTTCTTTACTGCCAGTTCTGATGTTTTCCTGGTTAAAACTGTCGCTACCACAGTTATCGGACCTACCACAGTTACCCGACCCTACCCTACACTTAAGTAATGTTCTGTCTTATCTTAAACTACGCATATTATGTGTTGCTAGCTAATTAGATAGAACCTATTGATTAGCCAAAATAGTTCATGGGAGTGCCTAAAGCACCTATGATTATTTTAAATACTCACATTTCCAACAACTTTTCTGTGACTAACACTAAAATAAAAAACAAGCCAAACTATAATATCGTCGATGAAGAACCAAAATGACCCATATCCATTTTTAGCTAAAACCAATATCCACTATCTACATAAATATTGGATCATGTCTTTTGAAAGCATTTAAATATAAAATTTCACACTTTTCATAAACATGTAATTAGAAAATTTTACACTTTTCAAAAAAATGTAAATAGAACATTTTTTCAAAAACATGTAAATAGAACATTTTACAATTTTCAAAAACACGTAAATAGAACATTTTACACTTTTCAAAAACATGTAAAATAGAAAATTTCACACTTTTCAAAAACATGTTAGAACAATTGGCACTTTTCAAAAACTCCTAATTAACATTTTACTCGTGTTTCTCATTTTGTTTTTATGACATAGCTCATTTTGATTGTAGCATAAATTGGATATGGGTCATTTTGGTTCTTCACAGACGATATATCGCACCGGTTACAGCCGGCAGGTTTAAGCTAGCTTTTGACAATCTTTAATAGCGGTTATTAAAACCGAGTATGATTAAAACCATACCCGAACCCTGACCATCCCTTTGCTGATTACATGTCTTCTTGAACGAAAATCGATCTGACCTTAATAATAATAGAATAATGCTATGTATATAACTTATAATAATTCGCATCAACTCAAATTGTAATAACCGACTCAATGTGACTTACAAAACTAAAGCACAAATTCAACTAGGAACAGGTTGTATATATTTAGTATTTTTGTAAAATACTTGGCTCGAGATCCGGTCGTGGTTAATTGGTTAATATACGCAGAGTATATGTATATTTAGCTATCAGGAAATGGTACTAGACGCTTAGCAGAATAATGGCAATAATATCTAATACATATCACATATGGCTACATGATATTATGTAGCTTTATTTACTTTGCCTAATATAATATGCTATAATAACATCATAATAATTATATGAATTATCATTATTAACACGGCATAAGTATTCGTGGTTGTTAGTGTTGACATGGTCTTCTGCCGTATTGAATGTACCTATGGTGTATGTTGTTTATTTGTGAAAGCCATGCAAAATTGCGAATAATTTCAACGTTATGAGGGTGGAAAAGTCAAACCAGTGAGTCTGTTAGGCCATGCCCTCATTGAAGGGCAAAATATTAAGCTTATGTTTTTGTTTAAAAGTTATCTTTCTCTCTAAAACCGGAAAGTTGTAAATAATAATTGTCAAAATTTTAACTTATCTATTTCAAAGCGAGAACGTTCACATATAGTAGATAGTAGCTGTGCATTCAGTAAACTGAATGCACATCTACTATCATTGTACAATCATTGCACATTGTATTAGGGTTTCTCTACGTGAAATAATTAAAATACAAAATTACACGTATACTTGTTTGTTTTTGGTATTTTTCTAAAGCAAAAAATAGAGCACGAATTTAATATAAATATGAGTTACATACTTTATTTATTTTGCTATGTGAACTCAATGCGACTATTAAATTAATAACAAATAGATATGTGTCAGACAGATTACCAGCAATTAATTAGCAGTGTCCACCACACAGTCAAAATTCATAAATAGTATACGTTAAATAAGTTTTTGTCTACAAAAATAGTTAGATCGCAAAGTGTCAACAGTTGCAAATGAACTACATAAGTGGATTAAAAACAACTCGTTCGTGTGTGCTTACAACCAACCAGTCTAAAATGTCAATAACATCAATAGTGGATATGCCTAAGCACATAAATTATGATTGATGATTTGGTTATAAACAATTTATTGTCAGTAAAAGTATCGGAGCAGCCAGCTCAAACCGAAGTTAACGAATTGTTATTGTAAAACAATAAAAAGATAAGCGGGTTAACCAAGTACGCACACACACACACATTTACCTGCAATATTTATATAGTGAAGTGTGCTTAAATATGTACTCAAAATATTTAATAAATTAAACAAGGGCTAAAGCCCTTGTTTAACGGCAGCCCTAACAGCAAACTTAGTCAGTTTGAATTTGCCGCCAAATCTTAATTGTCAATTTACAGCCTGTAAATTAGGGGGCGGCAGCCGTAAAAGGGCAACCTTTGTCGATTTTCATGCACGCGTTTTTAAAATCGCAATAAAAAATGGGTCAGCCAAAAATGCCTTTAGGCGATTTTTAGTTTTTGAAAATTGGAAACCTCAACCTTCAAAATTCAACCGGTCACTCAATGCTATTATAGACAAGTTATACATCAAAATGACGAAAAAATTGAGTAGAATCATATATGTCAAATGTGCGCGCAAACGCCTAAAAATCAATTTTAAATTCCAAATTTAAAGTTGATTGTAGTTAAAAAAATTAGTAAATTAAATAATTTTCAACTTTTGTTGAATCTGGTATTTTTAATTTAAATCAAGCTTCAAAATGACATATCGCATGTCGAATTCGGTTGAGAATTGCAAAAGTCAACTAAATTATGTAGATAGGTAGGAATTATGTAGACAAAAAACTGTATACATATATTACACTCATACTCATCTGTTTGTACCAGTTTATTAATATAAGTCATACTTATTATTGTCATATTTATCTTGGGCGAATTAATAAATGATATTAATTTCGCTGGTACTCGAAGTAATCTGAAAAGGCTAGTGTTTTTTTTGCTATATAAGTATCAGGTACTTAGTTCAATTTGAACCACTTAATTTTTAACTGTCATTCACAGTCAATTATTGCAGTTATCGCACTAATAATTTAGTTACTTTGTCAAATTACTAGAATTTATTTTTAATAAAATGAAATTACTTTTAGCTATTACAAGCATTCTTATGCTTTTAATTGTACGTACCTACTTTATTTACAATTCAGCCTAAAAGTATTTATATATTATGTAGTTCGTGCTTTATTTATTATAAACAATATAACTATTAGGGATTTAATCGTGTAATTCCATATAAATATGAAATTCCAAAATGTGTGAGAGAGTGTTCATTAACCACGGAGTGGTAGAATGAATCCCGAAAATAAATGATGGAAAGTATGCGAGAAATAATTATGATGTTTCCCCTTCCATGCTATTATCGTCTCTGATCCTTTATTTCACTTCAATGCACTGAGGCTAGTATTTTGGTGTTGGTTGAGATCAATGGTACAGTGCTTGAGTGTTAAAACAAAGAATTTATATAGTATGTACTTGTGTGTACTTGTATGTTTGTGGATTGTGTTGAGTGTATGGTTTATTGAGGTCAGAGTAATAAAAACTCTCCTCCTCTCCGTTTGTATGGAGTTAAATGTGAGAAGTTGTCACAATGTTAAAGATAGGATGGGTGATTTTAGAGTGAAGCTCTAAAATCACTGACGGTGACAAATAATATTTGAGAATATTATTTGTAATGCTGAAGGAATAATCCTGTCTCAGCGTGTTGGTTGTGTGTGTGTGTGTGTGTGCATTGTACTGCGCACTTTAGTTATGTACTATATATATGTGTGTAATGAATGGTATGTGTGTATATATATAGGTAATAATACCCTCCTCGGGGGGGCGCCTTTATAATGGTAAAGACGCCCCTCCGCAAAAAAATTTAAGTTGTAATTGTAAAGTTGGATTGTTTGGAAGGTTTGTGTTGTGATTGTTAAATCTCCATGTAATCAGTCGGTAGATGATTATTAGGCTGTATTGTAAGCAGGAGATGGTCCGATGGTTCGGGTTGTGGGATTGGTTGATTTGCAGGATCATTGGGTAGGTACGCATCCTCCTGGTCGGCAGGTGAGTAGATGGTCCAACTGCGAAAAATGATCCATCCAAGTAAAGCATAGATGCAGAGGAAGAACGATCCAATTGTAAGGGCTATCCATTTGATAGGAATCCAGGTCGGTCTTGATATTGCTTCTAGGGTAGAGTCCATAGTAGGTGGAGTCTCCAGAATCCATTGTACAGATTTAAGGGTTGTTGGTAGGTCCTCTGTGGCATCGTATGACGTTGTCTGATTGTTGAAGTGTTGATGGCCAATGGTGAATGCTGCTCTCAACGGTAAGGTAAAGACTAGATCCGGGCAGGGCCGAGTTTGATTGTTGTCCATTGTAATGTTGAGTGTGGCGCAGTAGACATAGAATTTCCCTTTGTGGATTTTCACTTGTAGAAGAGTTGAGTCAACATCATCAGTACGGTTATGACATGTAGCATACTGATAAGCCAGTCGGTTGGCATAGAATTCCGATTGTGGTTGGCAGGGGAGATGTTGAAGAGAAATCAGATTGTGTCCATGCAGAGTGTCCATGCGTGTATGATAGACGCAGTTTCTGGTTTTGTCCAAAATTGCATGCAGCGGGCCAGTGTATTTGATATTGCATTGTTCAGTTGAATTTGTCTCCCATCTAAGTCTGAAAGGATCCGCGGCAAGTAGTACCAAGTGTGGGTTGATAACCGGAATCGTGAATTGTAGATGGATAGTATCCAAGTCCTTGTCAGAAGTGCAATAATTGAAAATCGCTTGTTCGCGGGGAAAAATTTGATGTGGCAATTCCAGATGGAAGTAATCAAAGAATTTTCCAGTGCTTTGTCCATGAGTCCAGGATTGATTTATTGTATGTAGAACATCAGTGTAGTTCCATTTGTGGTTGATAACGGCAGAGATGTCAAGTCCAAGTGTTGGTAAGGAGATATTTGTTTCTGAGTCATGCACAGGAAGTAGTTCCTTTTGAAGTTGTTGCAGTTTAGGCATGAACAGTTGTCCATTTTTGGTGACTTTGTTGACAACGGAGGTCCGTTCTCTGAATCGAATATCCATGGTTGGCTTATAGTTGGTGATTAGATTGTAAGTTGTCATGGCATAGAAGGCCATGTCAATACCAGGGCTTGTTTGTACAGACATAAAGGTTTGTGTCACTTTGTTGCGAATTATGTCATCAGGTGTGTAAAGGTATTGAGAGTAGAGGTCAACTGGGTTTGGTGGTGCCTTGTTGACTCTAGTAGACGGGCAGATGGTGTGTAGAGGCTGAATAAAAAGTCGATCATAGTCCTGGAGACATCGAGTGTGTAGTTCATTCATCTGGGCCTCATCATCGTCGTCAGTGACATCATAGACGAGAAGACTGCAGGGCGGTATAATCTCGATCTGGATGTTGAGTTCATTGTAACCGATGCTTACACTGAGATTTGTAGGGGTCCAAAGTACAGGGGATGTTTCGTCCATCCGGTAGGTGCTGCCAACGCATATTGAAGCGGCAAATATTAGGCAGGTGAGGACTCTCGCTAATGGGCTAGCAGTAGTATGATGGTCAGTGTGTGCATATGGGTGATGCATGTGGGGAGTGGAAGATCGAAATTTTCGAATCTTTCCCACTGGTTGGTAGATATGTGACGGTTTGACATCAACTTCAGTATAGTTAGCATATCTAGCTTGAGCATCATTGATTGGCATTGTGGTATCCATAGGGTCAGTATTTTCATCATGGATGAGTCTTTTAGTTGGCATAGCAGCATAGGTTTGTGCAAGCTGAGCCTGATGGATTTTTCCCTCCTGATTCATGGTCGTCATCCCAAGTAAGAACATAAGTTTCCTCATCCTGGGTCCAGTCAGGGGTTTTGTAAATATGTCAGCGGCTAAGTCTTCAGTTCGGCGATGCTGAATGATGAGCTGATTTGTTTCAATGAGATCCTTGACCCAGAAGATTCTGGTGTCGACGTGTTTAGTACGGTCGTGGTGATTGTCTAGACTGTAGATGAGCTTCCAGCCAGATTCCGAGTCTGTAAATTGCCAGATAGTATCAGTCCATTCACGTAATCCCATGTCAGAAAGAAGATTATGTGACCAGACAGCTGTCTTGGCCATATTGTTAATTCCATAAACTTCCGCAATTGTAGTTGAGTGAGCAACGAGGTTTTCTTGCTTGCTAGTCCAGATCCAAGCAGTTCCATTCAAGAGAACGCAACCACCCATGATGCTACGGGCTCTTGGGGCTCCCATTGCAAAGTTAGCATCTGATTGGACTTCCATGCTAAGGTTGAATTTCCCATGGTCGTTCCGATAGTAGCGGAGACATTGGTCCTTGGTTGAGATGAGGTAGCGAGCTACACGGAGAGCTGCTTCATAGTGTCCTGCATCCCACTTAGCAAAGTATTGTGTCAGTTTTTGTACTGCATGAGAGATATCTGGTCTGGATATTCTCGAGATGAAGAGTAATGATCCAACTAGGCTTTGGTAAAGAAGGTCGTCTCGTTTTGTCCATTCACCTTCTCGTTCACCGTTGAAGTCTTTGTGCATCGGGGTTTTTTCTGTTTTGCAGCCTTTGAGGTTGAATTTGATTTGGAGTTCTTCAATCTTAGTGTGTTGACTAACTTGGATGTAGTCTGCGGTCCGTTTTAGATCCATGCCAAGAAAATGGGTAATATCATGGGTCTCAGTAATTTTGAAACGGTCCTTTAGGGCCTGTGTGAGGTCATCCAGGTCTTTTTGATGTGTGGACGTAGCTAAACTGTCGTCTACGTACCAGCAAATATATGACTTGTGATCTTTGCCTTGTTTGTCCTTGTAGCATTTAATGTAAAGGCATTTTTCATAGTCGCTCTGCCTATAGCCGATGGAGTCCATGAATTGTTTGACTTTTTTATAGAAATTGCGGGGACTTTGACACAGTCCATAGAGGGATTTTTTGAGAAGACACACCAGGTCAGATCCTTGATTGTATCCTTGGGGCTGGTGCATGTAAACCTCTTCTTCTAGTTCAGCGTATAGAAAGGCAGTTTTTACATCAAATTGGCGTATGTATTTGTTGTTGAAACCTGCGTCAGCGAGCAGGAGTCTGAAAACTTCATATCTGGGGGTCGGTGCAAAGGTTTGTTTGTAATCCACGCCAGGTGTTTGAAAGTTTCCACGAGCAACTAGTCGTGCTTTGAATCGGTCTTCGGCCATTTTGTGTCCATAAATCCACATAGAAGGTATGATTTGTCGATTCTCTGGTTTCGGGACGAGAGTCCACGTCTCATTGGCAAGTAGAGAGTTGTATTCAGAGTCCATGGCTTCCCTCCAGTAGTAGCGGTCAGGGGTCTTCATGGCTTGATTGTAATTCTGTGGAATTATGACTGGTCTTTTGTGAGTCCGATCTTGATCATCAAGGCGTTCATAGAGAGTATTTGCAAGTAGGGCCTTGACTGGTTCTTGTGGTATTGCGTGTGCATACTTTAGTACATAACCAACAAGCCGGGTGGACAAAGTGGTAGTCCGTCCCGCACGTGTAGTAACTTGTTGTATTTGGTCTCTCTGGAGTCGATCATTGTCGGGGATCGGTGGATCTTCACTCATGATGACATCCCCTTGTGTGACAGGAACGTCTGGATTGGCATCCTCTGGGGTTTCTTCTTGATGTGGAGCCCAAAGGGTACTAACGTCTGTAGTTGTGAGTGTATTGTGTGTGGAACCTGGAGTAGTCGAGTCCGTGGTTCTGTCCAAAGTGGTCTCAGCTTCTTCGTCATCATCATCATTGTCTGAGTATTCAAATAAGGAAGTGTCATTGTTGGTTGTATTTCCCTCCTGGCGAAGTCTTTCTTGAACCAGAGTAATGTCATTTCTAGCGGGTGAGGCCGCGACGGGAGTTCCTTTTTTGATGATAATAGGCTGAGGTATTGGTCGTTTTGGTGTCCTGTGGTCCCGAGTTGAAACTGGAGTGTTAGATACTTTAGGGGCCAGAGGTGTAGAATTGGTTTGAGGTGTCCCTTGAACTTTTGAAGATCGAGTCCTCATAGGTTGCATTATTGGTTGTGCCGTTTGTGGGGATTGTTGAGTTTGTGATTGAAAGGGTACCAATTCTTTTCCGGTCGGATTTGTAGTGGTTGTGATTGGTTGTGAAATAACGACAGGTATGTTGACGGGATGCGTCAAAGAGTGCTGTGATGACTCATTTGTAGGTAGATTGTTCTGAGGAGTAATTAAGTCCCCAGCGTTATTCCTTTGATTAGTAGTATATAGGCGAAGGTCTTCAATCCGGTCTCCACCATAAGTATGGGCATCAAAGAATTGGTCATCTCTGAATAAATGTGCTGGCGGGGGTTGTACCGGTATTCTGGAGTCAAAGAAATCCACATGGCGAGACCAAAAATGTGACTTGGTCTTGGGATCGTATAGTCTGACTTCCAGGCTGTGCTCTTTGTACCCGACAAAGAGGCCTTCTCTTGTCTTGCCTTCCCACCAGTTACGTTGATTGACTAGTTTGGCGGAGGCAGGGCAGCCGAAGATGTGTAGATTAGACAGTATTGTTGGTTTCTTACACATCATAGTGAAGGGGGTTGTCCTTCGGTTGCCATGGCATACTCGATTGTGAAGGTAGACAGCAGTGTCGACTGCATCTTCCCAGAATCTAGCTTGTAGGTTGGCTTCGAGTAGGAGTGAGACTGCAGTTTCACGGATTGTACGAACGTCTCGTTCCAATTTGCCATTTGATTGAGGACAGTGGGGAGGAGTTATGAGAAAGCGAATGCCACTGGACTTGCACCATTGTTGAAGAATAGCATTCTTGAACTCTCCGCCGCCATCAGATTTGAAATATTTGACTTTGTTTCCACTGTTGGTTTCTATCCAAGCACAGAATTCTTGGATGACAGGGAGTATGGTTGTCGCTTCCTTGTCTGAGTGAAAGGAGACTTTCCTATAGTCAGAGTGGTCGTCCTTTAGTAGTAGGAAATAGCGATTTCTCTTGATTGAGGGAAATTTTGCATGTACCAGGTCAGCGTGGATACACTCTCCGGTTTCATAAGTGTCCTGGGAGGTTTGGCTGTGGAAGGGCTTCCTTGTGGCTTTGCTGCGATTGCATATGATACAATCCCGAACCTCTTCGAGAACATTTCCAGTTCCGAGTGTAGCTGCACCATTTCTAAGGGTATTTTGTAAATAGCGATAGTTGATGTGTCCGAGTTTTTCATGCCATCTCTGGACACGTCCCAATGATAAGCCACGGGTCATCATGGCTACGGGTAATTGTTTGATTGGCTTGAATAGCATAACTAATTGTCCAGAGCCGCCGGGCTCGATGGTTGTCATGCCTTTGAGTAGCAGGGTTTTTTCCATGGTGTCAGGGTTGAGGCGGAAAAATTCAATCTTCTCTTTGTTACCTTCATATATAATATTCCCTTCGTTGACCATTTTTGTGACGGAAAATAGATTTGCAGCATTTTTGAGATACCAGACATCTTGTAGTTCAAAAGGATCCCATCTGTTTCCATTGAAAGCGGAAACGACTACTGAGCCGTAGCCTTGTGCAAAAATGAGAGAGTTGTCTGCTATTCGTATTGCTCTTGGTCCTGTTGGAAAAGGTTTGTATGAGGAGAACCATTCCTTGCGACCGCATAAATGAATATTAGCGCCGGTGTCGCAGGGCCAGATAAAGTTGTCTCGGACTGCTTTGTACGCATATGGTTCTGAGTATTTGATTGGTTCTATCCTCCAGTCATTGGGCAGGGAGGAAGTTGTGTCTTTGGTGACAGGATGAAAATGATCATCGTCCGGTTGTTGCGTTGTAGGCCGGATATAGTTGACATTTGGTATGAACTGAGCCATATGAGCTACGTGTCTAGCATTAATATTGTATAGTTTGTTAGGTTGGATGGCGCGTACTTGATCAAGTTCATCTCCTCTATGATATTCTTCACTGAGGCGATAGAATTCATAGTAGGCTGGATTTATTGAATGATGTATAGCTGGGGTTTTGACTTTGGCTACCATCTTGCTAAGAATTGATTCGACTTCTTGATCTGGTGTCAATTGTTTTGGGGTGAAAGTCTCATTGTCGGACTCCGATAGATCAGAAAGTTGGATGACTAGAGGATCGGTTGTCTCAGGGAGTTCGATTTCAGTTTCCAGATATAATTCCATTGTATTTTGAGTCAAATTCTGAGGTGATTTCTGGTACTGTCCTCTGTCGTTATCCAGTCGTTGTCGCTTTGTTTTGTGTGAGGGGTTGGTTGTATCCCTCCTGACCATAAATGCCCGGGCTTGAAAGTCTGCCGGGGGTTCTTCGGTCGTTGGTTCAGGTAGCTGTGACTCACGGTCTTTGTAAAATTCACGTTCCCATTGGGATGTTAGTTGCTCCGTGATCTCTTGGAATTTTCGTAAATTGGTTTTTGTAGTGAACGGGAGATTGTCACAGAATATTGTCGCATGGCCTATCTCATTGCAGAGGTCACACGTTGAACCTGAATGGCTATGTTGGAGCTTGTATAGTATTCTTTTGGATTTTTTGTAGTCAGGAAAGCTGTTTTGTTTGACTGCTTGGGCCAGTTTGAAGGTCTCAAGTGCTTTCAGGGTCGCTTTTCGTTGATTGTAATGATTCGCTTGGCGTTGTAGGCGGGCTTTGTCTTCACAGGCGACTTGTTTAGTTTCAGACGTAGTGGCGTCCGCACGGTCAGGGCATCGTCGAGCAACATGACCGTGGCCGGTGCATAGTGAGCACGGTATATTGTCACTGGTGAGTTTGTAATCTTCCCAGTGCATCATTGCTTTTAGTGTAGAGCTTGTGGGCATCTCTCTTAATTCATATTCCATCACTGGTTCTGGCAGGGGATGAAATGGAAGATGATCTATGCTTCGAATGCGTGGTGATTCTCGTCCGCGAAAATAATGATCGGGATTAAGGACATCAGGTCCTGGGCAAGCATTTGGTACGAAATCATATTTTGGACATATTTCGCAGAGCGTAAGAGGGTCTATTAGGCCTTCGTCATCGCTATCGCCCCTCCTTGTTTCTGGAGGTGGTAGGTCTTCTGGGTCATGCGGTTCCTCAGTGTCAGCCGGTAGGGTGCTTTGAGGGCGGTATTCCGCTGCAGTATCCGCATGTGCTTCTTTGTCAGCCTCGGCTTGTAGTGCCTTTTCCAGGTAATATTCAGCGATCCATTGTTGTATTTTGTCGTTTTGTTGGTCTACATATTGTGTCCGTTTTGCTTTAGAGGATCTAGTAGTGTAGACGCAGTTCCATATGAGGTGGCCTTTGTTGCCGCATTGTTCGCAAAGCGATTCTGGGGTTGTTTTTGCAATGGAATCTGCTTGTATTTTGTCCATAATGTATTTGCCGAGAGGATTTTTGGCGAATTCCTCTTGTCGTCTAGCCTCCACTGAAGATGCATGGAGTGCTGGAGATGTAGCAAAAATATGTTTGAGTTGTGCTCGGCGGGCCTCTGGGGTTAAGGCATATTCAATTTCCACCGCTTTGACGGGTATTAGTGTGAAGTGCCGAGAGTCTGGATCATAGTAGACATTTGGTCTTTTGAGTAGTTTTTGTTGTTCCCGGGGGGTCAAGTGTTCCACTAAGGTAATATGGTACCCTTTAAGGTGAACTCCTGTCCGGGTAATGGGTCGTTTTGTTGTTCCCATTGATTTCTTTTCCCATGAGGTTTGTCTGTCTCTCGCGAGCCTTGAGGCTATTAATTCTTCGCGATAAATTTCTTGAGACATATGGAAATCATAGACTTGGTCAGCTTTGAGTGTGTCATGTCCGTATTCATAGGCTAGGACAGTTTGAGTTATGTGCGTATCAATTAGCTGTTGAGTCGTCATGTCTTTTAGTTTGAGGGTATCTTCCGGTTCATTGCCTTCTATATTCATTGTAAGGACCGGGGTATCTTCCTCTTGTGCCAGGGAGTGTGTCTCCAGCTGAGCGACGTGGCTCATTTTTTCCATTAGTTGTGGGATTGTTGAAGGATCATTTTTGTACATTGTAAGTGTGTCCTTTGCGATTTGTATAATCTCGTCTAGTCCTGTTGTGGGGACTATTTGGTTTCCAGCCATCATTTTGACTTCATAGCCAGGGCTTTCCTGGGTTAGGGTTTGGAGATTTTCATACATTTTGATGCGGTTTTCCAACTGTTGAATTGCATCCAGGCCGTCGGTGGGCGTTTCCGGAGCCAGTCGAAAATATGCGCGTTTGCCTTTTTCTCTGCCCAAGGTTTTTAAATTATCCTCTACTTGCTGCCTAAAGGCTTCTTTGCTAGTGTCGCCAGATAATTTCATGAAGGTTAGTTTGCCTTTTGGGGTTGTCGACTTGTGGACCCTTGTAGCGGGTTTTGTGGGCGTGGTCTTTACGGTTTCGGTTTGTACGGTTTCGGTTGGCCGCGCCTCTGTCTCGAGATTTGTATTGTTTGTGGTAGTCTCGATTGTTGCTTTTTCCGAGGGGAGAATTTCAGGATTTGTTGACTTTTGATTGTAAATTTCCACTTGTGGGCTTGGTTTGTTAGCATGCTTTTGATTCACTGCCTTTGTATTTTTCGCTCCTTTATTTTGATCCGCGCACGGATCCAGAGGAAAGTCGGGAGTGTTGTGTCCAGCTTGGTCGCTGGTGCCCTTATCGTCCTCGTGAGGATCGACATAGTGGATTGTATTGGTGCCTTCTGAGTTTGGATACGCTACATCTTCATCATGAGTCGTGTCCAAAGTAGGAGGTATGATTGTTGAGGGGTGACCGTTGGGGTCACTATCACCATGATGGTCTTCAGTTTGTAGTACTGGTATTGTTGTATTGTCAGGAACGTGGATTTGGTTATCCATTGTATTCGTATTGTGGAGGGGACGGTGATCAGCCGTCTCTTGTTTGACCTTTGTGGTTTCGTTATTTGAGTGGTTGACTGGTGTGGCATGTCCATCTGTAGTAATTTGTTTGTGGACAGCAATTAGTTCCTGGGTGTTTTGATGCCAATTATCAATTTTGGTTAGTAAGGTTGCATTGTTGCTTGTCGTTAGAGGGTGTAGTCTGCTTTGGCATTGTTGGAGACGTGCCTGTAGAGCAGTCATTTCTTGAAGAATGTCTGCGAGACAGTCTAATTCCGGATCTTTTTGTAGGTTTGCCATGTCGGGGTGTGTCCCTTGTGAGTTGTGATGGTAGAAATCCGGTTGAATTTAATTGTATTGTTGTCCGGGGTGGTTCCCTTGTGAGTTGTAGGACTTGGTTGCAGCAATTATCCTAAGGATAAATCTCTGTATATTGTTGGGGCTGGTCCCTTGTGAGAACACGGGTAATAAATTCTCGGAGAGAACGTTATTCGTGTCTTTGTTGGTTGTTTTCCAATTGTAATTTTGTTTGTAATAATATCTCGGAGAGAAAATTATGATTTGTAATGTCGGGGTGTGTCCCTTGTGAGAATGAATGACCTCCGTAAATCTCGGAGAGATAGTACGGGTAGTTGAAATTATGGTGCCCTCCTTAATAAATTCTCGGAGAGAAAGTTATTAATTGTAGTGATGAGGTGTGTCCCTCGTGAGTGCTGCAAAAATTAAAAAATGTCCTTCGTAAATCTCGGAGAGATAGTACGGTGACATATGGGTATTGTTGCCCTTGTATTAAAAAGTCCTTCGTAAATCTCGGAGAGATAGTACGGTGACTTATGGGTATTGTTGCCCGTTTATATTATAGATTGTACTAATAAATCCTCGGAGAGGAAGTTACGACAATCTCAGGGTTATTGTGTGCCCTTATAAAATTGTAAATTGTACTGGTAAGTCCTCGGAGAGGAAGTTACGACAATTACAGGGTTATTGTGTGCCCTTTGAAATTGTAAATTGTGCTAATAAATCCTCGGAGAGGAAGTTATGACAATTACAGGGTGATTGTGTGCCCTTTTTTGTAAATCCGGTTTGTAAAATAAAAATGTAAAATCTCGGAGAGATAGTTACAATTATTTTGCCTCTTTTTGTTTGCTTGTTTTGTGAGGATTGTCCGGATAGGATAATTTTTAAAGAAAAAAGCGGAGCTTTAGTTCTCAAAATTTCCTTGGTTGATGTACGGATTTAAGTGCCTGGCCAGGACTTATGGTGTAGTATCCGTAGTTTCAATCCAGTTTGGAGATTGAGATTGTGGTTGTGGTCCGAATCCGGGTTTGACGGAGTTGTAGCGGATGGGCTTTACATTGACAGGGTAAAGCGAGTGCTGAATACGTGTAATTCCATATAAATATGAAATTCCAAAATGTGTGAGAGAGTGTTCATTAACCACGGAGTGGTAGAATGAATCCCGAAAATAAATGATGGAAAGTATGCGAGAAATAATTATGATGTTTCCCCTTCCATGCTATTATCGTCTCTGATCCTTTATTTCACTTCAATGCACTGAGGCTAGTATTTTGGTGTTGGTTGAGATCAATGGTACAGTGCTTGAGTGTTAAAACAAAGAATTTATATAGTATGTACTTGTGTGTACTTGTATGTTTGTGGATTGTGTTGAGTGTATGGTTTATTGAGGTCAGAGTAATAAAAACTCTCCTCCTCTCCGTTTGTATGGAGTTAAATGTGAGAAGTTGTCACAATGTTAAAGATAGGATGGGTGATTTTAGAGTGAAGCTCTAAAATCACTGACGGTGACAAATAATATTTGAGAATATTATTTGTAATGCTGAAGGAATAATCCTGTCTCAGCGTGTTGGTTGTGTGTGTGTGTGTGTGTGCATTGTACTGCGCACTTTAGTTATGTACTATATATATGTGTGTAATGAATGGTATGTGTGTATATATATAGGTAATAATAAATCGCTCTGAATAATAATCCTACATCCTACTCATTGTTTTGATTTTTTTACCAGGGAACAATAAGTGGAACTCGCGTTAAGCTAACTTACTACTGGGTAGTCCATGAAAACGACTTTCCCCTGGGGTCAGAAGCCAAGCTTAGTACATGCAGTGGTCAGAATCTCGCACTTACAAGCAGAGCATTTGCTGATCGAATTGCTCTCGAAGGCTCGGGCTACCTTCGTGACCGTAAAACGTGAGACAAATATAATTAAATAATTAAAAATTGAAATGACTTTTAAGCATACAGGAATACCATGAATTTGAGAAAAATTAATATTACCGTGTATTTTATGTCGTTCATTTCATAGATTCGGATTTTTAAAATGATTGATTTTTATTTTTAGAGTTTTAAATTTGGGCGGATGCGTCAGTGACAGTAAACCCTGCAAACGTGATAGTAATAACAACTACAACTGTTTCGAGTATGGCGAAGCCCCCGTCGGAAGTAACGACAACACTTTGATTCCCTACGTTTCTGTGGCTTCCAATAACATTGCTTTCGGGACTGTGGGAATAATTGAGCAATTTGTTGGGAAGAAGACACCACAAGGCGAAACACATAATGGATGTGTGAGGGTGGATGACTCCTGCTCAACTTGCACTTCGGACTGGCTGGATTTCTACGCATTTGCAGAGAGCAACTACGAGTGGTTCAATGACAACTGGAGTTTAAGTAATGTTGACTTCGTAAAACAGTCCTGCACCCTCAAAACGTACAATGCTTAATTTAAATCTATCAACAATGATTATCGAATTTAAAATTTACAATTTTATTACGGAGTATTCAAACACAAAACTATAACTTCACAGCCAGTGTCCCCCAATATTATTATTGGATGGTATGTAGATAAAGGTTTTTCAATTTCTTTGTTTCTGGCACATCTAAAAATTAACAATAAAGCTAAGCAAATGGCATTACATATCAGTAATAATTCCTAATAGAGTAATAAATAAATAATTAATGTTGTTCTCTTGATTTGAAAAAAATCTTTAAAAGCTACTTATATACAGATCATGCTGGTTGTAAATAATTTTTTATTCATTAGTATTTAACCATCTATTTTCATAGAATATTATTACGACGCTTACAAGCAAACCACTTACTATGATTCCTCGGGATCTGGAAAAGAATAGCCAGAAACGTTTCCTTGGACCTTAGAATGAACGAATAGTGTGATAACTCGAGTGCATTTTGCGCGGTGCTTTAGCAGCAGCCCGCCAAAGTTCAAAAAAACCGAATTTTTCAAAGTTTGGCACGCTGTAGCTTCTACAGTTATTGTCTGATTTCAATTAAACTTGCAGTTTTGTGATGTTTAGACTGTTATCTAAAAAGTAATTTCTGGAAATTTTGAAATTCGAATTTTTAATTTTTTATCAAAAAATCTTAATTAAAATATGGGCCTCAAAAGTATGACATTTTATTAATTTTTCGAAAAAATAAAAAAAAATCGAATTTCAAAATTTCCATAAATTACTTTTTAGATAACAGTCTAAACATCACAAAACTGCAAGTTTCATTGAAATCAGACAAAAACTGTAGAAGCTACAGCGTGCCAAACTTTGAAAAATTCTGTTTTTTTGAACTTTGGCGGGCTGCTGCTAAAGCACCGCGCAAAATGCACTCGAGTTATCACACTATTCGTTCATTCTAAGGTCCAAGGAAACGTTTCTGGCTATGCTTTTCCAGATCCCGAGGAATCATAGTAAGTGGTTTGCTTGTTAGATCTACATATTCCAATAATTTGTTACATTATGTACCGAAGTACCTAAATACGAAAATATAGACTAACTCATTTTTATTTCCGTCATAATTTTCAACAAATAGTGGTACACTCATAACTGCTGATGACTTTAAATTTAATATTAATTGCATTCATATGTCAACTTTCCTCAAAATCTGGGACCTACTTATGTTTTTTGAGTATGTAATATAAAAGTAATTTTGAATTTGGACGAAAAGAAAAACAAGGAAGAAATTTTTAGAACTCATTATTAGCATTGGACAGTATGCAGTAAGCTTTTATTAATGAAAGTTTAATTTTAATCATTTGTGTAAGATACATGTTCAAAGAATATTTAGTGAGCGCTAACATCCAGATTAACGTTAAAACGAACCAAGCAACTAAGTAGGGGCATAATGATAAGGGGCACACAGAGAACCAAGAAAACAAAGGCAACTCTAAACAATGAAAGGCATTAATGCATGTAATGCAGGTTGTTATATTTCTTTTTCTTAATGACTGAGTTACTCTAAATTCTAAATAGCCTACAGTTAAAGTAGATACCTAAAAATTAATAAATGCAGAATTACAAATAATAATGTGAACTAATAGATATTATATCCGGTGTATCTTACAAGAGTTACAAGTTCAAATTCCAGAATAGTGTAATGGGCAAGCCACTGCCACTACACATGGAATATCTACGAAGCTATGATGTAATTACTTAAAATTTAAACCCTCTCACAATCTGGAATTATTCCTAGATACTTTTTTTCCGATTCTTTGTTCACATTGACAGAAACAATCGATGGAGGACGCATCCATTTTTTTACATCTTCGTCAGTCACCTTGAAAAAAAAAACACTGAGTTTATTTTAAAATCAAAGCTTATTAGTCTCCAACGTAAAATAATGGTGTACCTGTGTTCCATACAATTCCAGACAATTCAAAAGTTCACAGTCCTTAAATCCATGGTCCAAAGACAACTTAGAAACACCAATGTTGCCGGAGTCGGAGTCAATCACGAAGGACCTCAAAACTAGAGAGAAAGATACCTTTATTCAATAGAAAAAACTTAATATAGTCCTCCAATATGAGGGCAAATAAATGACAAAATTTCATACTTTGATACTTCTTAAATTTATTTTAGAATTTTAATTCTTACGTACACAACAGATCTCCCACATAAGGAAAATCACGTCCTATAGCCAACTCCAATGAATCTGAATTAGGAAAATTAAGAACATTGCTTGTATTCAATTTTTCTACCTCCTTCGCCTTTGCTACAAACCGTTGAATCTTCTGGATGCCATCAAATCCAATTATGCCTTCATCGGTGATACCAAGATGAGACCCACAGATGTTTAATTCTCTCAAAGTTGTCAGTTGTCCAAATATTGCTCGAAGGCCACCATTGTCTATTGAACTGATGTACAAAGTTCGGAGGTCGTGGAATGTGGTCCCAAAATTGAGGTCGCGCCTTAAATCTTGTGCGCATAGTATTTTTGGAAAGTCAAGGCATTTTGGTAGATGTAAAACTTTCAGGTTAACCTCTCCAAGCGCCTCAAAATCTGTTCGTTGAAACAATCGAGAGAACAATGTTGTGCTTGCATATTTTTCTTCTGAATCAGTTTCCCACATTTTCAGCTCGTTCAAAGCGGGCATGGCATTTAAAAAACTCAATGAATTCAAAATATCATTCGTACACTGGAACACTTCAAGTTGAGGGAAAAATAAATTATCAAATAGAGTACAAAATGGAAAGTCACTCATTCCGGGCTCCCTAGTGAGAGTGAGAGATTTAAGGGATTCGGAGAATCTAATAATAATTTCCTGTATTTGATTTACATTGAAGCAAAGTTTTAAGTTAAGGTTTAAATTAGTAAGTTTAAATTGGAGCTGCTGATATAGAGGTAGTAATCGTGTCACCAAATAAACCTCGTTTTCAGGATTGCTTGAAGGGGTGCTTGTATAAAACATGTTGATTTTTTGTAAGGGTGGAGTGGATTCCAAAATATCTGAAGTAAGTGCAGCCACAATTTCAGTCATTTCTAGTGCGCTTAAGTTCCTTACTGATAGCTCCTAGAATATTGTGCAACAAAAACATTATTTTCGCTGATAAGAAGAGTAGAAGAAGAATAATCTTTCAGCAAACATTCTTTCTCTTACCCTAAGATTAGGAAATCCAAGAAAAACTTCTGTCCACTGCAGCGGAAACCATGTGTTTGATTTAGCATGATACTCAAATCGTATTAGACAAGGCCTCGAAAGTAATGGAGTAGAAGCTGCTGGAAGGCAGCAAAGCTTTGGGATATAATCGCCAACATCACGATGAAATAACGGACCCCCGTAAAGTTTCATTTCATCAAGAAACCTCTGATTTCGGGAAAACTCAGGTTCGATAAATACCAATTCAGTCATGTTAGGAGCATACTGAAAAAGGAGATTTCTCACAGTTGAAAGTCCACCAGTAATACGAAATTCTTCCAATCTCAAGAGTGTAAGATGATGTCCAATCATCCGTAAGATATTTTGCATTACATCATCTGTGTCACGGGAATCTGTCTCCTGTAAAAATAAATGCCAAAAATTATTACCACGTCAAATATTTGTTTCGTATGATGGCAGTAACGGCACAATTCAAATCAAATTTTTTAACCTTCATATTCATGTCAACCGGGGAATTAATAAGCCATTTCGGTGAAAGTTGGTATTTTCGGTACGGAATTTCATCAGGAGGATAGTCCTTAAAGGTCAACCAGAAATAAAGAGCAAATCTTTTGGTAATTCGACATCCAAATCTTTTTCGTAGCTCCTGAATTCCTATCGATGCAAACGTGGAGCAGCAACGACGAAAATTTATGAGATCTTCCCAATCATCGAAGTTTCCGCACACCTCTTCCATAAGCTAAAATACGGAAATACTGTCAATACATTTCAGTTGAAATCAAAATAACGAACATGAGCATAACAAAATTCTGAACGATGAAAAAATTACTGTGATGGCTGCTGCTTCATTCCCCCAGAAATTATTCGGTTTACCAGGAAATGACCTACTGGGAGCGTACATATCATTTTTGCTTCTGCTGAGTGGAGAAACTTGTGGTAGCCGTTTTTTAGCCGGTGTATATCCATCCTGTGCATTAACAGAAGTAAAGTAATACAATTTTCTCTATAATCAGAATGTTACCTACTAATTATTTACTAAAAAAACTGGATTAGGATTGTTTGCTTAGAAATCTTTACCGGATACCCCTGCTTAGGCTGCGCACCCTGATTTTGAGAGTACGTGCGCAAAAAATTATGATGTTTGACGGAGGAAAGTTGTTGAATGCCTGGGGCTGACTTATTTGCTTGTATACCAGCCAATTTTGAATTACTGGCACCAGTGATACTGCATTTAGAATGAAAATCCATATTAAAAAAGAGGAGTAGGGTCAATCGCTGTACTGCTACAACTTCAAACTGTAAGTTCTGAATGTATGTGTCGTCGCTATTGCTTGTTGATACTTTGCGGATTGGGATATTAGTTATTACACGGTAGTTATCAAGTAAATGAGTAAATGTTAACTGACAGCTGGAAAACCAAGGAATTGCTTTTTCTTGAGGTTGGTTTTGGATCAAATGGACCATTTGCACATTAACAGTGTCTGGAGGAATTACTGTGAACTTATTGTTGAAAAAACTCAATGCACAATTATACGTAAACTCCTATTTATTGAGTTTAACTGCTGAATTAACACTTTAGGATCGTGGTTTGTCAATGATACTTATTTATGCCCGCGGTCGGTGGTGAGCGTGAAACTGGTTCTAACACGGGGTTCTAACACAGAGTTAGATCCTCTAGAGAACCGAGTCATATCTCAATGCATGTAGTTTTCACGAGACCTCATGAATGAATTTATGCATAGCAGGTTAGCAGTGCACTAGAAACTGCCTGCAGTGGCGCCATCAGCATTTTATCAGACGATTTCGGTGATACTTTTCACTTTTGACCAATAGGATGCGCACTGCCAAGCTCAGCCCAAAGAATACGACTGCCTTTCGCATTAAAGTACACAACCACAATTATTGCATTTACCTAAGTACCTACTTACATAATGTTTTCTCTCCTTAATTTTATGAAAATGTTTATTTTCACTTAAAATACACAATAATTTGAAATAAAACTGCATTAACCCCATTAGCAATTAGAATTATTAATCAAATAAATACAGCTTAGCGAAGTTTTTGCTTTCAATTACAGTACAGCATAGTGAAACCCGAACCAAAACATAAAAAGTGATACAGTGAAAACTGATACAATTTCATTAGTGCCCCAGAAGTGAAAACGGTATTTTATCAGCACAATTGTACATAAATGAAGCTGTCTGCATTAAATTTGACTGTATAATGGCTTCGAAATGTATTTTACGTTTATGCAAAGGAAAGAAAGCTGATGAAAAAATTTCTCTATTTTCGTAAAATATGTTTTTATTTTTTTACCTATGTGTGTGAGTCTCAAAAATCTGTTCTGTGTTCTGTGGAGGTTTGTGTTTGTTGTGTGCAGTAACCAATTATATACAAATAAATCTATTTTTGTTTTGCTTTTTATCGAAATAATTTTACGACTGCTATGCATTTTAAGATAAAAGTATAAAGTAATAAACATTTAATTTAGATTGGAAGAAAAAAAGCACGAAGAAAGTACACCTACACCTGTACTGTAGTAGAAACAGTTTGGTTGAAAGATAAATTACATTAATAATTAATTCCAGTAGCTAGCAGGTCTTTAATGGCATGCTCCAGAGACACCTAGTTATACTAGAGCGAACTGCAGCGTTGATGCTAAGCACACCAAAAATACAGACGGCGCTTTGCCCCTGGCTGCCTTCCTTTTTGGCGGAGAGTAGTGTCTCTAGAGGATCTCATCTAACTCTGTGGGTTCTAAGGTAAAATTTTGAATCAGTAGCCCGCGAAGCGAATGACAGTGAAAAAGTACGGGGGGCTGTGTGATGAGTGATGAAGTACTCAATTAACTCAATCTTTAATATAGCGCCCATAGAAATCTAGAGAACACCAACGAAGCTCAGAAAAGTGCCTACGAGCGGAGAACTGCGCCATCTAAATGAGGGTGCAACTTGCATGTTGTGAAATGCTAAGGAGCTGTTGCAAGCAGTTCCGCCCTACAGCTGGAGAGGCGCTGGTGTGCACAGTCCCAATACAAATGTAATGCTGAGGAGCTGTTGCTTCCACCCACGTTTAGACGGCGCGAGCGTACGCAAAGATTTTTCCTATGTATCAGGCCAAACTGGAATTACTGGAAAAACATCCTCGTATGGGAGTTTCATTACAATGCTGAGTGCCTATCGCGGGTGTTCTCTAGATTTCTATGATAGCGCCCTTTGTACTTTTTCACTACCATTTCCTTCGCGAGCTGCTGATTCAAAATGACCTGAGAATCAATCTTACGGTCACCAAGGGCACACGCGCATGGCAGTGGGAAATTATTAATCCTAAAAGTGTTAATTGAGTAGTTAGCTTTAATTTTAATTAGCTCACAGTAATTTCTTCAAACGCTGTTAATCTACAAATGGTCCATTGCAGATTTATTTTCTTGTTTAACTTCAGTTAAATTCAATGTTAACTTTCACTGGTACGGTCCTTAACAGCTAGGTTTATAATACTTATTTTAGAATCTCAAGTTCTGTACAAACAAGTGACCGTGTGCCTCAGCCTCAGCAGACACGACAAGGAATCAGTGGTTCAGTAATAACATTGCTATTAGAGTTATAGTACTATTGAAAGGCTATGGTACTTAATAAGAAGTAAGTAAAAGTAGACTGACCGACTCAAAAGCGTGCATGAATTAAGTGGTACACCTTGGGCGGGTATGGGGTTCAAGTTGCCAATGCTTTTACATGGGTAAACATACCAAAAAATGAGGGTATGGTTTTTAATTTCCACTTTGCACCACGTAATTTGTGCACGCTTTCTGCGGCAAATATATTATCCAGTCCTTATGGGTCCACCAAGCGAAGGCATTCATTCGTTTCTGTAATTTAAATTTTTAAATTATGAAGTTTTCAACACGCATTTCAGAGCGGGCAGATGGCAGTGGTAGATTTTTGATTTTGGAATTTATGAAGCACTATATGATGATTATTACATAGATACATAATTATATGAAAGGTTTTTTTGCGGTATACTTCGTCATCATTAAGGCGACCGGAATGCACAAAATGCATAAAAAGCATAACAGCTTGTTCAATATGCGGTCGCCGATTTTTTAACAGTTTACCAACCTATTAAATAGGAAATCTTCAAAAAAAATTTTTTTTTAGCATAAAAAGCATAATGACCCTAAAAAGAGCATAAAAAGCATAATGAGCAGAATCGACATTTAGTACTAGGTAAGTTTCAATAGTTTTTGAAACAAAATTATAAAATAACATCATATGTATCAGACCGGTTACTTGGAATACTTCTCAGACCGATACAGTTATGTACACGTAAGAAAATAATTGTTAGTACCTGTCTAACGGGTAATCGGACAAAGTCTCCCTGGACAAAGTCTCCCCGGACATTTTACCCCCGGTCATTTTCCCCCCGGTCATTTTCCCCCCGGACTTTTTCCCCCCATAAGTAACAGCGGACATTTTCCCCCCAAACTCGTAATTGTGTTATGTGTCGTAAGATATGTGTTGTGAAATAATACTCAAGACCAGCTCCTAGTCCTATAGCTTACAACATTGAGCTATCTTCTCAAAGTATGCACCTTTACACAATAATGAAATACCACATACCAGCTGTTGCATTTTAGCACTGGGGGGAAAATGTCCGCTGTTACTGATCGGGGGAAAAAGTCCGGGGGGAAAATGACCGGGGGGAAATTGTCCGGGGGTAAAATGTCCGGGGAGACTTTGTCCAGGGAGACTTTGTCCTACAACCGTCTAACGACGTAAGTTTGAATTTTCAAAAATCCATTTTTGCAACCAGATAAATTCTTGTGTGTTTAAAGACCATTAAAGGCTCATACTACACGCACGAATATATTTTTGAAAGAAAAGTCAATTTTGCTTATTTTTTGACTTATTTTGGACACAATTTGCACAGCAAATAAAGATTTCAAAAAAGCATAAAAAGCATAATGAACTAAAAAAATGAGCATAATTTAGCATAATGAAATTTCAAAAAATGCATACTGAGCGAAAAAAATAAGCATATTGCGGTCGCGTTACTCATGACACATGTAAAATATGAGGATCATAGATTAGATTACGTAGACAGGAGGAAGGATTTAGTTTCTCCACAAAAGCCTTACCTCGTTTTTTGAACTCTTGTGACATGTTTTTAAAGTCATCTAACGTCCCGAAAATCGGATCGATATTTGTAAAATTTGAAATGTCATAGCCAAAATCCTTCATGGGGGACTCGTAAAATGGAGAAATCCAAATGGCATCGATTCCCAAATCAACAAAGTAATCCAATCTGGAAGTAATGCCTATATTAAATAAATGAATATGTTTAATGAACATTATAACTTGTATGTCATTTGAATTTTTAATAAATTCCCAAGATGCGATGATGGCTCAAAAACCTACCATTGAGATCTCCAACCCCATCTCCATTAGAATCTTGAAAAGATCTTGGGTAGATTTGATAAACGATAGATTGCTGCCACAATTCTAGTGCTGGTTGCTCAGCTTTCACAGCCTCCTTTTGATTTTCACCATTAGCGGACGCAGGAGAAAAATACTTAAAATTACAAAAGCCTGAGAAAGCGAAAACATTTTCATGCGGTGTCGTTTCAGTCTATGACAAAACTGATTCGAGATTAAAATATTTTCATATAGTCTATTTATCTATGTAGTTTGTCATTGGCATAATATAGGTCGTGCTGCATTGGATTGGATTACGTTACACGCAACTAAAATTACTTAAGGCTCTGCTCCATTTCTGTAAGTTGCATAAATGTTTTCCTATCAATAACCATTTAATCGATACATTTAGAGATAGTGAACAAGTTGACGTAATTTGTTTTAGTGTGTGTTAATTTTGGCTCTTGTGTTAGTAAAATTAGTGTATGTGCTTAAACACTTTCCACGTTGATTTTGTGTCAATTCGTTTTGCAAAGTCCAGGTGTTTTGCAGTATAAGGGATCGTCGATTAATTGATATAATTTGAATTTTTAGAAGCGCTATATGTTATATGCTGGACCACACTAATAGACGTAACTACATATTCCCCTGAGTCCATAGACAATAATGTTGCCACTTCATACAAGTCAGAAGTGGTGCACTTAAGAGTTGTGTACATGATTGAATGCTAGTTAAATAAGATTACGCTATTTACTCAGACACAAAAACATTACCGTTCTATAGGAAAGTTTATTTATTTAATTTATAATATTCAATTTACGCGGTTATGTAATGTTATGCCTATGTATGTTCGAAGAACATTATCAATGTAATATTAATAATTTTTCGTAGATCATTTTGTATCCAGTACATTACAATTATAAGTACATTTTAGTGTTAAACTGCCGCAAATTCCACAACAAGACTGTTTCTTGGGCCAAGTTGAATGGATCGGGTGTTAATGTCACTCCTGTAAAGTTAATACAATTTTCCATTTAGTAACTTTTATAAATTATAAATTAAGCTTGAAACAGCAACGTATTTATATTCTTTTAATGGAAAAGTATATTTCAATATAATTAGCCAAGTTGTTACACTGCCTACCCATCTTAAGTAAGACGCGACATTCCTACAGTTATTGAAATTGCTTACCCAACAATAGCATCTTGATTCTGGAATCCAACGCTGCGAAGAACAACCTTGCCGAGGGCTGGAACATTGTTGAAAGAGCTCGCGTCCACAGTCACTGTCTGGTTAGTAAAACTAGCAAGAACCAAAAGCCCATTGGTGGTTCCATCCGCTGGCAATGCTCTGTTAATGATTAAGAAAAAAAATAATTGGAATAGTAATAGTTAACTCCAATATTTTTAAATGATTTATATTGCAGTTAACAAACGGTTGACACGAATCTGACAATAGCGTTTACAAAAACGGCAAAGCTGGATGTTGTACCTCGTGAAGGCAAGGATGGTGTCATTGTTAAGTGTTTGGCTCTGATATGCACCATTTCTCCAAACAGTCGTGTTTCGCAATTTAATGAGTTCTTTAAATACTTTCAAATGACTTTCCTCCGCAGCTTCCTCTACAGCAACATTGACCGTCCGGTAATCCGGATTCAAAGGCAGCCAAGTTTTATTGTTAGTAGAGAATCCTTTGAAATAAATTAATTAAGTTTTGTCAGTTAGAATTTTATATAAAATTGAAATTACATACATAATATCTAAATATTGACAGTTGAATTATATTCATACCAGCTCCAACTCCTGAGCTCCAATGCATAGGCGTTCGTGCTATTTAAATAATTTAAACGCAAACAAATCATAAAATGAGCATCTGATGAGGAATTTGTTTTTGCAAAGAGTAATTCAAATAATGCTTACATGGGTCCCGAGAGAAAATTTGATATCTTTCAGGATCCGTATTACACGCTTGGGGATCCACTGTTTCTTCCCATGTGAGAAATGTATCTGTCATTCCAAGTTCCTCACCTTGGTAACTAACTGCCGTTCCTTTCAATAGTAAATTAATTATATTAGCCGCATCTATGCTAGCTTCTGTCCATCTAGTTGGGGCCCGTAGCTGATCGTGGTTTCCCAACTGTACGTAGAAAAAAAGAAGCGAATTAGAAATTAGAATAATTATTATGAGGTGTGGCTGCGGTGAGAATAAGCGAATTCAGGAGTATTACATATTTGCTTGAAAGCATATTGCATGTGAAATGTATTTACCAAGGAGGTTGGCCAGTGCTGTTTGGGGTCAATTAATGTTGACCAAACGTCGACAAATTCCAAAACTCCCTTAGCAGACATGCCTGGTTTTACATTGAGTAAATGGAAATTGAACGGGAAGTGGCTCACGGGCTTCTGATTTTGGTCGCCGTAGTAGTCCGTTACATTCACATCAGGTACATTCGCCTCGACCATCATTACCCTGCACAATACAATAGTAGTAAATTATACAAGCTATTTTCGTAAGGGTAGTAATCGTATGCACATAACATGTATAATTAATGCCCAAGCAGATTAATCAGGATTCTTTAATTAAAATAGTTCATCAAGAAGCTTCGCTTGTATTATGTAGTATACCTTGGGTGGCTATCAGCAGCACTGTAGATATCAATTAGTTGGCGCATATCGGCCAAGAAATCTAAAGTAGGACGAAGATTGTAGGTGTAAACATGACTCCAGTAACGATACTCATCGGGCCTGGCACTAGGGTCACGATTAGGATCCTCTGGCTCGTCTAGTTCTTGTGGGTCTTCGTACATCCAACCAACAGCATCCACACGGAAACCGTCAACTCCCAAATCCAACCAAAATTTCACGACTGCCAACATTTCATTACGAACAGCAATATTGTTATAGTTGAGGTCAGGCTGCTCCTTCACAAACTGATGTAAGTAAAACTGCTGACGGATGTCATTCCATTCCCAAGCTGAGCCGGCAAAAACGCTTACCTTCATTTATAAAGTAGAAATCAAATAATGGATTCTATCTAATAAGGCACCTACCTACACGCATAATTTTATATCAGTCAAGTAGTGAGCTACTACATAATTGTAATTAAGTTGCATTTTCCTTTTAGCATTATGTTATTATGATTAATAATGCTTATAAGGAAAATTTCATTTGATTTCATACCCAGTTATTTGGAGGCAATGGTTTTCCATTTCCGTCAGTCCCACTTGCATTCCTCCACATGTAGTAATCGGTATATGGCTCAATACGTTGAACTGACTTAATAAACCATTCGTGTAGATCGCTCGAATGATTTGGAACCATGTCCATAATCAACTTGAGTCCTATGAATTTATAAATTATTATGTCATTTTATAATTGGCGATTAAGGCTAGGAAATTAAATCTTATGAAAAATAACTCGGATGTTTAAAATAAATCAGAGCTGATTTGATTAAATGGCCAGGGCTAATTTATATGGTACAGCTGCAATGGTACATGCCAGCTTGTAAATATTAACTATTTACGAAGTGTACGATATCGTCTGTGAAGAACCAAAATGCCCCATTCCCAATTTAAGCTAAAACTAAAATAAGCCATCTTAAAAAAATACTACATAAACAAAATATGTATTGGTGAGTAAATAGTTAATTACAAGTTTTAGAAAAGGGCAAAATATTTTATTTACGTCTTTTTTGAAAAGTGTAAAATATTCTGTTTACTTCATTTTTAAAAACCGTAAAATGTTCTATTTACACGGCTTAAAAGGTTCAAAATTTTCTATTTGCAAGCTTTTATGATCATGCTAATTTTTTTTTAGATAGTAAATTTGGTATTGAGGTAAACATGGATTTGTGTCACTTTGATTCTTCACTGTCTATATTGGTATTGGTACTGAGTCATTGATTAAAAGAATATATACACGGCTTATGAAGGTTTTACATATTATTATATAAATAAACTTACCTCGTTTTTTAAATTCTTTTAACATGTTTTTAAAGTCATCCATAGTTCCGAAAATCGGATCGACATTTGTAAAATTTGAAATGTCATAGCCGAAATCTTTCATGGGTGACTCGTAGAATGGGGAAATCCAAATGGCGTCGATCCCCAAATCAACAAAGTAATCCAATCGGGATGTAATGCCTATATAGTATTTTTAAACACAATGTTAAAATCGCAATCTTATTGGCATCTCATAACACGTAATTTATACCACTGGTTGCCTGCTCTAAAGCTGGTAAAGCATTATGGAAAACAAAATTATTAATTATTTTTACGTTTGAAATTATTCACAGTTCTTATATACTTCACTGAAAATAGTTTGTTTTGTCAAAATTCAATCCATAATAGCAATTTTATTGAAGTTCTTACGAAACTGTGTGACCGTTCATTCATAGCCCGTACAGCCAAAAAATCTCATCTTACCTCAGTATGATATTTATATTTTAATGACTCTATATAAGAGATAATTCATTCTTATTATGTTTAAGTGTGCTAGATAATGTACAAAAATACACGACCAGACTGCAAAACAATATTACCATTGAGATCTCCAACTCCGTCCCCATTAGAATCTTGGAAAGATCTTGGGTAGATTTGATAAACTACAGATTGTTGCCACCAGTGGAGTGCTGTGTCGGCTTTCACAGCTTGCCTTTCCTTTTCAGAACTCGGTACAGCCAATCCATTCTGTACGAGCAGGACACTCAAAAATAAAGAAGCTATCAGGGATAGAGAGAACATTTTGTAGTTTGGCTTGTGCAGCCTAGCAAAAACTGATTCGAAAATGTTCTGGTCAATCAGTCTATATTTCTTTTATAGGTTTGGGAAGTCAGAAGTAGTGAGTGTGAGTAGTGAGTTATGTAACCTAACCTAACTTGTAATTTGTTCGGTCTCTTTTGTGTATTTGTTGTCATATTTTCCAGCGTCCAGTTTGCCATCAGTCCATCAATAATCAATCAATAGATAATTTATTAGGATGAGTACGCAATTCTACAGCTGTTTCCCTAACTAATTAACTACGTTTCTTTCGTGTTAGAAAAAGTGCTTTAGTTCATTACATCATTATTGACATTCAAAAGATACATTATTGACTTGGATTCTGAGTAATTTGGTTTTCCTAATTTTGCTAAATTAAAAAGGCAGATTGACAGGTGCATCATTGGTAATTTTATTTATTTTTTGATCTGTCGACTGTCGATTGCAAAATGAATGTAGCTATTTGAGTAGTTTAATTACTGGAATGTGTTAGATAGCGTTAGGATATAAATCATTTCATATCAGTAATTTGTAATTTCATTTGTACATGTCTACTTTTTAGTATGAAGTGGAATCCTACGTCAGCAAGTCAGCACAAAATCAACAAGCCAAACTGATTAGATATTATGTTATTAGCAATTCCACTTTACATAATATAGTTCACTTCTCCAGCTGTCAAAAATTGCCATATCACTTGGTGAGTGTGTCACCAGTGAAAATTTCAATCTTGCCCATTGCTCATTGCAAACCAGTTTCCAGTGTATATCGACAATTACATTACAGTGCAAAAATATTTTCCATATTTGGGATAAGAATGATACCGCACAAATAATGACCAATAAAGCTTTTGTTTAATTTACTGGTGCATGAACGGTGATAATACAGGTGAAGTGTTTGCCGCGAAACACAGTATAGAGAATTACAACCAACAATGATCTACAAAACAATTGTATTTGTTTTCGGTAGAATTGTTTTTCAATTTAATATTTGTAGCAACTTCTATTTTCAAGTGTTAGTATACGATGATAATTCGTGTTTATCTAACAACTGTGTCACCGATGTCAAGCTGTCGAACAACTTTTATTACTCAAAAAGAGAACTCATTAGTGCACTGCAAGAGTTATTGATTTTAATATGTGCTACCAGGACATGTTTGTATACTGATTCTAGATTAAAATTGTTGTTTTTGCATCGAATGTTCCAAAATAGTAATAAAGTGCACCTGTCGCCTCTTAAAACGATTGATGCTTAATCAACAGTCGGACAGGATATATTAATTTGCTGAGAACTGCCATAAATAATGGGATTGTGAAATAGTTGATTGATGTGTGATTGAAATTTGAAGTTATTTTCATATATCTCATGATTAATTCCGTGATCTGGTATATGACTTCAGAATAAGTACAGAGTAATATTTTTGTATATTGCTATATTTTTTTAGTATACAGTGCAGTTAATTGTTTATTGTTTAAAGGGAAAACATGCTTTATGTTAATATACAAGACTGCTGCTATTCTAATTTTACGGTATCACAATATTTATTCTAGTTTAAAACGATTTATTAAGTTTTATTAGAATAATTTATAGTAATGAATTAAATAATAATTAAAGTTTGGGTGTGAATTGGATGACAAGGCTGTTTCTTGGGCCAAGCTGAACAGATCTAGTATTGATGGCTCCTCTGTAAATGCCGAAATAAATAATAATATTAATTATTAGACTCATCGCTAAATGTTTGAGTTTTGAATTGAATGGCACGATTAATTAAGGCAGCATTAATTAAATTAAAATTGAAATCTTACCCGACAATAGCTTCCTCATTCTGGAAGCCAACACTTCGAATCAAAACTTGGCCAAAGGTGGGAATATTGGTAAAGGTGCTCGCATCCACAATTTGTGTTGTTGATGAAAAGCTGACGAGAACCAAAAGTCCAGTGGACTCCCCATTAACTGACAATGATCTACAAAACAAACGATAGAATACATTAAGATTTGAAATAACCATTAAGTAGCCATTACTACACATTTTTGGATAAAGTAGAAAAATACCTTGTGAAGGCAAGGACGGTATCATTGTTAAGAGACTGGCTTTCATAGGCCCCATATCTCCAAAGGTCAGTGTATCGTAGTTTCATGAGGTCCTTGTAAACCTTCAAGTGACTTTCCACTGCGGCATTTTCCACTGCCACATTCACCGTTTTGTAATTTTCGTTCAATGGAAGCCAAGTTTTGTTGCCGGTAGTGAACCCTATGTACACACGTAAAATAAAATAAAAAAATAAAATAGTCTAAAAATATACGATAACACGCTGATATTCTGTTATCCGTACATTACCTTCTGCAATAATTATTATCCCTAATACATTTGTAAGAAATTAAGAATCTCTATGTACCTGCGCCAGCTCCTGCATTCCAGTGCATGGGCGTTCTTGCTGGATCCCTGTAATGTAATGTAATGTAATGTAATGTAATAGCTTTATTGTCAAATATGTCAGCAACAAGGGCTGATTTCCACATACAGACATAAAAAAAAATACCTGGAAAATTGCTCGTATCTGTCCGGGTCAGTTTGGCATCCGGCCGGGTCAACAGTCTCCTCCCACGTGAGGAATGTGTCTGTCATTCCCAATTCTTCACCGTAGTAGGTGACGGAGGTTCCCTGGAGGAGTAAATTAATCATGTTGGCTCCATCCACTGACTGAGTGGTCCATTTTGTAGTGGCACGTTTATTATCGTGGTTTCCGATCTAATTGTAACATAAAAATACAATTTTATAAAGATATTGATCAAAATTCACGTTGGTAATTTAATACTTTATTTCGACCTGCGACCTACCAAGAATGTTCCCCAACGACCTTCGGGCAGGAGGTCAAACCAAACGTTAATAAGTCCCAAAATGTCTTTTGCATTGTTTTGTGGTTGGACACCGAGTAAGTGGAAGTTGAATGGGAAGTGAGCAATAGGTGCCTGTTTAATAATAATGAGTTATTCATTAATTCAATTTCGGCGCAGCCCATACAACATAGTTTGCATAGTTTGTATTTAACAATAAGTTATGTACAAACAAAATAAAAAATTGTACCTGTTCAGTTCCGTAATAGTCCATAATGAAATCGTCCGATACGGTCGCTTCAACCATCATGCATCTAAAAAATTAAATTTTGTAATTTAACTAACGTATTCTTGCAACTCAAAATTATTTTCGTAAAAGGTAAAATTACTAAAGTAGCAAGTTGTATATTTAATAATACGGAAGGTGAGATTCTTTTTTACCTCACGTTCCCATCAGCAGCAGTGTAGATATCCATAAGCTGTCTCATATCAGCCAACCAGACGAGAACATCGGGTTGGTTAAAAGTGTAGATGTGATTCCAGTAACGGTGCTCATCAGGACGGGCCGCAGGGTCTCTGTCAGGGTTCTCTGGCTCATCCAAGAATCTTTGATCTTCGTACATGTGAGGGACAGCATCCACACGGAAGCCATCGACTCCCAAGTCCAACCAAAATTTGACCGCAGCCAACATTTCATTCCGAACGGCAATATTTTCAAAGTTTAAGTCTGGCTGCCCAGCCACAAACTGGTGGAGGTAGAATTGTTGACGTTGCTCGTTATATTCCCATGCTGAACCACCGAACACGCTCACCTATAATTTTTTTTAATTGAATTTATGGACGGCACTCAGTACTTAAGATTTTGTGTGTGTCTTTTAATTTAAATAAGCAGTATGGCAATGCCAACCAACCAACATGGTATTATGAATTATAATTAAATATATTTATGTTTCCAATTTTACCCAATTGTTTGGTGGTAAAGGCTTGCCATTTGAATCTTTTCCACTAGCATTTTTCCAGACGTAGTAGTCGGTGTAGGGCTCAACCCGTTGTATGGACTTAATAAACCAGTCGTGGAGGTCACTGGAGTGATTTGGCACGAAATCCATGACCAATTTGATGCCTAACATTATTTAAGATATGGATTAGTATTAAGTCGATACTTTACTGGTAAATGAATAAGCTGATTCATTTTAACACTATACATGTGGACATATGAATTATTATAATCTTTCTTAATTAATTACCTCGTTTCTTAAATTCCGCAGACATTCTCGAGAAATCATCCAGAGTCCCAAAAAGAGGCTCAATATTGGTGAAGTTGGAAATGTCATAACCAAAATCCTTCATTGGAGACTCGTAGATTGGAGAAATCCAAATGGCTTCAATGCCCAATTCCACAAAGTAGTCCAATTTGGAGGTAATGCCTAATATAATTTACATTATTATCATTATGTATTTCAAATAACTAATTGTGATTCGATTTACATATACAAAGTAATAATTAGTGACATAAAATTTAATTTTAAATTTTAATTTGTAATATCCTACCATTGATATCTCCCACACCGTCTCCATCGGAATCTTGGAAAGATCTTGGATAGATTTGGTACACAACGGATTGTTGCCACCAGTCCAGTGGATCTCCCACTTTCAGAGCTTTCACAGATGGTCCATACTGTGCCAGGAGAACACAGAGGACCAAGCTTGATGAGAAGAAACGCATTCTATTTTGTAATGATTAATTTCAATTTTGTGTGTGCTATACCAGGACAAGATGAAGTAACTTTGCCTACTAAGTGAACCTAAGCTCTCGCCCAGGCTTTTATACTAGTGCCAGTTACTCGTTGGTGGCAGTGACAATACTAAAGTAGGTATATATTTTAAACGTTTCTGCGCTTATTTAGGAAAACACTAAAAACACTTCACAAGCTTTATGCATGTAGTAAGTGTGCATGGATGTCTACATACGCAGACATAATAATTATTATGATTATTTGATTCCCTAGCCAGTTAAGTTAGCCAGTGCCAGTTGTTTTGTTGGTAGAGTTTGGGTTGCGTTGATTTAAAAGTGACAAAATTTGAACTGATTGCATAATTGATGACGGCAGCCTCTCACATCACAAAATCACAATCACGCCAACATGGTCTCTTCTCTTTGTGTCATTTTCAATTGCTTTTTAGGATTTACCTGCATTGTCAAATTTATAAATGTTTAATGGGTACATACATATTATGTACATATCTATGACTATCTAGTTTTTTTGTCAATCAAATTGTAGATAAAAAAACAGCAAATTTCTTTGTGAGGTAATTTCATTCGCTAAAATTGCGTGATATTCCAGATCCCATAATGTATGTATAATACAGTGTTCATAGTCATAGTGTATAGTTCATCTATGCATCTATTCATGCATAGTTTTAAGTTTTCAGTATTTTTGCAAAGCAAATTCCAGTTAATATAATACGTGGGAATTTCAACTTCAACTTTGTAGTCTTAACAGCTGTTCATTCCAGCACCAGCGATAACTATAATTATTATGCCAGTCGAGTGTATCGTACTATTGCGGTATTGATCGTGTAGGATTATCTAAAAGCTCTACGCAGTATATGTATAGTTATCTTGAGCCAGTATGTATTTATGCATATATATGCATCAAACATTGACGCTACACTTAAATAGCGAAAACTAAAATCAACAAACAACACTGATTTTTTATCAAAACCATTTCTAAATATTTATCGTTCTTTTTTCTTCGCACTGGTAGGCAATAGTAGAGAATCAATTGTGAGTCCTTTATTCAACATTTTAAGTAGAAAAAACGAAAATTAAAAATATGACTAACCACTTCTATTGTAAAAGGCAAAGGCAAACTGCAAACACTTATCGATAATTATTATTGGAACATCTGACATATTACTTATGCTTATGCACTTGCTGTAGTAGTTGTGGTAGTACATACATAGTGTGAGTGAAGAATCAAAATGACCCCTATCCGCTTATTTTGCGGAAAACGAAATTCACTATCTACGAAATACAATCAAAATATCAAGATCTTAAAAGATTAAATAGAAAATTTTGGTTTTTTGAAAAAAATGTAAAATGTGACATTTTCCATTTCAAAAAAATGTAAAACTAGTAATTATTGCAATTTTCAAAAACATGTAAATAGGACATTTTGCACTTTTTAAAAACATGTAAGTAGAATATTTCGCAATTTTTAGAAACTCGGAATTAACACTTTTCATACAAACGCATCTATCTCAAATATTGTATTTGACATAACTGACTTTAATTCTAGCTTAAATTTGTTATGGGTCAGGCCATTTAGATTCTTCACTCACGATATGCATACAGTGACAGTGCCTTGGAAATATAAGAAGTAACACCACGAATAAGACTCCAACTCCAACATTTGTGTGCTAAACTTCATGGAGGCAAGGCTTCCGAATTGAGCAAAATACATACAGAATTACATATGAAATGTGAACGTATGTTCAGAAAAAATGGTATTAAACTAAATCATATTATGTGTTCATAAAAAGATGAAGGAAAGAGGCATGTTAGAATTCTACTCGTTCCTGCTCTTCATCAAGTTCAAGACGTTCCTGACGTTCAGCAGCCATTTTCATCTCCAGGCGCTCAATCCCTTTCACAATTGCCTTCAAAAACAGTCTCAATGTTTTCTGATCCAGCTTCATACTTGCATGGTATTCCTGGTCAATAGCACTAGGATCAATTTTAAAATAATCTAAAGCTTCCTTCAGGATCTCTGAGCACTGTAGCACTCCGTGACGAAGATCAACCAGCTCATCCCCGGATTTTGTCCGGAGTTCCGCCGGTGTACAGAATAAGCGGCGGAGCATACGAGTGCCCACGCAGGATAAATGTAATGCTAAGAAACAATGAAAGACATTTAAAAACGGAAAATGTGTAAAGTTTTTATTGTGTGTCGTGGCTCTGGGGATGTACCTCTATGCCGGAGATTCCAAGTTTTGGTCAAGAACTGACTCTCCAGAACGTCCATCGTCAGCTTTTCCAGTAGTAGGACCTGCTCATCGTCTTCCTCTTCACTTTCACTTGCAAGCACCCGTTCGTTCCTACTCCCAAACTGAGTCATGAGGAGGCCTTTTCTGAGTAGCTGAGTAGCCACCTGAAGGATCCAGTGGTTGGGATGGAGGAGCTTATCCTTGTTCTTTTCCATCGTTGTGTCGTAGTACTCTTTCGCAGACTTGACCCCCAGCGCTTGTAACCAAATTCGATCGTTTAGTTTGTACAAGAGGTCATCTCCGATTTTACCAACCTGTGCGGCGAATGCCGATGCCGGGGTGACCTCTGTGCATTGGTTACATTTCCACAATGCATCTTCTTTCAAGTCCAACGGGTCAACTGGGAGCAGATAGCCCATGGGCAACTCGGGCTCACGCTCACTCATCTGGGTCACTTCGCTGTCACTCCAAATGTCACTGCTACTAGAGCTACTGCAGCTAGCACTACAATTATTGTTAATCGCATCATTCTCCCGCCACTCCCTCCATACTTTCTCAACGACCTCCTTACAAAGGGTGCAAACGACCGCGGACTGAAAACTTCCAAATTCAGTAGGATCCATACAGAGCTTGCATTTGCATCTGAGCTCCAAGTCTTTGAAGTACTGACAAAATAAAGTTTGCCGCTTGAGTGTCCCCAGGCTCGCGTGAAGATTGTTTGCGAATCGGGACAGAGTTAATATTTTTCCTTTCTTTACGGGGACAGCTGTACGGATAATAATTCTGAAATCAGGATGCCCTCCGATGATCCAGTCACAATTTGGTGAGCAAGCGTGAGTGAAATATCTTGTTTTCGTGTACATGTATGAATTCCAATCACAGGAACCATCCAATTGCTCATGCGAGATGAAACTTAAAAACAAAATTCAAAAATGAATGTGTTAAGTTTTTTAACTTTTTAAATGAGTTTGTAACAAAATCGTAGTTGTTTTTTTGGTTAAAACGATCCGGTACGGTACCCGTGGTGGATACACATAGTGTGTATATTTTTAAACGCTTCTTTCATCAGCGACCATTCTTCGTCATCGGGGAGTAGTGGGAACACTCCTCGTGTTTTCTCACTTTTCTCAGCACTGATCGGTATCCGACTGATCCATTCTTCTTTGTGTTTATCCTTAAAGTAATCTTTCGCCATCTCAGCCACAATTTTCCAAAGGTCAGGTTGCTGATGCATTATGGCATAGCACCGCATCCACATAGGGTAGCAGGCAATGTCTTTTTGCTCGTTTGGGTACGTATATGTGATTTTATTAGCAGTGAACACGTGGCACTCATTTGAAGCATGAATGGATAACTAAAACGGTATAAAATATATACTTATAACTTTACACAATTTGAATATATTGCTTTAGATTTGTTCTGATTATGCAACATTTTATATACACTTAAAACAGGGAGAAAACCTTAGCACACTCCTCCCCACAAACTGGCCAGTTACAATGGCTGCAACTATTTGAAGGGCTTCGCATTGTGAACAAAGGTAATTTTGTTCCACATGTGATGCAGCTTTCATGCACTTGATGGGAGGGAATTTGAAACAGTGGGGATTCATTCACAAGAACTGAGCCCGCTTTCAGATCCCGCGAAGCTACACAGACTTTCCCAGCCCCGACTCCAGTCATGTCATTTGGATTCGGAAAGTCTTTGATTCGAAAAGGTGGTCCGATAATTCGTCTTAAAAGCTTTCCTAACCACGTGGACTAAAGCAATAATAATTATTATGTACCAAGTCATTTAATATGTCAATTTAAGCTTCATGGTAAAATTATTAAAATACGGAGCTGTAGAGCCCATAATACCCCAGATAAAAAATTATTTTACCTCGGATTTGGATTTTCCACCCATTATAAATTTTATTGGTACAGAATTTTGGGGTAAAATTCAGAATCAGCCCTTAGCATCGAATGTAATTTGGCCTCACCCGCACACATACAGTGCAAAATATATTAATAATAAATAAATAAATAATAATAAATATTATTGTTTCGTCAAACTTATTCTGGAGACGTTGACGGCGTTGTATTTGACATGACCAAACCAATTGACAACTGCAAGAAGTTTTATGTTTCAGATTATTTCAGTAAGTTTTAATTTATTACTATTAAATTTAACACATCAAACAATAATCAGGTTCCAGTATTGTTGTTTGATGTGTACAAACAAACGCTTAAAACCTTCAATGCAGTGAATTGAAAACCAAAAATCGATCTGTAGTTTATTTTTATCACATCAATAATATTGAAAACAAAAATTTGGAAAGATGAATGCAGTCTTAAAATATTAATTTTATTGTAGCCCATCCAAAATTTCTCTGTTGGTTTAAAATTAGATTTTCACTTTAGCCACTATCCCATGGATACAAACATCAATGTAAAACCTCCTGTGGACGGTGACGGTACGGTAAAGCACCCTAAAAGCGAAGAAAAATTGCAGGATTAGTGGTATATAATAATTAATAGAGAGAGAGAAAGTAAAAAGCTTTATTTACACTGGTACACAATCGTACTTGCCTAAAAGACACAGTAACAAATATACATTGTTTAGAAATAAGTATTTAACAATTGATCAATGTAACTAGATACATCAAGGTGGAAAAAACAATTTATGTAGAAGTTAAGGCATATAAATGATGATGTGCAATTCTGTTCGATCCTCGAATTGCGGCCAAAATAACTTCTTTAACCATAGTATGTGGCAGAATGAATCTTTTTCTGAAATCTTCAAAAAACTGTGTAATAGTACCCCTAGCACCTACAAGCAGTCCTATCACTTCCATTTTCTCCAATCCATACTGCTTCGTGAAAAAAGGGATACACTGGTTATATATCGCTTGCTTCTCCAAATCTACTTCATTAGCTTGATCAACATTTTTCTCAAATCTCACTGTGGGGTCAATAATGTACCCGACTCTAGATTGCTCATCGTAGCCTAGAATGTCTACACGTTGACTTGTTGCAGTACATGTGACTTCCTCGTGAACTTTCCAAAACCGCTGAGCACCAGAAAATGCTTTGCATAGATATTTGGCAATGATAGACCGAATTTCATGATGTCTTGTATTTCGCAGTAAATCTCCTCTAGAACAGCTGCCAAGGACATGGCTAAGGGTTTCTCTCTTGTTACAGTGACGGCAACAAGGTTCACCTAGACAGCGACCTGGAATAGACTTAACTGGGTACACATTAGCAGACATTTTTAAAATTGACACCCATTCTGAAGATGTAAGACCTTCTTTATTCATAATAATGCGATTTCCAGTTGGGTATTCTTGAAAAACTTTGACTCCAATGCCTTTTTGAGGCAATTCACACCATTTATCGTATTCTCGGTCCCGTAACTTTTTGCGCAAAATTTGACCTGGTTTAGTTTTAGGACGAGAAGCAACCAATGCATCAATTTCATTGGCATCCAATTTCAGGGAACTTATACATTGCTGCATTTCATCTTCCACCTTACGAACATAAGGGATATACTTATCTTTTGAAGAAAGCAAAGACACACAAATATTATACTGCTGAATAAACGCCTCCCATGTGGCACGTACAATTTGAAGCCCCCGATGACTTTTGGTAGCATACAGCATAGCATCAGGAGTGTCTGCAGGAAGTCCAATGATCTCTTTAACTGAGCTTTTGACCATTTTGTCCAGATCCAGCAAAAATTTCGAGGATAATTTGTGTAAAGGAGCTGTTTGGAGGGGATAGATTAAGGACGGCCAAAGATATTGGTTTATGATTTTTAATTTCTGATTTGAGTATAACATTGGCGTACCCACTAGGTTTTGCAAATCTTTTCCAAAATTTTTGATTACTTTTGCTGGATCAAAAATAATTTCATCTGTGAAATTAACCCCCAGATACCTAATACGCTCAATGTACCTATCTAGGTACATAATTTACCGGAATTTTGAAAATTTTGCAATGCTAGACCAATTTCATCGAGCCATATATCATGCGAAAGGTAATCATTAGTAGAATCCAAATCATAGAATGCGCCATCGAATAACACCATTAAAAAAAACGTTTTCAAGATAACGGTGTTTTAATTTTTCAACTCTGGCCAGAGTCGTGGCCCATGTCCAGAGTCGTGGCCCATGGCCAGAGTCTTTATTAAATGCAAATGAATTCAATTCCTTAAAAAATCAACATACCGTATTTTCTCTAATGCAACGACTGAAATTGGTTTTAGACGTCAACTGCTATCGCAGATTTAAAACTTTATTGTGTTCAAAATAATTATATGCACCTCTAAAACCCTTCATACAATTAATAAGCGTATATTTTACGGCATGTTGTGGGATATTATCGATTGAACCGATCAGGTGGGTTACCATACTATACTATGCACAAGTAAAATAAATTGAAAGTAGTAATTTTATTGTTCAAGTTATTAAAATTATTCTATTAAAAAAAAATACTAGAATCCAAATAATTTTTAGTTTACTAATTAAAAAATGACAATGTAGCACGTAATCAGAATGGAACTTTTATTCATGCCGACTACTTAAGTCCAGCAACCAGCTAAGTACTGTATGTTGTAAATAAATTAAATGCAGAAGTAAATCACTGTGATTATAGATTTGACTTGAATTGAATTACAATGCTGTTTCGGGGTCCGAGAGGAACAGCGTTAATGTCAATACGGCTTCTGTAAAAGAAAACAATTTCAGGCAAGATTATTTTTCTACCTTTTCAAAAAAAAATATATAAATTATATCTATGAACACTATCGTAATAGAAAATCAAGAGTAAAAAATTAAATACCCTGCAATGAGACTAGTTTCTTGGAAACCGACGCTTCGAATAAGAACCGTGCCCTGATTAGGCAAATTAGGGAATGTTCCAGCGTCCACAGTTAAAACAGCATCAGATAAATTGACAAGCACAATGAATCCATTTTCGTCAATGTCCTGGGCGGCAATCCTAACAGAAAATAAATTACACAAATTTAGAACTTGATATACTTGATTTTCTGAAACTTAAAATTTAATATGGTTGTAATTTATAATGTGTTGACAGTTTATTTTTGTTACATATTACCTTGTAAACCCAAGAACTCTATTAGAACTCAGAGCTAAACTCTGATAGTCTCCATATCGCCACGCGTTGGTATTTCTCAATTTCAGGATTTCTTTGTACACTTTTAAGTGACTCTCCTCCGCTACCTCCTGTGCTCGTTTGTTGACCGCCAAGTAATTCTTGTTTAGCGGGAGCCATGTTTTATTGCCCGTGGAGAACCCAGCATTTGTTGAGTTATCCCATTGCATTGGAGTCCTCACTGGATCTCTGGAGAATTGTAATAATAATGATAATAATTTATTCTTCAGGTTGATATTTGGCCTAAGCCCTTACAACCCCATGATTTTACAATTAAAGTTTGCTCGAATTTAAAAAACCTGGAAAATTGTGCATAGCGCTCAGGATCCGTATTACAGCCAGCAGGGTCAACGGTTTCTTCCCACGTAAGGAATGTATTCTCCATTCCGATCTCTTCCCCGTAGTACGTGATTGCTGTGCCTTGCAGCAATAGATTTATCATATTTGCTCCGTCCAGTCCTTGGGTAGTCCAACGGGTCGGTGCTCGATTTCTATCATGGTTTCCAAGCTTTAAGTAGAAGAGTAGAATAAAATTGATTAAAAGTTGTTTATTGTACACAAATAAGGCTTATGAACTATTTTAAAATCTATAAGGAAACGTATATCGTTAATGTTGTACTTACCTCAAAAGAGGCCCATTTTCCTTCAGGCATGAGTTCATACCAAACATTTATTAAAGCGAGTACTTTCTCCGCTGTACTATTTGTGGTGACATCAAGTAAATGGAAGTTGAATGGAAAATGCGCAACTGGATTTTGTTCAGATCCATAATACAATGGGATCGATACGTCCGGGATATACGCTTCAACCATCATACAACGAACTTGGCCATCAGCCGTGCTGTAGATATCCAATAGTTGTCGCATATCAGCCAAAAATTCGACGACACCTGGTAAATCTTGGGTGTAAATGTGTTGCCAGTAACGTGCTTCATCGGGACGTGCCTCTGGGGGTCTTGCTGGATCCTCAGGTTCATCCAAGTAGCGTTGGTCTTCATAGAGGAAGGGAACTGCATCCACTCGGAAGCCATCCACTCCCATGTCCAGCCAAAATTTGACGGCAGCTAGGATTTCGTTACGGACACGAATATTCTCAAAGTTTAAATCTGGCTGCTCTTTTACGAACTGGTGGAGATAAAATTGCTGACGTTCTTCATTGTATTCCCAGGATGAGCCACCAAATTGACTAACCTAAAATTGAAAACAGTGAATTTGTTATAGTGGTTTAAGGTTTTTTCATTTTCTATAATATGAGTTATTAACATTAGATGATTTTTATAATCGCAGGAAACTTTTTATTCAGTGGGTTTTTAAATAGCAAGAGCATACCCAATTGGTAGGTGGTTTGGGTTTTCCATTAGCATCAGTCCCGTTGGCGTCCTTCCAAACGTAGTAGTCCGTGTAGGGTTCAATACGTTGTACGGATTTAATGAACCATTCATGAAGGTCGCTAGAATGGTTTGGTACGAAGTCCATTACCAGCTTCAATCCTATAAATCAAATTTACTCACTGCTTATACTTTAATAGTTTTTTAAAATTTTTTTATTGAACAAGATTTTAAATTTACATCACAGAACCTACAGATAGTTAATGAAAATAGTTAATGAAATTAATAATTATTAATAATTGTTACGTACCTCGTTCTTTGAAAGCTTCTGACATTTTTTTGAAATCATCTAAAGTGCCAAAGGCTGGCTCAATGTCAGTGAAATTTGAGATGTCATATCCAAAATCTTTCATTGGGGATTTGTAAATTGGAGAGATCCAAATGGTTTCAACTCCCAACTCAAGAAAGTAGTCCAGCTTGGATGTAATTCCTTGAATTTAAAATATATCATTTTAGTGTTTACTATACCAATAATTATTATTACTACAAGGTTTGGTAGCTTCGAAGATTTTATTAAATATGTAATAAAGTCTGCCTATTGTTAGCGAACACAGAATGCAGTTTTTCTTATACCATTGATATCCCCAATGCCATCTCCATCAGAATCTTGAAACGAGCGTGGGTAGATTTGATAGACGACGGTTTGTTGCCACCAGTCGAGCGGCTTAGGTTGATCTACTTTTGCAATATTTGTTGTAATTGTTGCACTGTTAACAAAATGTGTACTAATTACACATAGTGCTACAATTATTTTAGCGAATGAAGACGCGCCCATTTTTCTGCGCTCTTGTGTTTGCAGAAAAAATACGTTTACGAGTTAAAAAGTGCTAATGAAGCCATTGTAAAAGTTTACTTTTTATTTATAACCACGACCGAATGTTATACATTTGTTTCATTTCGCATCCAAATGACAGGTGCGGGGGTGTTAATCACGTGATTAAATTAGATTTTTTTACCGTAAGTTTTTTATCCTTATCTTCCTAGTAAGCTAAGCGCATAGGCTCGTCGATTGATTTGTACACACATAATATGTTTGCTACCCATAATAATGATAATATAATTTTTGCTATCATCATATTTCATATTATATTCTAGTCACGTTGACGTGCACTTAATTGCTAACTATACCTGGAAACCATTACAAAGTTAGGCGTTGTGCAACATGGGAATATCCAGTGCGTAGTTGAAGTATAAGTACAGTGCAGTCGGGTTACACCGGCCTGGGTTTCAACGGTCATCTTGATACACCGGTCAAATTCTGCAGTCCCGGCAACAAGGCTATGCTGCGTAATGTTAAAGTATAGTCTTACAACGGTCAATTCTGGAAATCATCTTGCAACGCTGTACGACTGGCACCACGCCAAAAAAGCTGCTCCATAAATACTACAGTTTTTATTACTTTTAGTCGGTCAATTTGGAATATTTAAAAAATATTCAGTGTACCTATTGTTAACCTCAGCCTGATATTGTCGAAAAAGTTAATTCGATCATCGATTTATCTCGTAATTGGTGTTTAATATAAATCTCAAGAATTCTACTTCTGAAGTCGTAGAAGCAAGGCTCGAGCTCTCAAAACCTGAAACTATCAGCCTCAGTGGCAGTGAAATACGCTAAGACAGTATACTACAAGAAATATTCAGAAAGTGGAATCGCTCTGTTTTGACTCTCACCTTTTCTACGTTCTGCATTTAAGTAATACTTCTTAACTATTACTCGCCTGGGTCACGTCAGGTCATTAAGTTGACAATCAAATTTTGAATATCAAATGCTGGAGCGTGGCCCAGGTGGCCGTTAAGATAAGTCTTTATAATAACTTTACTGCTAAAACTTCATTCTTGAATAATTTCTAATTCCCGATTCAGTATCTCCTTAATTTGTACTACAAAACATGCCTGGTAATACTAAATCACAGAAGGCGGATTTAAATAGTAGTGAAGATGATGATGTAAAATCTATTTTGCTGAAATTTTGAGACGAGGCTCTTACTAACTTTAACGATATAAAACAAACTTTAGATTCCCACGGGGGAAGACTTAAGAAGGTTGAAGACGAAACAACTGCCATGAAAACTCAAATTGAAACCCTTAAAGCCCAACTAGTTCATGTTCAAAATGATGCCATAGTCAACAGCAGTCAACAACAACAGCTAAGCTTACTTTTTCTTGGACTTGACATCAATGCGGACAGTGAAACAGAAAATATGCAATCCGAAGTAACAAAAGTGCTTCAAGTAATGACCGTCACGAACATCACACCCAAGGACTGTGCCAAATTCAAATGGAAGGACGACAAATTTTGTGTAAAATGTACTTTTGAAAGTGTTCAAGATTGTAAAGCCATACTTCGCAAGACATCACATCTGCGAGAGATTAAATCGAAATTCATCGTGTACGCAGACTTATCACCCCAACAGCGGAAAGTCAGAGCTCACTTGAACAAAAGCCGGGATGAATATATGAAGAAAACTCCATCTGCAGAATGTAAGATCTGGTCATCCCGTTACCTCATAGTTACGAAGGGGAAGGCAACAGATTTCTACGAATCCGATGGGAAGACAATCGTTAGAATAGCGGAGATTCCTGGATATCGACCAAAAGAGATGCCAACCCTTTCCCAATCCAACAATCCCCCTTCATCTCAAACAAGATCAAGAATTAAAAGCAAATGAGAGGAAGGGCAACCCATACCTAAATGTGAACTAATCTTCTGGAATATGAGCGGGTTTGGTAACTATGTAAAAATGTGTAAGCGTGATCAACTAACTATTTTAAATGCAAATATTGTATGTTTTTGTGAAACATGGGTTACTGATCCTAATTATGTATATACACCATTTATTGATTATAATATTTTTACTTCATTAGCTATTAGAAACCACGACAGGGGTCGAGCTTGTGGAGGTCTGCTAGTATGTATAAACAAAAATTCCTTTAAATCAGAGCTTGTTGAAAGTAACTACAACTTTCTGGTTGTACGGGTGGAACATGCAGTTAGTAAGGAAAGGTTTATTTTATTTTTCGTTTACCTGCAACCAGGAAGTAGTAATGATTTGCTGGTCTCAATGTTAGATGATCAAATTACTAAAACTGACTATCTATTCCCAGGATACTCTAAATATGTATTTGGCGACTTTAATAGTAGAATAGCAGATCTCAATCAGCTGGACCCACTTACATTTGATAGTAACTTTTTGTCGACAGATCGGTTTAGTATTGATCAAATAATTAATAAGCGAGGTAAAGAGTTAACTTCAACTATGGAATTTAATTCTTTTGTGGTTGTTAATGGTAGATCTAATTCTGATTCCCCTGCCCAGTTTACATTTATATCCCCTAATGGTGCAAGTGTTATTGATTTATTCTGGTCTAATTTTGTTGGTCTCTCCCTAATATATGATTTGAAATCGTTATGTATTCCAGACTCTCAGCATCTACCCTGTCAAGTAATTTTCAACTTTAAGCAAATTCTGTCACCCGCTTGTGCACGTGAGCCTGTTACTCAGTGGAAATATTCTAAAACCGACCTCATTAATAATTACTACAAAACTGTACCTCCTGCATGCTTTGAGAACAATTCGGACTTTAGTAACCACCTCACTTCGTATATTATTGTAGCTGCTAAAGCCACTGGCATGATAAAGACAATTAACGATAGAAGGGTGAAGGATGCTCCGTGGTTTGACGGGGAATGTCATCAAAGGCGTAGTAAACTAAAACAGTTATTTCGCTTAGCCAGAAAGTCATATGACAAAGTTAAATTAAATCAGTATCATGCGTATAGAAAACTTTATCAGAGTTTAGTGAAGTATAAAAAGAAATCGTATTTACATGGTATTCAAGCCACGCTTTCTAACGTAAATTCAATATCAGAGTTCTGGAACTGTGTTCGCAAATTTCGTAGAAAATTCAATAATCAACATAATTTACCATTATCTGAGTGGAACAGTTTTTATTCTAATATTATGACTGTCAGAGAAATCTCAGAAGATTCCTTGTTTAGTAATACTGTAGATGCCCTTGACTCCCCCTTCTCAGTAAATGAAGTACTTGATGCGCTTAAATCTTTTAAATTTAATAAGTCTCCTGGACCGGACTCTGTTTCGAATGAATTCTTAAAATCACTTCCTGAACATACCATTGTGGAAATTGTTAAATATTTTAATTTTGTCTTTGAAAATAATAATCCTCCTGCTAGCTGGTCCGAAATAGATGTCATCATGTTATTTAAAAAGGGGGAAACAAGCGATCCACTAAACTATAGAGGCATTGCGTTAGTTAACACAGTTACAAAGTGGTTCACAACACTGATTTACAATCGGCTGTACTTATGGTGCGAAAATAATAATAAACTTCTAGAGATGCAGGCAGGTTTTCGGAAAGAGCGTGGCTGCTTAGACCAGATATTTAATTTAAGTAGTATAATACAGAGTAAACTGGCTAGAAATTATCCACTTTTTGTATTATTTGTCGACTTCAAGAGAGCCTTTGATTCCTCACGTCAAACTATGGAGCAAGCTTCACTCTGTCGGTATCAGTGGAAAGATTATAAAATTCTTAAAAGCACTTTATTATAACAGTAAAATGAGAGTTAAAACAAAAGATGGTGTTTCCAGTTTTTACGATGTCACTCAAGGCGTCCTTCAAGGTGAAATTCTAAGCCCGTTGCTCTTTGCACTCTATGTAAGTGACATTGAAGACTTTTTTAGAGCCCACGGTTCAAAGCCTGTAAGCATAGGGGGTGTTAACTACGTTGACATGCTTATGTTAGCAGATGATAATGCTACTCTAGCAGAATCAAAACAAGCCTTACAGGCCAAAATAGATATTCTGTATAACTATTGCTTAGTTAACAACCTTGTTATTAATTTGAGCAAAACGAAAATTGTTGTCTTTAGAAGGGGAGGTCGGCCATGTAATTCATGGAGGTGGTTTTTGAATGGTGATCCCATTGAAGTTGTAGGCTCGTATACTTATTTAGGTGTTATTTTTTCCAGTTCAGGAGTCTTTAGCCAAACAGCTAAAGAAATGAGTAGCAAGGCTAAACGTGCACTTGGGTCGGTATTTGATATTTTTCGTAATTCTAAACTGCGATGCTGGGAGAGCAAGATGAAATTATTTGATACAATTTGTGTCTCCTCGATGATGTATGCAGCCCCCGTCTGGTCGCTTCGTTACTTTTAAACTGTTGAGCGTGTCCAGAACCAGTTTCTCAAAAAGCTTCTTTGGCTTCCGCGCTGCACACCGGGGTATTTGTTAAGGTGCGAGACTGGCCGGGTTTTGCTAAGTTGTCACATTAAAGTTGTAACTCTAAAACTGTGGTCTCGTATCTTGCTGATGCCCGCGGAGAGGCTCACGAGAATCTGCTACAACCGTATTTTGTCTTTATTTAATTTAGGATGCGCTCAAAGTGAATATAATTGGTGTACTCAAATCAAAAATATTCTTGACCAGACGGGGTTTTCATACATATGGAGGTCCCAATCAGCTTCTCTTCTGTCAGAAAAATTTGAGCAGATTTACAGGTGTATTATTGACCAAAGTAGGCAGGGCGATATGGCTAGAGTATGCAACTCATCTTATCACCCTGCCTACTGTCTAATAGAAAGTTCAGACCTCTCTTCTAGGTATCTTAAATTATCGCTACCAATTCATTATGTTCGAGTTATTGCTCAATTAAGATTAAATAGTACGTATTCATCATATCTTAATTTATCTGTTAGTTTTGATGAACGTGAAACATGTAATCTATGTGGCTCTAATTACGTAAACAGCGTATTTCATTTTGTAACTAATTGTAAAATGTATGACAGTATTAGACTAAAGTACCTACACCAATTTGGGGTACACACGTGTAACGAATATAAATATAATATGTTGCTCAAGATCTCTAACCCACAGATAATTGAAAAATTGTTCAACTATGTAAAGTATTGTATTCTTTTAAAATTCGGAATGTAAATCTGAAGTGTGTTATGGGTACTGCCCGCAAAACATGAATAAATAAATTGATTGATTGATTGATTGATTGATTGATTGATTGATTACAACGGTCAATTCTACAACGGTCAATTTGATACACCGGTCAAATTCTATAGACCGTGCAGCACTATTACCATTAGAATCATATTTGTTACAACGGCCTATGGTTTAATTTTTTCTTAACAAGAAAATTTCCATCTGTAAACCAGATAGAGTATTAATTTCAAGAAATAACTATATAGGAGGGTTGATACGAAAGACCAACATTAGATGGAGTAACGCTTGGCTCTAGAATTTAGTAGTGGCAAAGAAGGCTCTGCTTTTAATGCTGTAAGCAAAGTTGAGAATTCGTTATCAAAACATTAACTTCAGAATCTACGTCAAATAGACTTAAACGAATTTTTTGAGTCTTCTAACGTTTAATAACGATTTTGTGTTAATAATATGTGCACAAAAAATTAAATACACATTCTGGTGAATTAAATATTTTGTTGAAAAAAAAATAATGCAAAAATCATATCGTCTGTCAAGAACTAAAATGTCCTATTAAGCTAAAATAATATCGAGCTTTATCATAAAAGCAAAATAAGAAACATGCGTAAAATGTTAATTACGAGTTTTTGAAAAGTGTAAGATGTTCTATTTACATTTTTTTTTAAGTTTGTTCAAAATGTTGTATTTCACTGATTTTGAAAAGCGTAAAATGTTCTATTTGCATGCTTTTGAAAAGTATAAAATGTTCTATGTGCACGCGTTTTGAGAAGCGTCAAATGCTCTTTTTACATATTTATGAAAATTGCAAAATGTTCTATTTAAATGATTTTAAGACTTTAATATTTGTGTACATAGTGGATATTGCTACATTATGGATTACCTACAAATGGATATGGGTCATTTTGGTTCTTCACAGCAGATATGCTACTATACAACGGCCAAAGACCGTTGTAACTTTACAACGGACCTTTGATACACCGGCCAAAATTCAACACTCCCTTGAAAGACCGTTGTAACGAAGTTTTACTGTATTTGGTATCAAAAAGCAAGCAGGATAAGTATAGATAGTAATTCGTTTAAAGTGATTATTGATATTTTCCTTAGCTAATATATAATTATGTTTACATTCATGGATAATTGTCCTCTACGGTTGGTCAGTTCCACTGAAATATTTTTCAGCACCGTTTAAAAACGTAGGTATTTGTCGACAGTTTTGTAGTTAGTTGCAATTACGTGTACAAGTTTTAAGTGTAATAAGGACTTTCATGGGTTTTTTTACGCCTACCTTCGAATACATAGAATAATTGATGAGTGATTTTATTGGGAAGACTAGGATCATTTAGTATAACAGAATACAAATTACAGATATATTCAATAGAACTATTGGTACTATTAACCGGTCTGGACCTGGAGCATAGTTAAAACATGTTTTTGTAGTTTAAATTATAGGTAAATCTGACATTCTGTTCGAACCAGTAATTATTATGTACCTACTATATTCAACATTAGGTTACCCGTCTAATTGCATCGCCACTGGCAACCAACTGATACAAAGGAACTGAGCTGACTAGAACAAAGAATATTAACAATAATGCGTTCTGAATTCACTCCGCCAACTAAAATTGATCTTAATTTCATACGACACGCTTCGTCTGTACCACTAAGACGGAATGCAAGAATGCTTTCAGTAACTAAAACGTTTACTTAATTCATGACAAATTAAATTATGGAGTTACAAACATCTTCATTAATTCGAAGTTTAGGGATTTCACAAATAGATTTTTGTTCACATTATTCAAAGTCAAATCCAAAGGAAAAATAGTTTAAGTTCATCTATTTTTCCATTATGTTGTGCAATAGTTGCTGCATTGCTAACAAACTTTGCACTATTTACACAAAATATACTACAGCTATGCTGGTGAATTAAGTAGCCATGAAAATATGTAACCTACATTTAATACTCTAGATTCTAGTACGACTTTATGCAATTTAAAAACTTATAGTTAGTGTTGTGTTGATGTCCTTTTTCAATTTTAAGGTGTAGATGCTGCTTCATTTATCACTGAAAGGTGATATATACATCACATTTTGCACTTAAATGGTGTGGATATCGCATTTTGAACTTTAATGGAGTAGGTAATACATTTTTCTCTCTATTGTACTTACCAATATACCTATAGGATATAGGATATAGTGCATTTATGCATTTGAATGGATATTTAGGGAATATTGCGTTTTTACTGGCGATGTGAATCTAGTTCTAGTGTTAGTTCGTGATAGTCAAAATTTAGTAGGCACTATACTTAATTCATTTGTGGTTTTTCATATCCTGTTATTGGTGACAGCTTGATACGATTTATTATCCATCGCGTGATTGAGTAGTTTTTTTACTGTGTTATTTATCTTGAGTTTTGGCAAAGGAGGTTCGCTGATTGATTGGTAAATAGGTACTCACACACTATGTATTTATACATTTGTATTGACTGAATTAATTTTATCTACACTCATTGTCAGTCAGCCTACTACAGATAATCCTATATACTACATGACACATACCCGTACCTTTTGTGTGTATGCGCAGTATGTACTGTGCTCCTATATATATAGTAAAATAATCGCTTTAAATATTTATTGCATTCTTGTATGAAAAGGTGTCTGCCGCCTGCAATGCAAACACTTACGATAAAATGTATGTTTGTGGAGTTAAAATATTAACGATATAGTTTAATTTGTTTATTTAATTTATTATTGAAGTGTTTGTCTAGTAGTTGAAATAATTATGCACATTTATTTATGGTGCTGCTCTGCAGCTAATCGCTTGGTCAGGTCTGCTGAGATATATTTGTCACCTACATTTAAAATTATCTCATTTTTGGTAACTACAACCTGTCTATGTCAATTGTGTCAATTGACTATGTAATAAGTCATGATTTCATGATGTTCCATGTTCCATATGATTGAAGTTATGTATTTGTAGTAGTTTACCGGTCCATTTTGCTTTTATGTTAATCCAGTAAGGAAGCTCAGGCGCTGTTATTTTCTGCACGCCCAGCAATGCACTACTGACTGTGTGGAATAGAAGCTTAATTTAGAGGTCGTAATTAAATAGATCTATGGTATCTTGCTTAAAATATTCTTGCCAACTTGAATAATATGCGATACAAAAACAGGCACTTCACTAAAAGTGAATTCATCCTGCTAATCACACTGTGACGACACAGCAGTGCATATTACGCTGTCATGCACGATTGCTAACTGCTACACCCAACCAGAATTTAGTGAAACCATAATAGTTGTAAACCCTTCCAATGATTCGTTTTAAACAACTCAAAATTAGATTTTTATTCAGAAGATTACAGCTAAAGACAAAACTTTACATAAAAATAACAAAGTACGAAATAAAATGCTACTGGGTTGAAAATGTTGTGAATAAATTAAATTACGTGAAACTTAATATGTACCTACATTTACTATCAGTATAGTATAACACTTACACACTTGACGGAAATTGGATAACAATGCTGTTTCGTGGTCCAAGGGGAACAGCGTTAATGTCAATCCGGCTTCTGCAAATGTAATAATTAATAATTAAGCCCAGACAAGATTAGTATTAAATTAAAATAAATCGACACGATAAGTATGATTAGAAAATGAAGAATAAAATGTTACCCTGCAGTGAGACTAGCATCTTGAAAGCCGACGCTTCGGATAAGGACCGTGCCCTCCTTGGGCACGTTAGTGAACGTCCCAGCGTCCACCGTTAACGCAGCATCTGATAAATTGACAAGGACAATAAATCCATTCTCGTCAATGTCACGAGGGGCAATTCTAAAAACAAAGATGGAATTCAAAAAATTAATATTATTTGGTTCGCTATAAACCTGTAAAACGAAATTAAAGGACTAGTGTAACATTTTACTAGCTGTTTGTTACTTAATTAACTATGTACCTACTTACCTTGTGAATCCAAGGACTCTATTAGAACTCAAAGCGGACCCTTGGTAGTCTCCATATCTCCACGCGTTAGTATTTCTTAATTTCATAATGTCTTTGTAAACCTTCAAATGGCTCTCTTCAGCCACCTTCTGTGCTGCCACATTGAGGGTCACATAGTTCTTGTTTAGAGGAAGCCATGTTTTATTGCCGGTTGAGAAACCTGCATTTGTTGTATTATCCCACTGCATAGGAGTTCTCTCAGGATCTCTTGTAAATTGCTCGTACCTCTCCGGGTCACTATTACAGCCAGCAGGGTCAACGGTTTCTTCCCATGTAAGGAATGTATTCTCCATTCCGATCTCTTCCCCGTAGTAAGTGACGGACGTACCCTTAAGCAGAAGATTTATCATGTTTGCACCGTCGATCCCACCAGTGGTCCATCTTGTATGAACTCGATTGTTATCATGATTTCCGAGCTATTTGATCGAAGAAAATTTAAAAAAACATTAAGCTTCCGGAAAGTCAATTTAATTTAACCGAATTTCAGAATCTGTGTGATTACTGTGAAAGAAGCCCAATTCCCTTCAGGCATGATATCATCCCAAACATTGATTAAAGCCAGTACTTCCTCCGCTGTGCTGTTTGTGGTAACTTGTAGTAAATGGAAATTGAATGGAAAATGAGCCACGGGTTTATCCTTGTCACCTGTTGCAGATTAAAATCACATTCAAATCACCATGGCTGATTACAATGTGATTATTACGGACTAATAGCGGTTATAGTTTTACGTGAATATAGTGTTTAAATCACCATAGTATTCTCCAATGGATTCGTCCGGAATATAAGCTTCAACCATCATACAACGAACTTGACCATCCGCAGCGCTGTAGACGTCCAATAGTTGCCGAATATCCGCCAAAAAGGAAGTGGTTCGTGGTTGGTTAAAAGTGTAAATGTGATCCCAGTAACGATATTCTTCAGGGAGTGCCTCGGGAGGTCGTTTAGGATCCACTGGTTCATCCCTGTACAGCGGATCTTCATAGAGGAACGGAACAGCATCCACTCGGAGCCCATCCACTCCCATGTCCAGCCAGAACTTGACAGCTGCCAGAATTTCATTACGAACAAGAATATTTTCGAAATTTAAATCAGGTTGCTCCTTGACGAACTGGTGGAGGTAGAATTGCTGACGGGACTCAACCCATTCCCATGAGGATCCACCAAACACGCTAACCTGGATTCAACGTAACACATTGCATTTTAACTATTTTTTGTACGTAGCTCTAATTTTGCTGTTATCTGTTTAAGTTACGGATGAAAAAGAAATGTACCTACCCAATTGTTTGGTGGCTTTGGTTTGCCATCAGCATCCGTCCCATTAGCATCTTTCCAGACATAGTAGTCTGTGTAAGGTTCAATGCTTTGTAGAGATTTATTAAACCACATGTGGAGATCGCTAGAGTGGTTTGGTACGAAATCCATAACTAGCTTCATACCTATATATCAAGATATAATCCAGTCAATAAATTATAATTAAGTTTGTTTGTAAAAACCCATATTGTCTCCTGTATTGTTATATGGGATTACTACGTACCACGTTGCTTGAACCCTTGTGACATCTTTCTAAAATCATCCAAAGTCCCGAAGGTTGGTTCGATATCTGTGAAATTTGAGATGTCATAGCCAAAATCTTTCATTGGAGATTTGTATATGGGTGAGATCCAAATTGTTTCCACTCCGAGGTCAACAAAATAGTCCAGCTTGGATGTAATTCCTTGAATTTTATTTTATTTAAAAATTAATTGTCAATATTAGTATTTTTACTTATGGGTAAGATTGAATTGAATTTAATGTGCTTCCTTACCGTTGATATCCCCAATACCGTCTCCGTCAGAGTCCTGAAATGAGCGTGGGTAGATTTGATACACGACAGTTTGTTGCCACCAGTCCAATGGTTTGGGTTGATCAATTTTTTCATTTTGTTTTGCAATTATTGCACTATTAACTAATAAATGTGGACTAATTATACATAGCGATACAGCTATGGCTATAAATAAAAAGGAGTACATTTTTTAAACTTTTAGTTTTCAATAAAATTAAAGGATTTGCCAAGTTATTGTAACTATCGGTGGTGCTTCTGTGTAGAACTGGATACGCTTAAGACGAGTGCTGGAGAATTTATAGCCATCCGCACAATTTATATGAAGTGCTTTTTTTTACATTCGACGTTCGGCATATTGTTGTTGTAAGGATAAGGGTCCGTGTGAATAAAAGAATAAAGCACTTCAGCCTATTTTTTGTAATGATTTTAGTTATCCACTTGCATGCCTCGCCTCGGCGAAAAACGATATGAATTTGTTATATATGGGATGTAATAAGCTGTAGTATACTCTCAGTTAGTGTCCAAACATGTAGGTTATCTGCCAATCCTTTTGGATGTATGTTATTTAGGTATATACATATAAGTTGTTTTTGTTGCTATTTTTTTGGAGCATTTGTTAGATTTAGATAATTATATGAAAACACGAATATCTTGAGACCTGGATAGAAAAACGTCAAGCAGGGAGGTGTATAGTGTATACATAGATGCTATATATGACTAGTCAGCACATGTACTTTTAACGTGTAAAGTTTCGAGCATTTGATAAGTTGAATTTTGCACAGTATAATTGAATTCGTTGTGCGGCTGTTTGGTTACGAAATTCTTATTGCGAATGGTTGTTGAGTTTCTTTTAAGTACATGTTGTCACCTTCTTTTTAAATTGTCCTACGCTGTCTATTCTGCCCTTGTGCTTTAGCTTTGTTGTATAAAGAGTAGTTGAGCTATGTGGGAAGAAACTCAAGTGCTTTTTCCAGTTCAGTTTTGATTATGAGAGTACCTACTATACAATTTACTTTGAAGCCAGTTTCAAGTACAAAAGAAAGAAACAAATATTGTGTAGATATTTTAGCCATTTGCTAACCACATGGCATTCCTGATATGCGCAGCAAAGAAACTAACCATACATTATTTATTGAGATAGGTTCTTTATATGATTACTGACCAGAATAACTTGGAATTTATTGTCTGACATTTCTGAGCTTTGTTTCTTTTGTGTGGTTGAAAAAAACATGCGCAAAATTGGAGTGAGTCACTGGCATTCAGTTATGCTTGAAATGCCCTTCATTCATATTATTGTCCTAAAATTAAAATTAAATGTGTGAAAACACGATCAGCTGAAGGCTGAAAGTGAGTCCTATACTTGTAATATGTAAGTCATATACCGCGAATACTCGAACAAGCTCCCGGGCGCGGGGCGCTTATCAAATTTTTTAGATTTATTTCGAGGCCCGGCGGTTATATAATTTTTTAAAGTTTACGATCAAGAAATGAAACACTCACACAAAATCATGCTTAAAACCACAACTTTTTCGTTGTTTTTATTTATATAAATTTTATTTATAAAAAGGTTAAATTTGACCAAAAAAGAAATCTTGCAATAAAATATAATACAGAAGTAATACCCTCATTGAAAGACAGTGTTACCGTTTTTACTATTGAATACAATTATTTTTCTCTCTGATAATAATTGATTATTGATTTGGCTTCAGCCTCAGCCCAACATTTTAATAGTTACAGATCGATATTGTTGGAAATATTAAATAACATAGATGTCACAAGTTCAAGCGATAATTTCAAGAGCAGCATATATTATAGTATCTACAGACTTGAATCAAATTGTATTACAATGCTATTTCGAGGTCCCAGTGGCACCGAGCGGATGTCAACACTGCTTCTGTAAATTATCATAAAAAGATAAAACATCAGATTATTTGTTGAATTCAATTACTGATTTTTCTGATCTTGCGTTCTATTTCTGTGAATTATGGACGGCGGAAGTTTTAAATTCGCGTATAAAGCATACATATAACCTGCTACCACCTACCTAGACAATATTTAATCATATATTACTCACTGCACTGATTCAATTTTCCAATTTCTAGTCACCGGCTCAAGTTTTAGCTCATAGTTTTTTCCAGCCATGGTTGAATATTTATTGAAGTCATTTTATATTCTATAATATCTGTCAGAATCTGGCTATGTTTTATACTGTGATAATTTACTTTCTTCTCACATATTAACGTACTAACGTACATAGTCGTTTAAGATACAAAACGATGTAGTATATGTAGTTGTTTCTATTTCCTACTGAAAGCAAAATGACTTGTCGGATATATTTAGTTACAATATGGTACATTTATAATTTTTTGCGTTCTCTTTATTTAATAGCGTTACGCTAACAGTCCGATTACATATTGTCCAAATTGTGAATGCAAAATACAAAAGATTCACTTTGCATTTTAGTTTTTGAAAATTTTTTGAAAGCCATGCTTGATTATATTTTCAGAAGATTAAATAAAATGCAGCATTAGCAAGGTAGCTTGACTGGTTGGCTTAGTTTTTTTTATTCAATAGCTGTGCAGGATAAGTAACTGCTGGATAATTTACAAGCGAATATCAGGCAGGGATTAATAACACTGGGACAATAGCACTAACAGTATTTAACATGCCTCGATCTATCGTTTGAAAAAAACAAATTTTAAGCTTTAAGCTACAATACTGAGTAATTATTTCAAAACTTCATGGCTTTTGATGAAATAATTCTGAAAGTTCCACCGCTCTTGTCCAATAAAAAATCCAATAAAAAATTAAAGAATGCACAAACGTGTATATTACCCGGCAGTAAGTCCAGTGGCTTTGAAGCCCACGCTTCGAATTACAACTATACCACTATTGGGCACGCTTGAAAATACGGTCGCATCCACAATACTGGATACATCGGTTACATTAACCAGAACTAAAAATCCTTTTTCATCAATCTGACGCGAGGCGACTCTAAAAGTGTAAAATTCAATGCATTATTACAAGTCTACATTTGGGATAATTTATCATGCAAATATACTAGGTACACATGTAAAATTATAGTAAAATTATACCTTGTAAACCCAAGAACAGAATTGGCATTTAAAGCTAAACTCTCATAACTCCCATATCTCCACGCATTGGTATTTCTCAATTTCAAGATTTCTTTATACACCTTTAAATGACTCTCTTCAGCTGCCTCCTGTGCAGCTACATTCAGGGACACGTAATTTTTGTTTAGCGGAAGCCATGTTTTGTCGGCAGTGGAGAAGCCTGCATTCTTTGAATCGTTCCACTGCATTGGAGTTCTCTCTGGATCTCTTGAAAACAATGTGTACCTTTCAGAATTTGTGTTGCGGCCAGCGGGATCAATGGTGTCTTCCCAGGTAAGAAATGTATCCTCCATTCCAATCTCTTCTCCGCAATATGTGACGGCCGTACCCTTCAAAAGAAGATTTATCATGTTTGCACCATCAACTCCTCGTGCGGTCCATTTTGTTGCTGCCCGATTATTATCATGATTTCCGAGCTGCGTAAATAGTTCGTAAATGGAAAAATTATTTGTTGTGTTGAGTTGGGTGTGCTCATTAATGTAATTATTTATGCAAGTTTAAAGTGAATTACCGAAAATGAAGCCCACTTTCCTGGAGGCATAATGTCAAACCAAATATTCATCAAGGCTAGCACTTCTTCCGCTGTACTGTTTTTTCTGACATCAAGTAAATGAAAATTAAGAGGGAAGTGCGAGACCGGTGTCTTCTCGTCCCCATAATAAGCTGGAATTGCTTCGTCCGGGATATAAGCTTCAACCATCATAAAACGAACTTGACCATCAGCTACACTGTACTCATCTAATATTTTTCTAACATCAGTTAGGAAGCTAATAACCTCTGGGAGATTTTGGGTGTAAACGTGATTCCAGTAGCGATATTCATCAGGGAGTGCATCCGGAGACCTCTTTGGGTCTTCAGGCTCATCCAAGAACCTTTGATCTTCATACAGGAAAGGAACGGCATCCACACGAAACCCATCCACCCCCATGTCCAGCCAAAATTTCACCACCGCCAGCATTTCATTACGAACAAGAACATTTTCAAAATTTAAATCTGGTTGCTCTTTTGCAAACTGGTGAAGGTAAAATTGTTGACGTTGTTCGTTCCACTCCCAGGCGGATCCATGAAATACGCTAACCTGCAAACGACAATATTTTTGATTTATAAAAATTCGTAAGTGTTTCTAAAATGCGTACCTACATAGTCGAACATTGGAAGTGAAGCGTGCATAAAGTTTGCAATCGCTGATTGATATTTTGTGACTGATACTTGAGGGTCGAAAATTTAAAAAAAAAACTCCAAAATTGATTGTAAATTGAGCTATGAAAATGCTTACCCAGTTAGTTGGTGGCTTTGGTTTTCCATCAGCATCCATCCCCTTAGCATCTTTCCAAACGTAGTAGTCCGTGTAAGGTTCAATGCGTTGCACAGACTTGATGAACCATTCATGAAGATCACTTGAATGATTAGGTACAAAATCCATAATTAACTTCAAGCCTATCCAAAATTAATGCAGTGTTCATAATTTTCTAATGTAACAAAGGTTCAGCTAAATTAGTTCTTGGACTAATTTTTGAATTGAATCTGCGTACTGACTTGATTCTTTGTGGTTTCATTAATTATTTGTGTGATAAGACATTTAATATATACAGCAGTGACTTTCAAAGATTTAAACTAAAGTAATATAATTATATACATAATTCAGTACATACCTCTTTGCTTAAATGCGGCAGACATCTTTTGAAAATCATCTAACGTTCCAAAAGTTAGTTCGATATCCATAAAATTTGAAATGTCGTAACCAAAATCTTTCATTGGAGATTTGTAAATTGGTGAGATCCATATCGCCCCGATTCCCAACTCAACAAAATAGTCCAGCTTGGATGTAATGCCTTTAATTTTATTTCAATTTAAGCATTGATATTTTCTTATATAGCAAGCATATCTAACATAATATTACTTTTTCAAGTCTATTTCTTAAATAATGCAGAGAGAGATGCTCTATAATATGTAGTAGTAAGGAAAGTTAGCAGTTTTCTGTAGTTTTAATTTATATAATAATTTTACATCGTATGTGTACATTTCATTAATTATTTTTCTTTTGTTTTTGGTGCGTCCAAATAATTTCGCTTTTTACCATTGATATCACCAACACCGTCTCCATTAGAATCTTGAAATGAGCGAGGATATATTTGATATACGACAGTTTGTTGCCACCATTCCAGTGGTTTGAGTATTAAAGATGAAGAGTCTAGTTTTCCAGTGTGTTCCATTCTGTATAGCAAGAAAGCTTTGATTAAACGAATATAATACCAAAACTATTGAAAAAATGTCTTTAGCCTGGTTTTTAAAAAATCACATCAATAATGAGTTGTGTACAGCTTTGCAATTTAAATACTTGTGAAAGTGGGAAGATAATATGGAAGATATGGTTAAACGGATACCGCAAAAAGTTGGAAGAACTGTGAGAAGTGATTATTTTCAGTTCCATGATCCCAGTGTGAAATATATAGAAATAAAGGCAAGCATTTAAATAATGGCATAAAGGTAAATAAGTAGCTACTATTACAAAATATACATGTAATTATAGTACAATTTAATTTTAATTTAATAATTGTCCAATGCTCAGCACTGCTCTCACTCGTCGGTTATGTTGCGTGTGGCTGCCGACAGGGCTTGGGACTACTGGGAGTTGTATAAAATTTCTTTCTCACCATAAATTACCCTTACAAACTTATGAATTCCGTATAATGATTGACGTACATATTGTCATTCTCTTATTATATTTTGTACTATTCATTCTTATCTGTATATTGGATATTGTGTACTTATATCCCTAAAATTTACAACTTAAGTTTATAAAAAAGTTAGCTCTAAATACTGAGTTAAGGCTAGTGCAGTGACTTAAAGTTTTTCCCTCAATTGTCAAGCAAACGCAGTTTGCAAAATTTCCTAGTATTGATTTTAATAGATCAACAAAGGGGAAGCATTTAGCAGTTGTCTTAAAGATTAGGAACGTAAACATAATAATGCTGTAAAAATATAAAAATTTACTATAGTCCAAACAAAAATATTATGGAACAAAAATTATTATTGAAAGATTTTTGTTATCGACTAACTAGTAAGACTACTTTTTTAAATTAATGATCGGACAAAATGATTGCCGGGTTCGTACCTGCTTGTTGATTTATGAGTGGATTTTAAAAACCGATACGAAATTTGGTTTTGGTCTTTTGCTAGAGCTCTGCTGACCTGTAGTAGAAGTTCAAGATCACGGCCGACGAGCGAAAACACGATTAAAAAATGGTAATATTATATTCGAATATTTTGTGTTTTTCAGTTACTTGTCACCTTTTTGCTTCGTGCACTGCAAATAGGAATAACTATCGTGTCTCATCTGATAGTGAGTTGCAAATTCGTGGGAAAAGATCAAAGCAAGGGACTCTTTTAAATCTGCATTTACCTTCATCACACAGTGATGACAAAAAAGTTGCTAAAACTGAATCGGAATATCCAGCAGAGTTTGACGAATATTCTCAACTCTCCTTAACTCAAGGCTACAATGATGAGTATAGTAATAATTATCAACAGAACTATGATTTGGAACAACCTAGCCCGCAAAATCCTTCCAATAATGCCATTAGTTTGGATGTAAATGCCCTTTAACCCTTTAAGAATGATAGTAACAAAGTATTTGTATCTTTTAAATAGGAATTGCTAACATATTCTTGAGAATTCAAAAGCGTACTTTATTTTTTAATCCCAATCATAAACTATATATGACTTTACTATTTTCCTTTTGTTTAAAAGGATATTCTAAAAAGTCCCAAGGGTCAACGAATTATCATGGACGAAGCCAGGAAGGAGCTTCTACATAGAATTACAAAAAATGGGAGACAGGTAGCAGAGGAAATAGTGGAGCAGATTGAGAAAGATGCACAAATAGAAATGAAGGACGACGAGCCTAATAATTGGGGTAGTTCGTGTAAATCCATGTTGTTCCTCACTTATGCTTTCTGTATTGTACCCACACTGTCTTATTGGAATTACTTGTGTTAAAGTATGTATTTAGTTCTATATTCTATACTATGGAATCTGCATACACCTCATAAAAGTTCATAATTCATTCTCAATTTTATTATTAGCACTTTATTTTGGATTCGTCCACGAATGTTTTTTGCTTAATGTAATTAATCAGAACTAGAATTGCATACTGTAATAGTATATGCTAAATTTCGATTCACAATTCACAGGGAAAACAGAGATTGGTAACTACATTGTACTTCGTCCATGTAGAATCGCCAAAACAAAGTCACTAAAATATATCATGCGCTGTGTGATTATTAAGATTCTGCTCCCGATAATGCATTTAATTTATAAAAAACGCTACAAAATAATGTTTTTCATAATATATGTATGTATCTACTTTAATTTTAATTTTAGCTTTCGCTTTATTTTTTCTTTAAATCACTGATATTCTTTTTCAAGATTCTCGACTTTGTCTTAATTTTTGACTAAATTAAAATTACCAGTAATTCTAATTAGTGGTAATATTATACAGATCTTGAAAAATCACTGTCAAGACTCAGAGAAAAGATAGAAAGATTAACTTTCGCACACTTGCACAGTTGCGCATGCATATTCATGAATGATGTGTGGTTGCTTCGTTTCTTGTCCTTGATTTTGATATTCCGAGGAGACGCCGAATATGTTCTATTTTATAATATATAATATAGTTATATGGTATTACATAACGGTTAATATTTTCATAACTTTAATAATATCAGATAATTTACTAACCTATACAACTTGCGGAATAATGTTAACAATTTAGTTGAGATGTTTATTATTCATAATATTATAGAAGAACTTTCCATTTAGATAGTTTGATTTGTGAGTTGATTCGAAGTGTATCTATTTTTAATAGTAAAGTGTGTGTGCAAAGTGGGCGTAGTGATACAATTTAATTTTGATTTACGATTTCGATTATAGAGAGTCTGCGGTATATTCACACAGAGATTATTATTATTATTGCGTTATTTGCTGTAATTATGTATATATTCAAGACGTGATTATATATTATGCAGTACTTAATTAAAATGGCAACCGAGGTTTTTCTTTTTTCTTGATTTTTTATACATCTGTATTATTGAATTGAACCACATTTAGAAACTATAGAAGACTAGGTCTTAAAATACCTACCTACTATAATAATATAGCGATCTCTACAAAAGGTCGCCTAGTAATATCCTATATATGTTATTTATTATGATCGTAATAATTATACAGCTTATCACTCTTTTTAAATGCATGCAATTATTCTTTTTATACTTTTTGAACTTAACGGTGTGAACGACAACGATGGGCTCCCTATCATCCCCTTTCATTTCTATATTTGATTTATTTAAATTTGAATAGTTTTCTTTCTTAAAATCCATACGCAATCGGTACTTAATACACTATACTATATATAATAAATGGAATAAATTGAGTTTTGCAACGTAATCTAATTCCGAAAACAAAGGTATATGTAAACGTAAAGTAATAGCATTTAAACGTTTCTAAGGTACGTAATAATTATTGTGAGATTGGAATTCAAGAAAAAAATTTAGGGAATCTTAATCGTGGAATTTAAATGTACGTGTCAGGAGGAGTCATATTAATAAATTATCATTAGCTGTAATTTACATTATATTTTTGTTTTTGACACTTGTCTTATTTTTTTCGTCACATAATTATATCCGTCGTTCGTATGTGGATATTTATGTACACCCACCTACAAGCAGAGTGGTATGAAACATGTGTAGGTTGGTTGGTAGTTGCACTTTGCCCTCCGTCGGAGTCGGAGCCTCAATCGCCTAAGGAAATGTAACTTTGGGCTATGTATATATAGTACCTATAGGTATCGTCTAAAGTAACAGAATACACGATTTCGGTACTTTTCCTCTGGAATTCCCTTTGATGGCTAGAAAATACTCCGAGTCTGGGCATTCTTCTACAGACAGGAGCTAAAAGTACACACAGAAATAAATTACAAATTAAAACCGATTACGCAACATTACATAAACATACCTAGGTAGGTTTAGGTACGTTATACATAAATTAATATTAAAATAATATTATTTGAACATAATTTATGTTTCATTACTTCATTGGAAAATAAGCTGATTTCTTCAGGTCCTTGAGCGACGTAGTCGTACATTACTTTGGCTCGCATTCGTCCCCCGTCCAAGTTGCCATCATCCGTCGAATCCATACTGAAGGATTGGGTCAAATTGATATTGTGTAATGGCATACTGCATCGAGTTTTTTTAGTTCATTTTTATCAGCAGTGTATTTTATATAACATTTAATATATTTATTATTGTAATAGTCAGTATAGTATTTCAGCGTCCAGCGTTGTTTGTTTGGTTTTAATTTCCCGTTTAAGCACATATATAGGTAGGAGGATAGCAGTCAAGTAGTTATGTAACGTCCAAAAATTGTTTTTTTGAAGCAAGACATTCGCCACAAGAACATCAATTGAGAAGCCGAAGCCGCGGAGAAAGAAGCCAGGAGGGATGAAGAAATGAACGGGACCATGTGAATAAATCAAATTAAATACAATAGAAAAAAAGTGCAGAGTATACGTACCTACTTACTTACAGAGTACATATTGGAATTGAAACGGAAAAGTATAAAAGACCTAAATTTAGAAGCAGTAGTAGCATAGCAGCAGGCCACAGCTGTGCAAATCAACTATATACGCGTCTCCGTAAAATTTTGCTCTTTCAGCTCAAATGCTCAAACAAGCAAAAGGAGATAGGGAATCAAAGGATAAAAAAGAGGAAATTAAGTCTCGCATGAAAGAGAGTAAGACTACACTTACTTTGGAGTTTGGAGAAACTTGATCTCTATCTAGATCTCGTCTCTCTCTCTCTACAATATTGTGTAATTAACTCATCGTGAGAGGACATCACTCAGTCAAGTTAGTCAAGTATAACTCCTTTGAGCTCGTCTCCTAACGATAATTATATCCCCCTTCGTATTTATTTCATACTTTTTTTTTATGTTACTTACTTGCCAAATAAAATTGTAGGATTAAATTATTGCACGTTTCGTTAAGTAGTTATACTATCCTACCACCGCCCCTGTAATGTAAGTTTCAACGGTCCCATTCATTCATGACAAATTAAATCATCTGTAATGGAAAGAAGCAAGTAAGTGCTATATATAGATGTTGGAAATGGACAAATTTGAAATTTGCAAGCGAAGCATGGATAATGGTAGGAAAATTTATACTTAAAAAAACGAATTTGCAGTAACGGTAATAAAAATAATAATACTATACTTTATAGCTTCTCCTAAATTCGCAAACTAAATGATGCTTGATTTGATCGTAGTGATCGTGCTATATAGGGATCATGTATTATAGCGAAACACAAAAACAACATCGATTGCAATAATAAAACAGTGCTTCTTAAAGGGTAGAGAGGGCTGCTTTTTGAGTATTGCTACTACTGGTACTAAAAGTAATGTGGTGAGTGATTTCTTGAAAGCATATATATAGCACATGTATCTAACAGAGGAATACATACTTTATAATGACATTATTATTATGTAAGATATAAATAAAGAAGGGGACACAAAAAATAAGATAAAAGGCAGACGTACGTCTCAAGTTCCCGACTCAGATCCAGCATAAGTTGATGACACTTTGCATAGTAGGTCGTCTGAGATGATATGAGAGATTTCAAGTGCTCTATATGTCTATCACGACTCACCATCACGATCTCCAGCTGAACCCGCACAATATCCGCTTGCTGAGTAAATTCTGATTGCGCTTGAATTACTTCTCGTTCCGCCTGGCCATGATTCAGAGTCAGAACATGATCAGAATTTAGACAGTTGTTAAATTACTCTACCTATATTATATTTTAATATTGTGAACTTAACCTTTAGGGAACCAACAAAAATCATTAATTTTAATTCATTGCAACAAAATAATCTCAACTCTGATCTGAATCTTATCGCAACATGTTATCAGAAGACATTTTTTGTATGCAATATTACGTGCATATACAAAATTTAAAATAAATTCTTTCTAAACAAAGGGGACTTTAGATGACAACAAAAATAAACAAAAAACAAAATAGATGCAGGCGTGCTTTGAATTAACTACAGAGCCGCGGGAGCCCGTACACATACTACAGTATAATCTGTAGAACTTACTTGCTGAACAAGAACTCTAGGATCTGTTCCATCTTTCTGCATGTTTTGGGATAATGTCAAACCAATCAAATTGTTAGTTTTGTATTATACATATTGGTTTTACAAGAAGTTACATACTAATTATTACGGTACAAAATACTAAACGAGCACAACTCATTGAAATTGTGCGAATTGAAAAAAATTGATTTTTTAAATTTCAATCTCATTTTTATTTTAGAAAAGTGATCATAATAGTAGACAACTAACCGGAGTCGTACTGCTCATACTTCTTGCTTTCCGTAAACGATTTTTAGCCGCATCCAAATCTAATCTGTACAGGGAAAAGGAAATCAAAGATGCTGGTGTACAAGAAATTATGTATCGTATTTCCTCGAATAAGCGCTGGGCTGCCACTCCAAAAAATGTAATACGCACCCATGCGCTTATTCGATGAAATATCGTCGGTGAAGAATCAAAACGACCCATATCCATTTTAAGCTAGAATCAAAATGAGCTATGTCATAAAAACAAAACGAGAAACATGCGTAAAATGTGAATTAAGAGTTTTTAAACAGTGTAAAATGTTCTATTTAAATGCTTTCAAAATATGTTTCAATATTTTTGTAGAAAGTGCATTTTCTTTTACATTAAAAATGGATATGGGTCATTTTGATTCTTCATAGACGATATGGTATACAGCTACACTTTAAATTTATGTAATATGGTGCAATTTAATACGGTTGCCCTGTCCTTGTCATTAATGCTTGCTTTGACTTTGACATCTGTCTTTAAATGTGTGTGAGTGTTATTCACAAACCTCTTATTTTCTAATGTTTTCCTCTCTTTCATTGCGACTCGAACTTCATTCTCAAGAAATCTGTTCAGAGGCTCGACGTATGAGTTGACGGAGCCAGTCACGAATTCCCTTTCCGCTTGTCCCAACTTCAAATCATTTTGTCCAACTTTGATTAACATGCTTCCTGTTTTGAATTGATTCCAACGCGTGAACAAAGTATTATATACACAGTGGATCGCAAATTAATTAGAATTAGAACTAATCGGAACATGAGCTCATAAATATATAAATATTGTACATTGTATATTACATTGCGTACTGTTTCCACAAAATATTGTGAATGCAAATTGAATTTATTATTTCATTAGTTTTACCGTAAGCCGAGGTAGGTCCAAATTCACTTCCCGCTTCCACTAGACCTTGACCAAGAACTTCCATATTACTCATTCGAACCGGGCGCTTCTTGTCTATCTTCTCCATGAGAAAGTCTTCTACTCTATATCCTGTGTAATTAATTCATATCATTCTATCCTATGAGTACACATACTGATTTGCAAGAGTACATTAAGCATGCTTGAATAAATTATAAATACCATGTGAAAATCGAAAATACATCAAGGATGTTGATGTTATAATTTTAGGTTGAGTATATATTTAACACATGTATTAGTATCGTAAGCGTAAACTGACCTGGATTAGGTGTTAGAACACTCTCAGTATCTTTAACCATTCGAGTCGTCCAATTTTTAGCCGCATCCGCTTGACGTTGTAATGATTCTAGTTGAGGGTCCAACGTTGTCTTCTCCCCAGAATAAAGAGCTTCTTCAGTCATCTATAAATCATAGCAATAACAAACGTTTTATTTTTTTCTTCAAATTTTTTCATTCCAAAATAGCACATGCAACCAGTAATAGTTTCATCTATTAGTATTCAAAATACAAGAAAATTGCAATTCATTTTTATTATTTTTTTTTAAGTTTAGTATTGTAGCTAGTAATATGTAACCTGCACAGCGCGAGTGAGAAAAGTCCCAGCATCTCCAACCAGCTTCTTCACGTTAAAATCCATACCATACATTTGCTCCAGCTTTATATATAGAATACACAGGGGGAAGTAAAAGGTCAAGAATGTGTCTACTTTTGTAAGTGTAAGTAATCAAGTTTGTGTTGACTCTAGAAACTGCCAGAAAAACCTACGATCAATTCTCGATATTGTTTTTGTTTTTGAGACTAAAAAATAAAATCAGAGTGTCAGGAAGGAGGAAAAAATCACACACACTCAGTCACTCAGTCAGCGCATAGATATATAGAAAAAAGATGAAAGGGTAAATAAATTCTATCTCTCCGTAGTAAGTACAAAGTTAGTATCGTTTCATGTATGTATTATATGGTATTTATATCTGTTTTGAATCGAATTCCAAATTCCGAATTAGAATATTATACGATCGTGAACATGGAAATGGAAACTATCGAAAGGCAGATATCCAAGAATCAGAGATCATGAGGCCCGCTCAATCTGTCTCCACACTAGCACTATAAAGAAAGGAAACAGAAAACAGACACAAACATGACACAGGCACACACGAACGCTGAGACTCTGATTTTCCGATGCAAGTATCTTTGTGAGGGAGTATTTGTTTTATTTGGAGGTTCGCTGAAGCATTTATGAGTTATTTTTGGCAAGCCACAACTTCTTCGTCTTCTTCCTAGATCTTCTTCTTTCAGCTTAAGGCTTAAAGACTTGTCTCGGCTCGCTATCTATCTCTCACTTGCTTGTTTGTTCTTTAAAGAAATATGACTCTGTTACTGGTTACTGGTTACTGGTTACTGCTAATGCTATATGGCTAGGCAAGTCCTCTAGTTACAAACACTGACTGACTCCAACTGGAACTGGAACAGTGGAAAAGTGGAAAACCGAAAACTGGACCCACACACACAACAGCTCACAAACTCACTGACAAACTACTGCAATCTGCAGCAACGGATTCTCTCTCCAAAAACACCAAACTCCACACGTCCACGATCAATAATACTTCCGAGTCCGACTTCGACCGAGACCGACACCGAGACCGACCCAAAGAAAAGACTCAAAGAACAAGAATATAATTATATACAGAGCTAGCAGGCCTTAGACATCCACTTGAGTATTTTACCATGCACAAATCTACACTTAGACACTGCACTGGTGACTGGTACTCCTAGTTTTTACGTTTTACGTGATACATAGGTTACATTAGTATAATCCAGAAATTCCACAGCCAAAAAACCAAAAAAGAAATCTGCCAATGCTCGCTCGTCTAGAATTCTAGAAGGAGACACTAGAGTAAAAAGTCTTAGAAACTAAGAAAGTATACACAAACAGTGGGATTTACAACTTCAAAAATACCCTATGATGTCTACTCACTAGTTCTAGTTATAGCCTACCATCTACTGTAACTTTTTATTTTTTTAAATACTTTTACTGACTACAGATTAGAGATTAGAAAATTCATCAGCCACCAACCACTAACACCACTACTCTTTAAAGTAGACATAATATTTGTAAACACATGGGGCCAGTAATGACAATTGGCAATCAACTCACGCTGGGCTGTGTCGCTTAGCGGAAATGGTAATTATTTCGTTTATATCCGTACACTCCCTCCCACTCATGCTATTAAGGGATCTATCTAGCAGTAGCATCTGTATACTTAAAGCATATCTCTATGTACCTATTTACATTTTTGCATATTATGATAACATCCAAAATCCAATGGAATGAAACCCTGTGTCTAATTTAATGTATGGCACAAGGGATAAAAGCTAAGGGAATGGGAATGTAGCCATCCAGATCCAGATTACATTACAAACAGAGGAAGAAACAGATACGGCCCCATTGTAAAAATTTGTGTATCTGTCAATTCAACTATGTAACACAAATTCAACATGTATCTTCTCCATTTTCCACTTCAAGTCTCCAGTACACTAGTACAGATACTGTATCCCTAATAATCCCGTGTGAACAACACCTTGGGCAGGCTATATATGCATACATTTCTGTTCGTTACATAAATTATTTGTGAGTAATGAAGAAGATTTTTAAGAGTTCCCCTCCCAATTATATACAGTCCAATTGACACAGTGCTTGAGTGTGTACTCTAAAATAAAATCTTTTGCATACAGTCATTATTTTACCAACTATGTTTATAGCTATACTTACCATTACAGTTTACATTTACAGGAAGATTAATTCTATACTATAACTGTAATCTGTATTTGTATACTAAAACAAAACAGGTTCTGAAGCCGAAATCCAAACTCACGTTTTTAGTGTGTTTTACTATATAATATAGATGCAATTTCGTATATCCTCGAGCCAAATCCTGCTCGTCTGGTCCGTCGTATGTCATGCCTACTCCTTCTTTGAGAGTACATCACACGCCATGCACCTGTCCTTGACATTATAGAGTTTCCGCTTCCATATTATTACGAGACTGAAAGCCCGAGAGCCCCATCGAATGAGAGTAATTACTCATATGTGTGCCTAAGGTTGTGTGCAAATAACACCCATGTCGATGTGGATGCATAATATGCCTTTTTGCATGTAATTACATATATTATATATATAGGGAACCTGCTCGGTTTCGGTGTGGTGAGGTTTATAGGCATATCACCTACTAGTACATAGGTGTGTATTATTGTTATTTCTATCCCAAAATAAGTTATTTACTTCAAAAAAAGATTTCTTAGGGAGCGGTAGCGGTATGGCAGGAAGACCATAAAATAAATTGACTTGCGACAATTCAATGTATTATATAAATTAAAGTACCTAGGCAGGTACATATCGCTACTCAAGAAGCAAAATTGCCTCCAGTTCTCATTAAATGCAAAATTGTCGATCTCCAAACTCCAATCCACGCTAAAAGCAAAGTTGCTCTTCGCCATTTTTTAATGTATTTAATTGTGCATATTATTTCCCTGCAAAATAAGCAAGTATACTTAGATATTTTTTCATTTTGTTTATTCGAATGAAAATCAAAATTATACGCTATTTAAGCCACAAAATGGAGATTGACAATTTTGCTTTTAGTGAGAATTGTAGAGAACGGCAATTTTAATTCTTCAGTATATAGCGATATGTATTTTTTATTATATCGGAAGGTATATATAGGTATATGTTAGTTACTATTCATAAACAGAGAAAGTACCTAGGTATTCGGTGAACTGAAACTGAACGCAGGACGGACTACGAAGGCAAGTAAATATAGGTATATCATAAAATAATTGTATTATAAAATCATTTGGAAATGGGTTAAGTCTATGTTATGGACATGGACATGGAGTGGGAGTGGGAGTCTCATTTCGTTTCGTATCGTTGGCGTTATATTGGAAAGGAAGTATGGAGTTGATTTCAACTCCGTTCAACTATCCGAATTCCGAATGGAATTCCGATTTTGGATTTGAATACGAATTCCAATTCTTACTGCTTCCCCGCTATTTGGCTTTAGTCCCTTTTAAACAATTTTTTTTCTCAAATGTAAATGTATGAGAATATTTTATGGATATTATAAATTATAACATATGTATGGGGCACATCCAAAGTTACTAGACTTCAAGCTCACATAGACAGTTTTACAGTCGACATTTGGACAGGTATATAGTTTTGGCGTATAGTTCTATTAGCTAAATCACACACTACACGCTTCTATATAGAGACAGTTTTAAAAAATATTTCAATTTCGTTGTCGTTGTCGCAGTCGTTGCCAACAACATAAGTTTAAAAAAAATGAAAGTAAGAATAGGACTGGATATTAAGGAATGGAAATGGAATCGGGATGCAATACTGATACTTATAGGAATTGGCAATTGGTGGAAAGTGTAAACTGATAGTGATAGCTCACTAGTCAGCAGTTTCTAAAAGAGTACATTTTTATTCGTTTTTCCTCTCTCTCTTTCTCTCTCTCTCTCTCTAACTAATCTAATATGATTCAGGAGTCTCTCTCTCTCTCTCTCTCTTGGCGATGAGACTCCTTGCCAGTTTATTTTACGCATGTTTTCATGTTCACCGTTCACGTTCATCCTTTTCTCACACCAATTTACCATTTTCCCATATATATTTTTTTTATTTATTCCCAGTTGCTATTTCCTCCGGAGAGATAGTCAAGAAGATTACAGCGTTCCGGGTACTAGAGCACAATGAGAGCTTTGTCACACACTCTCTCACTATTCTCTATGCTGTCTGCACGCTCAAAATATTTATCATTTTTAATATTTTCTTGAGCTTCTCGAGACTTTTGCAATAGGATTATAAACAAGTACCTACCTCTCCAGTGCAAGTTGATACATTGGAGAGCTGACACTCTAATTATGTACCTACGCAAGCAATAGACCATATGCCTGCATATGCACCGTTACCGTGACCGCTACCGTTACCGTTACCGTAGACGGGAGATGGGAGACGGAGACGATGTTAATATTGATGTTATCAAAGTGATGAAGCTAATTATTGCATGAGGCGAGAAGAGAAATGTAGACGTTTCCAAACACGTTCTAGACATTCCCCGGTCGTTACGGTTGACCGAACCGTTTTATCTAATTCCGTGCATCCAAATAATCCAAAGGCTTAATTTAAGCCGAACGGAGCCCATCAAATCTCACCTTCATGAATTCGGATTTCACTCTTTTTCTCGTTGCGTCATTCGATTTATTGTCGCTCACACATTTTTTTTGATGAAGACGAAGGGAGTCATGTTACTTTTTTCCCAACTTCGACTGTAAAAATGAACTGTACTGATACATACTATATAGTAGACTAACTAGTGAGATAGAAGTACTAAGTAGTAATATACTAAACTACAGCAGACTTATGGCATGGCATTGACTGATTACTCCCTTTTTAGCTGAAAGCCTTTCTCGGTTCAGGATGGTTTCTTTCCCCGTTCGGGATGAGTGGAGGTGGTATGTCATAGTATAGGAGAAGGGCCTTGTTGATCTAACGAGATAAAGATCTAGAAAATGAATGGGGGGGAGTTTTGAGAAATTTCTGGGGTATAGGTTACGTCGTCGTTCTTGTTGTCAGCAGCAACTTATAAATTGGGATAATTTGTCAATTTTTCATGCAGTCATTTTTCGTGTCTATTAAAAAAAAAGGAATGTAAGACACGTACTTACCTACCTACCTACTTATGCATACTCTATTCTAAGTCGACGTGGAAGGCGAAGCCTATACTAACTCACTTTTACTGAAACATGGAAAGAATCATCAACCTACAGACCTACAGCACACAGTCTTGAATTTTGAATAATATTTTCTTTAAAATAATATTAATATCAATTGAGTACGTAGGCAAATGGGAATTTAATACGGCCGATGCGATGGGATGGTAAAGAATAATAAAACAACAAACATATATCTGAAATCTATTTCATGTGCTCACATGTAAGTTTTGTGCTCTCCAAAATGAAAAGATGTCTCATTTAAAAAAATTTATATTCGACATGCCCGAAAAAAATGACAGACAGACAGACAGGAGGATGAGGACGAGGGATAATGCCAAAGATTATGTAATAAAAGTATCTATAGATATGCTTTCTGTGGATATATGTCGTTACCGTTATAATGAAATGGCAGCATGGAATATAATATGGAATGGAAGATTTCCATGTTGGATTTGGAATGAATTCGATCCCCAGAGAGAAGACGACGTGGGCGACATACTAAATTAAATTCACAAATTCTGTAACGCACCCCTCCACTCACTCTCAAAATTCAGTCAAAGTACAACCGTTTTTCGTATCACTTTATTCTTTTTTCCCCGAGCAATTACTTACAGACAATACACTGACAGAGAAAAACATACATTCACTGCTAGAAATGAAAGGCAAAAGTAGATAAGGAAAAAAAATACCTTTGAATTAAAATAAACAATTCGCTATAAATTTCAAGTAGAACAATCGAACAATATATTATACGACAAGTTGACAATTTTGAATTCGAATATATACACAACATGCATAGCAATAGTGTATACGCAGAAATAATTTGAATAAGGTAATATACTACCTATATACTTAAACATAAAAAAGCAAAATTATGTTTCACATATGTATAAAATATAAGCATAGCAGTATCCGAACATTTTATGCCCAGTAATTAATACCCAAATTAATAATTACATACAAATTTGAGTGATTAGTTTCTACCTATTTTAGTAGGTAATAATAGCACTTACTACTTTGTAAACCAAAATTTAAATTCTAATTTCCCATATTTTTACTTTTTAAATTCAAATTTTACTACGCTTCAAACTATAAGTAACGTGTGTAATCATCATCTATTTGAGTGAATCTGTATTCCTAAAAATCTAATACACAAATGCATATACTTATGTAATTATCTTAAATTCGTATCCTTTCTTACGATAACTATATTACTACTATATAATGACAAATACATATATCCATACAATATATATTTATATTTAAACTTTGGTTTTCCTACTCTGCTACACCGTCGGCGGCCCATCATATCATATTAACGCTGACTCAAAATCTGCTATCTGCTAAGTATATACCTATCTATCTCTACCTGCATTCTAGTTTTCGCTCACAATATATATTGTATTAGATTATTATCATCATCATTATCATGTAAACTATTTTACAATTTTTCGATTAGTTAATTATTATTATTAATTTTTAGTTGCTCCCACACAGTACAGTACATAACGGTTTGTGTAACGAAATCCTTACACTTGGATTGGAAATATAAAGTGAAAGCATACAAGTAATAATTAAAAGGTATAATTATTATTTTTACTTACTTATTAGATTCTAGATTCTATAGACTTGGAGTTTTTATTTTTTATAATAATAATTAATTATTATTAAAATTAGTTGCTTACAATGTATAATATATATACTGCTCAAGCAAATTAATTTGTATTATGTGACTACTTTAAGTATACGCACACGAGGAGATTTAATAATAAAAAGTACCTAGGTAAGGTACTTCTATACAAAAATGAGAGGAGGAGGAGGAGGTTCATCACACCATCAAAGCAAAATGTACACAAATTATTTTTATGCAAAGTAAAAAGCACACGGCATAAATGATTGATCATACAGAACTTCCATCTCAAATCAACACACAAATTAAATTAAATTACGTTGAATACTTTCTTATATGTAAAGAAAACAAAACAAAATGAAAAACTTGCTCCGTAATCAAAATAAAGCATATTATATATTTTTCTCACAAAAAACTCGCGTTATTTTTATGCTCATCTAATCTGAATTCTGAATAAAATTTTTAAGTATATAATGTACAATATAATATAGGGTAGGTAGGTACTATAAGGTATAATGTATTACTAAGGCATGAGACATGAAAGCTCTACGAGAAAATTCAGAATACATAAATCAGACAAGTAAGTAAACATTTTTGTATTATACAAAAAAAAATATTCTATCGAGTATCTCAGTATACCTATTATTATTATTATTTAGCAATAAATCTGATTATTTGATTTCCCAAAAATCACAAAACTATTAATATTTAAACGAATGGAACAACATCAGACTCGGAATAATTGTAAATCGTAAATGCTCTCATAATAATAAGTATTATTATTAATATATGTATAGCTATATAACGTGTGTATCAGTATAAGTAGGTACCTAATATGAAATTTTCGGATTCTTTTTATGTACATACAATTAGTCATAATGTGGTCCTACTTCTTACTTGCGTAATATTTTTTATACATTTCGATTGTTTTCATCAAACGGATCAAACTGATTACTATAAGTGTCTTTGTCGTTATTATTTTACATTATTATTATGTGTGGTGAGCTCTTGCGAGAGCAAGTTCGTTCCTTTTCCACATAAATTCTTACAAATATCCGAAAAAGAAATTTTTAAAATGTAGAATTTGATGGTCTGAATTTGGTCAACAGTTAACACACGTATATATTTATACTTTTTCTATTTTCACATATTTTGTATAGTGGAACATGTCAGGAGCACTTCTGCATTTTGCGAAACAATAATAATTATATACCTACATGTTATAATAATATACTATGCGATTATTAATAATAATTAGGCAGTATTAAATAACACTACTTACATTGTATATATATTAAAAATCTTAGGAAACTAGTATACATATTATATTTAACACACATTCAAATATATATAGATATATACCGTAATTTAAATAAGACATCAAATCAAGACAATTTTTTATGTAGTAATAATTATTCGTCACAATGAGATTTCATTCCGATCCTGTGTACTATCACGACGGCGAATTTATTTGTCAACACTATGTATTTTTTTTTAAGGATTAATTCCAATCACCTGGCTTGTAAATTCGGAACGATCTTGATTTTAATTGATGGAAGTCACGCTCTCAAGTAGATTCGTATATTATTTTTTTCGCTTGTTATAGTGACCGAGATTGATAGTGTAGTTTTGGTGCTGTTCATACATATATCATATCATGTAGTAGGAGTAGTGAGTCCATTATTCATCGCCTATAGCAGCAATACGAAGAAATCCACCGCCCCCACCACCGCCACCACCACCACCCCCACCACGTGCCATAAAGTTTCGATCGTCATCATTGTCGTCAGAGTCCGTACTGTGATGATCCTCATCGCTCTCTCCACCAAAATTATTGATATCATCATTTTCTTGTTCGGGCTGAACCTGCTCCCGCGGGGGCGAGAGGACTCGATGCGGTGAGGGAACTCGATTCAATTGCTGGTACAAGCCACCCCGACCACGAACTACACTTCGAAGATTTGCTCGACAAACCCGGCAAAAATTGTCTCCCGCTTCCGGTGTCAAATGCGTGAAGGAAAATTCATATTAGTCAAAGTTAATTCAACTACAATTATTATATATTATGCCAACCAACAAAAGATACTATACATACTGCGCATTAAAAAGTTTAGAAATTGAGCCAAGCAAGCTTTCTAACTGACAAAAAAAACAACAATAACTTACGTCGAGCGTAGTGCGAGCACTGAGGGCAACAATCATCGATGGGGAGGACTTTTCCACAGAGCGCCGTATTTGGACAACGAACTAAAATAGTTTTATTGTTCCGCGTTTAATTATCCAAATAAACTTTCGAAACGAGCCAGGCATGATGAAGAAGCAAAAGCTTTGGATTTAAGCCAATATGATGAGATACAATAAAAGATTTAAAAAAATTGATGGTGTTTACCTAACCGCCTTGGTCCCGCGGATCGTATGTCCGTAGCACAATGAGGGCAATATGAGTCTAGTACCCGTCTTGTTTTGTCCCCTGAAATAGAATCCTGAGCAGCAGGTCTTCTTCCGTTTCCGCGAACATAATTACGAGCCCTTCCATGTCTGGAACGTCTTTCAGGCGCCATAATGACTCAATTTCGTCAAATGTGTGGAACTTTTTTTTTGGAGAATTAATCAGGATATAATCACAAAATTTAATGCACACCTTTCAACTGGAATCAGTTGAATCTGTTAAATATATAAAAATATGGAACATTAGTCATGCTTTGGTTTTTCAGAAAAGTACAACTTTTCTTTCTGGGGTGTCAACTGCATGTCATGTAAGTAAAAGCATGTAGTGTTCTCTCCACAGTGCACATAATAGTGCCTAGCCCCGTGTAAATTATATTGTTTTTCTACTTAAGTAAATGAGCCAATGGCCATTTTACATTTATTATATATTTTTAACAAAAATATGAGAACCATATCTTTCTAACTACATACATACGGTCAGTCCCATTAAGATAAATACTAATTCTTCGGCTAACTTCAGCTCAGTCTCCTTTTGTGTGCCTAAATTTACAAAATAAAACTGCTCCTTTTTTATCACAACTCACTGTAAAGTTTTGCCATTCTCGGCCTCGGGTTATAGGTACGTTCATTCATGTTTATTAATTCCTTGGACGGAAAAGTATATATAGACACGAGTAATTTTTTTTATCGACAACATTACTTGGGAATTCGAGTACAAAAGTCATTTCAGAAATGACACGGCACGGTCTATAAATTCTTGAAGAGTTATAAACTATACAACATTAAGGTAACTGCATCAAACTGACTAGACCACCAAAACTATAAAAAAACACCATCACAGTCTTGAAATATAACTATCAATAATTAATCTTAGGGCAAAAATTAGAATATACTACACCTATGACCTACATTATGGGTCACAGGTCAACTTCTAACTGCACATTGTTGGTTTTTTGTACTATATAAATCACAGAATTAAATCTTTTATTATCATCCACTCCGGTCAATTTGGTACACGATCTGTACATCTCCACTTCCTCCTCATCCCCAAAACCTTCCACCTTCTTCCTTCCTTTTATTTTCAATCCTATACAATTGAACACGCGAGATCAAATGTAACTCATTTCTTTCCTATCTCCAAATAAATGATCAATTTGGAAATCATTTAAAACGCAACGAAATGTCGTCGTGTCTCGTCTCTTCTTCCTTTTCAACAATACCGAGAATTTTTTTTTAAATCCCACTTCACTAAAAATTAAAAATCCTCCTCCTCCTCTGTCTTCCTCAATCACCTCCCTCACGAAGTACAACTCAACATAAGAGGGAAACAATCGATAAATATTCGTTGTCAGTTTACCATATTTTGTCTATTTTTTAGTTCACAGTTATGTATCATACTCTAAAAGCTCATGAAATGTTGAGTGTCTGAACGAATGCTTTCAGTGTATGTCAGTGTACGTTCATATACATAGTGAATTCAAACAAAATGATTTTACTGATAAATTATTATTATTATTGAGAATATTTAGAACAGTATATAAAAGTTACTTTTTTTAAGCACAGATGATGAGAAATTCGTTGTTGTTGTGAGAGCCAGTGCAGTGGCCAGAGGATTCAGTATATTTAAATCGATATTAGTAATATTTTAGTATGCTGTATTGTATTTTCTGTATATATATTTTGTATTTTTGTATGCATGTATACTTAATCAAATGTAGGATTTTGTGAGAGACGATGAGAGATGTGTCGTTTGTATAGTTGTTGGTATTGGTGTTGGTTGTTTAGGTTTAGGTGCAGTACAAACAAGTACACACGGTGCAGTTAATGTATTCCGAGAGACTTTCTGGCACGTTGGCCTTCGTATATATCGTATTCTGTTATTCTGTATAGTATATATATATGTTGTATTGTATTGATTAACTGTATATATGAACAATGAAGTTGAAAGTTGCTCAATAATTACATTTGTTTGAGGCCACGACGACGACAATAATTACAATACAAATTGAAAATGGGTTATGTGTGGATGATTGTGCTTGTGCTTGCGTCAGTCAGAGTAACCAACCAGTGTTTGTTGAATACTACGATGATACTGACTGAAACTGGTGTGAATTCCAATTCGGATTTCGATCCGAACCCGATAATTACATGCCACCCACTATATAGCAACCAGAAAACTTCTTTCTGTCTGAAGCACGAACTACTGAGACTTCTTCCAGAGAACTAAATTCAAAATTGGTATTATAGTCTCTTCTTCTTCTTGGGTTTTTGCTGAATGTTGATATTGATACTGCATGTATTTTAAAAACGACTTGTAAAAAAAACGAAGTTGTGCTGACGTTTTACGAATACACTATGCTAGAATGAGCGTTTTTTCAACGACGTAATATACGTGTATGTAGGTAAAATGTTGAATGTTGTTGGTGGATTGGAGTTGGAGGATATATGGGAATAGGAAAGAACAGCTGATGGTACTTTGTTGATGTCGAAGTTTAAAGGTATAGGGATTTAAAGAGACGAGAGAATTTTTATATTAAAAGGATTGAGAGATTGAGGTGTATATCTCTTCCCTCTTGTAATTAGTATAGTTTATAGTGTGTATGTGTGTTTGTAGGAGAATCCCTGCCAGGAAAAGAAAGTTACTTAAAGTTCAGCCATAACAACAAAAAGTGTAGTCAAGTTGCTGCTGCTGCAAGAAGTTGCAAGTACTGTTCTTCGCAGTTATGACACGATGACGATATAAACATTGGATTTAGGACCAGCCCAAAAGGTAGTTGATAAATTACATTAGGGCTCCTTCCATTGGACTACGGACAAGGAAGGAACCACTAAACAGTTGTCAGCGATAAATTGATCCACCTATTGGAAATATTCCAGTGACTGGGAAATAAGGTACACGCAGCCCATAGGAATTTACAAGGCAAAACGTACTCAAATTTCTGAACACGGACGAATCGTATATGGAGTAGCGCTAAATTTGAATTATTTTGGAGTCAACTCAAACTGTAAAAAAAAATTTCAAGTCTTCACAAAACTAAACTGCAAGTATTGTATAGTTTGTTGTTTGTGTCCACAAACAAGATGAGATTTTGACATAATATTTAATTTCCATTTCTCATCTGTAAAATCTGAATAATAATACCATAAGAATCTTAATCTTGAGTAATTCTAGTTTGTATTACGTGTTATATTAAGTAAATGATAATTTCAACTATCACTTACTCACTAGTCAGCGACTTCCTGGCAACTGGCACTGGTCAGTCTAAATGGTCTATTTACCGTCAGCCTTTCAACTTTGAACTTTGAACTATCAACTTTGGAACGACGCGGAATAGAGTCTATCGTAGCCAGCAGGGCCAGGCGACGTCAGGCAAGTTGCGGGCTGGTGATAAGAAGACAATTCCAATTTGATTAGAAAGGTCCAGAATTTCAGCATGAATTTTCCTGGTGGGGGACTGCGGTATGAATACGTGAAGGGACCTGTTTCAAAGCCATCACCATGCCCTGGATTGTACTGCGGTCGAACTCCGATGGCTGATGGAAAGTAAGAGAGACTTTTACTTGTAATAATTTTACTTGCTTTGTTAGTTTGTCACTATTGATTCGTGTACTAATTTTACTTGATACTTATGCGTTGTTAGTTTGCCACTATTGAAGATTGAATCCAAAGAATACTGGATATTTAATTTGTAATTTTATATAATGTCTTGTATGACAGTTGGAGTGCCTGTGGAGGATGTCCTAGAGGGTTTCGAAAAAGTGCATTATTTACCTGCGAAAAATGCGATGGAGATCTAGTGTTGTATGATTGGCTGTACTTAGGGTTCATGGCTCTTTTGCCAATATTACTACATTTGTCGTCCATCGAGACTAAAATATTGAGGTAATTTTATTCTTAAAAAAACTAAAATTTGGATCAACGATCATTACTGTGAATTTTATTTATAAACGGCTGGAATTGTGATCTCATTCTAATTTATTCAATGGTAATTTACTGAATGGTTTTTGTTGCAGGAGTAGCAAAAGTACTTTAGGTCTAGTCATGTGCTCTCTTATTGAAGTTATAGCAGCAGGTGCAATCACAATACTTATTTGGGAGCCATTTGGAAGTTTTAAAATGAAGTCCTGTGGCACAAATAATATTTCCGATTGGTATCCCATATTTTATAATCCGCACCCAAATTACGAGGAGACTCTTCATTGCTCCTACGAAGCTGTTTATCCTTTGTAAGTGCGCTAGTACTAAAGTAATATTTAGTTCCTATTTTTTGGATGCAATTAATTCGGTAAATTATGCAATAATTCCATCCAGCCCTGTCATATTAATTATCCCGCTGCAGCATTAATATATTATATATTAATTTATCAATCATTTGAATATTTTTGTTGTTGATTTTTATTTCAGATACACAGTAGTTTTAGTATTTTATGCAATCGCAGATCTACTTATGCTAATCGTCCGTTTCTTCGCCAGCTTTATTGGAATCAAAGTATCTAAATCAATTTATGCTGGTCTTTACTTTTTCCCTATGTTGGCCCTCGCTCATCTTACTTTAGGAGGAATTATTTGTAAGATATACATTACATACATCAAGGCTAAAATTATGTCAAGTAACATGTAAACTCGCGCTTGCATGTCCCTTAAAATTAAAGTGATTGAAGTTTTGATGTCTTGAATTTGCAGATAATATATTTCCATACATTACCATTATCACGTCCGTTATATCCTGTTCGTACAATTTCTCCAAACGAAAGCATCAGGTAAGTAATAGTTACACAGAAACAAATTTTGAACTTCAAAAGTTGAATTTATTAATTTTATCAATTAGAAGATTTTATAAGCTCTGTAAAAGTCGTTATTTTCTTCAAGTGTTTACTTTTTACTTTTAATTGTTTTTAGGATATCAAAAGTCTGTTCTTGGACAGCATAAAAGACTGGAGAAATGCAGGGATTATTTTGTGTCACTGGTTCCTTCATGGCTATGGAATCATATCAGTTACTCAGTTACAGAATGGCCCTCTGGATTTGTGTCTTCTGGGATTAGTTCCTCTTCCAGCTTTGCTCTACATTCTAACTGTAAATTTTACTGATCCTGAAAAAGTTCATGCAAATTGACCCCCAGTTGAGTTGTAATAATTATTTTATGAGAGAACTGGGAACTGAAGACGAGCACGTTAAAGTATTTTTAGGAATTTTAATGGTCATATATATGTATTTTATGTATAATACTATGTTGCAATAATAATTTATTACATTTTTGCATTGATGTATAATAATATGAATTATTATAGTTATAAAAAAATACTTGAGTCTAACGAAAATTAGTCGAGGTTTGGTTACAATATTTTAATGTGAACCCATGGACCGTGATCTGGCTTTAAATGTATAGTTTTACGCCTTTGCGGTCCCGAGCGACTCTTGCACATTAAAATGCACCGAGAAAGATACGAATGCTGCAGCAGTGAACATGGGAGAAATAATCACAATGCAGAATAAGTTAATAATTATTCAAGTATAAAATACAATTATCTAGTTCTCGTTCGTTTTTTTACATTTGGGTTGATAATGTAAGTATATACCACCAGTATAGTATTCTTATACTCAAAAAATGTAAAAACCAAAACAGGATGTCGAAATCGGCCATTCTTGTGAAATTAATAGAGATGAATAAATTTCATGCCAAAATCGCTTTGAATTGACTTAATCTTGGCATGGAAAGTGGCTAGGAAAAATTTCGCTATATTGTTCGACCTAGTAATGTTTAGCCAAACAATTATGATATATATATTAGGATATCGCGATTACTAACTAGTAAAGTGCGACCATTCAATTATGTAAGGTGATATAGGTTGTAGTTGTAATAATGCCAGAATTTATGTACTTGGTATCATATTATGTCAATAATGACAGTACAGTTTATTGAAAAGTAAATACTTTAATAATGATGTTATTATTTTGAAATTTTTTAACCCAACTTACTAATTACTACCAATACTGTACTATCAACAACCAGTTCTACTTACACCTTATTTAATAATAATTGTTTCCCACCTACATAAAAGTTAAGATTAAGAAAAATAATAAATCTCTTTTGTCCTCATAAATCTGTGCATCATCGTAACTAAATGTATTGTTTTTACAAAAATTATTATTTTGTATAGTGGTAAGCACGTTAGGGCCATTCTTAGGTATAACAAAAAGTCAAAGTAATGGTTCATATTTATATACCATTTGAAATTTGGAATTTTTTGAATATGAAATTAATCATATTGCTAATAACATATTACTAAGTAATGAACCACACTTGATTTTATCCTCAACCCCGATAATTATTTTTAAATATTTTTGTATCTTCTCACGTAAGACTTTTTTCTCCTTTTTGATCGACGCACATCGCCGTAAATATAATATTTCAGGAATTTTAACAACCATACAAAATTGAATTAGCAAATGGGATAGGAAAAGTATTGAGCCTCGACGTAAGACACATGCGTGGGAAATCGAAATTTTACACTTTTTAATTTTGTGATTGTGCGAATATTGAATATTAAGTTAATAACTAATTACAAATTGCAAAGAGATATAGTAAAGTTTTAAGAGTTCAAGTCAAAATTGAAGACGTTCGTTTCTTATCACAAAATAGTGATCATAATAGGTTAATGTTTCGAATTTATAACTTGAATAAATGCTAAGGAACCGCTTTACATATATACCTAAATATTAAATGTAGAATTTCTTATTATTGATTTTACCCGACTCAAATATATTTGTATTCGATGCATACGTAGTGCACATGCATAGATATAATTTATAAGTGTAGAATATATTATGGGAAATGGGGAATCTCAATTTAGGAATCGTATGGACAGTTTTTGTTCAACTTCAGAGCGCTCCAAAACTTGACAAAATTCTTCAAAGCTAATCATTCCATCTCCGTCGGTATCAGCTTCAAGAATTGTCCTCTCTGCGATGCTCATTAATTGTTCCTCACTGAAAAATAAAAATTATTTCATGGGTTTATGTCAAGTCTGTGAATCTAATGTAGAAATGGATTACGTTTGAAAAATAAAATAAAAACCAGATAGACAAAAGAATCATTACCCTATGTTCTCTCCAACCATCAAATGAAGGACAGCCATGAGCTCTTCCTTGGTAATCCGGTCATCGTCGTCCACATCGTACAGTTTAAAGGCAAACTGTAATTTCCCTTCACGAGAATTGTGATGATTTTCTTTATTCTTTTTCACAGGTCTGAAATGAGCCAGTACACGGAGGAACTGACGAAAATTTACGCGATCCTCATCACTGTGTCGGAAGAATGCATTCACGATCCTATCCCCGAGAGGGTTTATAGCTAATTCTGGTATGCGAAGAAAATCTTCTCGACTCAACGCTCCATTATTTGATTTATCCAATGCAGTAAAACGACTGTACAAACGCTCGATTTGATTTCCTGAAACTATTTTTATGAAAAAAGATTTTCAATTTAAGTCCAATATTTTCACAAATAAAATGATTTCTTGAATTTATTAAAATTATCCATTAAAAAACTCACATCCAGTTTCTTTCTGAATATCAGCCAGTTCCTCATCCCTTAGTAATAATGACGGTCGGCTCCCCATGTTGAATCTACTTCAAAATTAATACACAAACACACCAAGCGTCAAAATAAAATAAAACATTCAAATTCAGCACAAATTTAATGTGTCGGTCGGTTCGGTGTGATTCACCAACAAAGACAACAATAACAAATTTCTTCTCTTGAAAATAATTCAAAATTAAGAACCAAAACTTTCAGTTCACGCTATTTAATTTAAATCAATTCCACATTCACTCCCTTCCTATATCAATTTTCATTGCCATTCACTACGCAGCTATAGATCTCAGGTGGCCGTCAATGCAATGTGTCAAATAAAAATACAATATTTTCACCCCTCACCAACAAGACTAATCAAAACTAACCTAACACTGCTCTATAGCTTAATGACGATTATATTTTCTAACCCCTGCCCTCATGTAATACACAATAATAATGAAAATTAATTTAAACTCACGTCAATGAAAATGCAGAGCACAACACAGTTGAAAATAAAGTAGATCCAAATCACTTATTAGGTATGACTTAAGTTAAATTAGTAATATTAAAATATATAATGAGATTGATCGGCAAGTTTGCAAACCAGCAGACAAGCGCGTGTACTTTGAACTGAATACGGTCAGTCCAGTTATCTCAAACTTAATTATCACAAATTATAATATAATTTGAACTCTCTAAAAACTAAATTTGATGTGTACTTACTCTATACAGATACTTACTACGTACCGAATTTCTCACTCACGGATTTAATACTACCAACTCACAATGAACAAATAACACATTTGATATGATTATAATATTTTACAATTTTACGGACAGGATAATTTCGCCCATACGTATGTAGGTAATAATACATACACCTTCTGTTGCACATAAAAATATTATACACTATATATTCTTTAACTTCTTCACACATGTATTTGCCATCCAACGAGCCAACGAAACGATCCACCAAAACCAAATATAAGAACCTATAGTAGGCTGGCAAGTGGCTGAAGGTAAAGGCAGCTATTTATTTTATTCTGCATAATATAATACATATTCTATAATTACATATAGTTGGTTGCATGTATAATAAAATATACTGTGTTCAACGTCAACAGTGCAACCCTCAGCCTCAAATCCTGAAGGTAACAGATAATCATGTCTTTTATCTTATGTACCTTTTAAATAAAGCAATGCAAAAGTAACATACCATTTCACCAGAAATTATAGGTATACACGAACTACATGGTTGAAAAAAATTCCTACATATTTCATATGGTAAAATAAAGATAGAGCTTTAGGTACTCGGATCGCATCGTTCATAACATGGTTATGGTTGCTGACCAAACCAAAGTTAGGTACAGTATAGTTATAACTTTTAGAGGAACTGACAGACACACAACTATAAACTTAACTGGGGGCTTCTTTTGCGAGGATTTCAAGTCCCACCCGGGGAAAAGCTGGGGAATTCTCTCGTCTTCCCTAATTATGAATATTTCATTTTGCTATACACTCTATAATGTCTATGACATTCAAAAAGACAATATATAAATCAACATTTAGCCTTGAAGCTGAAGCTTGAGTTTAGAATCACGAATGTTTAGTGTTATGGAAAATCGTACGTAATCAAGCAGCAGCGTGATCGCGAGGCAAAATAACACATTACAATTATTGCAGTTTAGTCACTGCAATATTCAATATGGACATTCATAAACGCACGGCAGTTGTAATACCTTCGTCTGTTATACAGATAGATATAGTTCGATATGCCTCATAATCATAATAATATTATTTACACATGAAATAAGGACGTAAGTAGGAACTCACTAATGGTAATGACGAGTGGTAGTGGCATCAGTATCAAAAACAATTTGATATTAGATATTACGTGCTTTCGAATTTATATATTTAGTAGTTTTAGTAATATAATGATTCAACACGTCACGTATAATGGTACAACATCAAAAATCATTCAATAATAACCCATTAAAGGTTGTAAAAATTTAGCTTCAATTCGCCTTCAATAATAAAACAACAACTATCACACACAGCACAACGCTTAAACGATAACAAATAATATTTTACATGCATACTTATGACGACAAGACACAACAACAGTCAAATCACAAATGGTCAACCTTCATTTTCTCAATTAAACTTCGAACAGAAATATCTGGCATCAGTCATAAATAACGTAGGTATATATAGTAATGACGTGACACCTTCATACCTTCGAAATTTTCAATGTTGAATACCAAACCATAGTAAATGTGATTTTTTCAACTTTCAACTTTATTGCCACACACTGAATATCTGAACTTTAATAATTGTTTTCAAACGAGTTCCTTCACCTTAAAATTATTCTCATATCCACATCCACCCACAATAAAACTATACTTTATTATACAGTCTGTTTACTAATTCACTAATTCTCTAATGTCAGATAAATATCTGACACAATGCACAACACAATACTACTTTTTATCACATGCATATCCTGGATTAGTTGATTTTTACTACAGGTGACAGGCTTCTAACTAATTACAGATAATTTCAATTTTGAATACAAAATACGATGTAGAGATACATAACAAAATGATATTTTCCCTTACCGATTCGCCTCCCTGTAGAAATAATGCACAAATAAAAAAAAGTAATTTCAAATACTTACTGTTTATTACCTATTCTTTTATGTCTTGACTTCTCGACTGTTTTTTTCCGAATGAAGGCTATTGCAGTCTTGTAGTTTTACAAGATCTTGCAGCTGAAGTTTAGCATGGACTGGGCCTGAGTGAGTGAGTTTGGATTGCAATCTAGAAGCTACTGGACACAGCTGGGTGATCTCTGGAGACTCTGGAATCCGGAAATCGGTTACAGGTTGAAATTGCCGTAATAAAATGACGTCACGGTATTCCAGTCATTGAAAGTTCGTGGTTCTGGTTATCTGGTTCTTGATTTACGACAATAAATAAATAAACTAGACCAGCCAACGTAATATCTCTTTCGGTTTCCGTTTAATACCTCTTCGGTCATGCAGTGCTGACTTCGGGCTATTTAGTCTAACTCTGACTTTTGTGATGGGAGTCTGTTTCTATCTTCACCGCGCCGTTTTGTTCACTCATAAACGGAACATCTACTGTTCTGGACTGCGACTTGCGACTGAATTTATACTGGAAAGTTCCTCTGAGGTTTGTGAAACTGGACCAGGGGAATTATGAGATCGTCCATCGACCTACTTTATATAGTGACTGGAGTCTTCATAATTTTTTACAATGCGTTACAGTTTTCTACCACAAAAATGATCAAATAAAACAGCACCAGCACAGTACTTAACTATATAGGTGTGGGCTGTTAAATAAATTCATAAATTATAATTTTATTATAATTAATTTTTCTCGTGTTCCCTTTTCGCTAATTGGACGTCCGTGTCCGTGTCCATGTCCGTGTCCGTTTCCATCCTAATTTATGATGGGACGATAACCTCTTTTCGGCTATTCGGAGTTTATTATTTACGTTTTTCAGCTGAAACTTTGATGAACAATATAGATCCAACCTGACGCGCTTGACCTATTTACATGTTACGCCTTAGCTGAAAAGAATCAACATTTTATTTTGCATACCTGATTTAATAATACAATTAATGAACTTGAAAGCAGTAGTAAACTATTACGTGTATGACTACTAAATTATACGTAGGTACCTACATTTGTTATTATAGTTATGTGCTTAGGATGTATACATAAGTATATCGTCTGTGAAGAACCAAAATGACCCATATCCATTTGTAGCTAAAAATAATATCCACTATCTACAAAAATATTGAAACATGTCTTGAAAGCATTTAAATAGATTATTTTGCGCTTTTTAAAAACATGTAGATAGAACGTTTTCCACTTTTCAAAAAAATGTAAATAGAACATTTTAAACTTTTCAAAATCGTGTAAATAGAACATTTTACACTTTTCAAAATCGTGTAAATAGAACATTTTACATTTTTCAAAAACTCTTAACATGTTACACACGTTTCTCAATTTGTTTTTAAGGCATATAGCTCATTTTGATTCTAGCTTAAATTGAATATGAGTCATTTTGGTTCTTCATAGACGATATCATAATATCTAATATAATAATACTATGTATGGTATGTGCTTTTTGTTAATAGGATGTCTGATTGTGGCCCCGCATTGCTGACAAAATCTATAGTGGAGCCGGAGCCGTCGCCGTCGGGCCGTGATCTAGATTCTAGTCTCTTGAGAATTCTATGAGCCATCAGTATAAGTATGCCATATATGACTATAGCGTGAAAATATTTCATGGCTTATTTACACCTTTTTCAAGAATAAACTTTAATGGATCTCCGAAAATCTTGAAAAATAAACTTGGAGATTATATAAATGCGCTAGGAAACCAAAGCAGTACGTTACATAATTATATTATTATGCTACATTGTCTTTAATAATAATTATTATTAATGTTTTTATTAGCATGAAACTCTGCTTTTAGACAGACCATATTCACAAGTTGAAAAATATTTAAATCTATAAGACAGTAAGTTCATTTATATAAAATTACAATAATCAAATTCAGCATAGTTAATTTAAATCATCATAAAAATGGGACTAATTGTATGTAATTAAAATTAAAAATCCATGTTGTTGCATAATATGTCGTGGTAAGTAATCATCAATCATTAATTAATAGCGTGATCATTCTTGATTTTCTTCAGTCAGTTCTCTCACATCCACATGGTCGTAAGAGAGAGATACAGATGAGCTCGTCCAATTTTCAAAGGAGTACAAGCAGCCCTGACGAATCATCACTAGACTCCCTTTAGCCAATTCAACGGACTTCAAAAATGGCTCTTGACTCTCATTAAGATGGAATGCGGACGATTTAATCCGAATTGGTCCATCCATCACTGTAATGCTCTACGGGGACAAAATAAAATGTTCAATAAAAACAAATTAAATTTCGCGTGTGGGAAGAATCAAAATGCCCACATCCAATTTAAGCTAGAACTAAAATGAGCAGCCTATGTAAAAAAAAACTCTAAATGAGATAAATGAGATAGATGCGTAAAATGTTAATTACGAGTTTTGAAAAATTGCAAAATGCTCTATTTTAAGTTCTTTTTCAATTTCACGAAATATTCCAATTACATGCTTCCAAAATGTGTAAAATGTTCTAATTAGATGCTTTTGAAAAGACCCAAATGTTCTAATATTACACGTTTTTAAAACGCGCAAAATATTCTATTTACCTACATGTGCTTTGAGAAGTGCACTATTTTCTACTTTCTTGTTTTGGAAAAGTTCAAATTTTTCTATTTAAATGTTTTCGAAAATTACAAAATGTTCTATTTACGGGCTTTCGGGATCTTGATATTTAAATTTTGGTCTTTGGTATATTATATAGCACATTTTATTTTCAGCAAAAAAAAGATATAGATCATTTTGAGTCTTCCCAGACCATATACTATGCAACAACCACTAAGCAGTTACTTCCTTGCAAATTCTAAATAATCAGACTAAATTTAAAAGTCCGATTTATAGTCCAAAGTCTATAATACTAATTTATGTAAAGCAAACCTACCATAATTGATTTTACTCACTGCACAAAAATAAATACGCAAAATATCGGTAAAATAACTTGATTAATTAAAACTTATACCATATCTCCAAAAGGGAGTATACTAAATTTTGAGACTGTCCGTGGCTCCAGTATGATAACCCCTCTCTTGATGGAAAGGCTTCTGAGGACTCCACTGGGAAGATCACAATAAGAAACTCCACTGTACACTTCCTCCTTACGCAATTCCTGTAACGTAATAAACAGGAGACTTGTGATGGGATGACAGACAGTAATCCATTTGCTTGGGTGGGCATTCCGCAATTGTTGGTACAAGTCCATCCTCTCGTCCACGAGGCAGGTAATGAATAACTTGGGTAGTTCATTAGCGGAGATTCTTGTAAACGTTCGGCTATTAGGAGGGGGATTCGGGTTGGCTGAAGTTGGTTTTGGTTTCAAAGTGGGAGGAGATGATGGGACCGGGACCGGGACCGGAAGCGATGACACCCACAGTGGCAGAATCTTTGTCCTGGGCTTGCAAATGACCATAGCGTCGTCCATAGTTGACTTTTCCTTAGAATTCTTCCTCCTGATCGTTTCTCTTTTTTGAGCACAGGAGAAAAGTCTTCCTCGTCCCTTCCCCATGACTGTTGATAGCAGTATTCTGTGATCTGCAATGTTTAGATTTTAAGTTGAGATACCAATGATGTGCTTTAATCTGTAAAAAATCCTATTTATTATTTTATTATTTTAAAGTTGGAATTAATTTCACTTACCCTTATCGCACCCAGGGCTTATAAATATCTGTACGTAACTCGTGGAGCACAGGCTGAACTTAACTTACTAGTTACCAGGATGTCTTCAATATTCTCAATCTCAATACCAAAATAAACCGCAGGAAATACAGACTAAAATTGTTATCGAGTTCCAAATAGCGCAAAAATGAAAGAGAGTACTGAATGCTAATGAGATTACTTCTGTTACCGTAACATTTACCGAAAGCGGGTAATAAATTAATGATATAATGAGCTACCTGTACGTACATTTCCTTCGTATTTCATTGATTACAATGCATTACAATAATTTGTTACAAAAGCTTGCACAGTGCACATTACACCTAATGCTACGTAGTTACATTCAATTTCAGCATATTTCACGTATCTATTACCAATAATTAGATTTTACGTTTGCTTGCCATTTTGACAATTGTTTAAGTTTCAGGCTTTAAAACGTTAAGAACCATAATCAAGTAGGTAGATAGGTTCTACATTAATCATTAAGTAACCGCACATTGAAATATCTGTAATTTTTGAAATACAATAATAACTGCATTATTTTTAAACCATACAAATAGCTATAGGCTTTTAAAAATGAATTATTAAATGAATTATTTTATTTTTACTTGAAATTAAAATCTATTGTTTTGCTACTCCTGGCATAAAATTATCCTATTTCACCGTATTAAGGGCTGATCCCCCCCCCCTGGGCTGCAGTAATTCAGTCTCGGTCCCGTTTCATACCGATTTCATAACGTCATTTTATTATATTATCCACCTACTCAGATTAAAGACCGGAAGACTGGTGCATCTAGGTAAATTGTATTACAGTGCTACGAGCTTTATTCGGTAATCAGTATCCTCAAAGAAGGGCTTCTCATAACGGCTAAAATATTTGCAGTACGATTATACCTGTACGACATTATGGATTATGGAAGCAAGCGCAATTTATGTTCCATGTACTTAGGGGTCACCCATCAATGACGTTCACGAAAAACGCAAAATTTGTACCCCCTCCTCCGCTTTAGGTTAACGCACCCGCAATATACGTGTCATACTAAATTTACATAGGTCGCTTGGGATGGGGGATTCTCCTCTAAATCGAAACGTTATTGAAGGACGGCCCCTTCGACGTGCGTCAATTAACAGAAGCAATATTAGGGAATTAGTTGACTCCTTGTGTAAAGCAAACAATGAGTTCGGGAGCAAAGGTGGGTAAATATTTGAGTTTCATTTTGTAACAATTATTATTAATGAGTCATTTCCCAATTTGTGCTCATAACAGGCAGAGGGAAAGATGTCATAGACAAACTATAAAGTACGTAGTGCATACTACCTCATTAATTAGGCAGCCATTGTCATTTTTTGGATTAGTGAGAAGTGGGAGGCATGTGTAGAAGTCATATTACGGATTCCGAAAAAAGCAAATTAATTTGCAATTCATCAATAATGCATTCTAATCGATTTTTTTTAAATTGTCGCTTTTGTCATTGGAGCCGGATCCATTAATTGCTATTGCAGCACGACAACCCACTCGCTTATATCATCCAAGTAATGGAAATAGAAACTAGAAACCCTTTTATTCCTGAGGTCATAATGGAATTTGTCACAGCCAGAGAAAGTACCTGACCTACAAGTATAATATGTATAATTGCTTTTCTCTCCACAACCCTCGCTATTGCTTTTCCAAGCTTTCCCATCATCCCACAAAAGAAACCGAACGGAAGCACACCTAAAGAAAAACCTCATCCTTATCTTTTCAATTTGCATCTCGGTCTCGGTTAATGAGGCTTTGGCTGCGAGTGAATTATTTAATTCCCAAACCAGAGAGTAAAATTGCATTTCCATCTCTACTACGATTTTATTACACACTTTCAGATTTTCATTAAGAGCCAGGGCCGGGGCCAGGAAGCACCACAGTACCAAGTACCAGTTAATTCATTCGTCCGAAATTCCGAAATAATCATGTGCTGCGAATCGAGCAAAGGTAGAATAAGAGCTAAGGATTTCACAGATTTCCCTTCACTATCAGCCGCAGTACCTGAGACACCAATAATAATATCCGGTTATTCCGGTACCGGAACTGATACCGGTGTAGATCTTGGAAATGGACATTTTTTGAAACCGGAACCACCAAGACATGTACCAGGAGCGGTGGTGGTGAACAAAAAGCTGGAAGTTCACATTGCACCCCAGCCAATGTGTCAATTTAAATCCATCACTTGCGGCGTTCTGGACAGACTTGGTACTTACTTTCCAGGTGAGACAGGGGAGGAGCCTTCCCAAAAGGAGGCTGCAGAGAATCTCAGTGAGATTAAAAGTGCTTCGTCGAAATTCCCCAGGCCCAGAATGCATCGCCGCTGTCTATGCGACACGATTAGGCCGATTCTGAAATTGTCCCAGTATGTGGGGGTCGTTCCCCTGAGTATTCATCATCCCCTGACGGAAATGGATGAAGCGCTTGGACGTCGTCCAGGTAGTGTGTCATCCAGTTCCAGTTCCAGCTCCAGTGGAGCTTGTCAACTAGTGTTTAAATGGAAGAGTTTTGGTGGAGTGGCCAACACGGTCTTGACCCTAGGCTTCCTCATATATTTACCATTTTCTTTTGTGCATACTAAAAATAAAATGGGCAAAGTGTTTGACGGGACGGATCTCTACGCTTTTACGCTCCAAACAGTGGCCATGATCCTGGAGACGACGATCCTTCTGTTCTGTGGTCGTTTTTTAAGGTGCAAGTTTATGAAGGTAATTTTTGTTTTACTATACGTAAGATATTGTTGCAATAATTATCATATCAAAATGAGCCATTTCTATTTTTAGCTGAAAATTAAACATCTACAGACAAATTAAAATATCATGATCCTACTGAAAGGATGTAAATAGAACATTTTGCACTTTTTCAAAACGTGTAACTGGAAAATTTTTCAATTTTTAAAAGCGTGTCAATGGTGCATTTTGCACCTTTTCAAAACGTGTAACTGGAAAATTTTTCAATTTTTAAAAGCGTGTTAATGATGCATTTTGCACTTTTCAAAAACATGTAAATAGAAAATTTTACAATTTTCAAAAACAAGTAAATAGACCAATTTGCACCTTTCCAAAACCTGCAATAGAAAAATTTTGAACTTCTCAAAAATACAACATTTTTACACAACATGTTACGCATCTATCTCAGTTAGTGTTTTTTACGTGGGTCCTTTTGACTCTATATAGCTTAAATTGGATATGTGCCATTTTGATTCTTCCCTCAAGATATGAGATTGTTTCTTATTTATTTTAAACTAAGGTATAATATTGCCATGTTACTATGTTCTATCTTCTGATCTATAGGGCTGGGCAGAACTTAACGAAGTTTATCACGCACTCTGTGACTCGGCGGGTGACCTGCAACGGATCAAAGCCAGCTCCTACATTGCATCCTTCATTATTATCTTGGAGATGATTGTTTTCTCCGCTTACAGCTTCGTGACAGGTTGTGGGAACATTAAAATCTACAAGGGCTACTGGGATCTCGCTCTTTGGACTTTCGCATCCAACCTCACCCTATTCATCCCATACACGCTGTCCACTTTGTTTCTGTTTATTTGTCTTCTCATTCGATCCCATTTTGTCAAGATTTCCGAGATGCTGGACTTTGTTGTGAAGAAGCCGAATACGCAGAAGTTACACTTGAAAATTGACTCACTTCGAGTGCTTCACGAGCAGCTGTGTCAAGCTGTTTCGGATTTTGAAACATTTTTTGGAATTCAGGTAAGGGGTCGTCCATAAATGGTGTCATCGAAATATTCCAAAAAATTAAAACATGTACATATATACATAATGCATTCGGCATATATATGGATTTTATATGGGTGAAATTTGATTGTTTCAGATTCTACTGACTTTATGCACGGGCTGCTTTACTGTAACGACTGGAGCGTATGCATCGATTGTTCAAGGGGAAGGGATTTCATCTTCTACAACGCAGCAGGAGACAGCCGCCTGGGCTATGCAAATGTACAGTGCAGCCATTTTTATGCTACTGATTCTGATTGCAGGACAGTTGATGACAAATTCAGTAAGTTTTTTGTTATAGTTTATTATTTTAACATTTTAATTTACTTTTTGTTTAAGTTAATTTTGGTTTCAAAATTGAATTAAAAATTTATTAAGGCGTCATCACCTGCCCCCGTATTGAATTCTTTATCGTTTGTTGAGCTGGATGCGGAAACTCGGATACAAGTACAGGCATTTCTTCAGAAGATTTCAGCTTTCCCAACGCAGATGAGCGCTCTCAAAATTACGAATGTTTCAACTACATTTTTGGCTTCGGTATGATAAGATTTACTGCGTACAATTTAAGGATACTTAAACCTATACTATACCATAAATTCATTTATTTAAAACTTAAATATTTTCCATACATTTGTGAGTATATGTTTTTTTAAATAAATAGGCTGCAACAAATATAACAACCTACTTGCTGGTGCTCATGCAATTTAAGCTTAGCTTGGAAAACTCTTGTTGTGGTGGCGGAGGTATTTCTAATACTGATGGATTGACGTTCCATCAATTCAATGACAGTATTATTAGCCGAAGTGGATCAAATAACAGAAACGCTACTGATTACGACTAAAGATACCTGATGCACTTTTCAGAAACTACGCTCAATATGAACAAATATAATTTGGTCGTTTGAATGTACGATTTAAAAAATTAGTAATTATTTACTATGCATTTAAAATTATGTATAAGGTTTCTTGCATTGATGAATTTCGTGAGTGAAGAATAAAAATTGCCCATTTAAGTTAGAATTCCAATGAGCTATGTTATAAAATGTTATTCCGTATAGGAATAGACAATGAGAACTCCCATAAACCACTGGGTGGAATTATGAGTATTCGAATAAATGGTGGAAAATATGGAAAGAAATAAATTAGCCTCTTTCCTCGTTCACGCTATTCTGAGTTCTGGATCTTTATTTCACTTCAATGCACTGAGGCTAGTATTTGTTATTGGTTGAGATCAATGGTACAGTGAATGAATGTTAAAACAAAGAATTATATAGTATGTACTTGTATGTACTTGTATGTGTGTGTGTTTGTGTGGATTGTGTGGAGTGTTCGTTTTTATTGAGGTCAGAGTAATAAAAACTCTCCTCCTCTCCGTTTGTGTGGAGTTAAATGGGAGAAGCTGTCCCAATGTTAAAGATAGGATGGTGTGATTTTAGAGAGCGACTAAAATCACTGCTGTGACAAATAATATTTAAGAATATTATTTGTAATGCTGAGGAAATTATCCTGTCTCAGCTTGTTGGTTTGTGTGTGTGTGTGTGTATGCATTGTACTGCGTACATTGGTTATGTACTATATATATGTGTGTATTGAATGGTATGTGTGTATATATATAGGTAATAATACCCTCCTCGGGGGGGCGCCTTTTAATGAAAAGACGCCCCTCCGCAAAAATTGTTAAGGTGTGAAGGTTTGTTTGTTTGGAAGGTTTGTGTTGTAATTGTTAAATCTCCATATAATCAGTCGGTAGGTGATTGTTAGGCTGTATGGTGAGCGGGAGATGGTCCATAGGTTGTTGTAGTGGGGGAATCACATTAGATGGATGTGCAGGATCATTGGGTAGGTACGCATCCTCCTGGTCGGCAGGTGAGTAGATGGTCCAACTGCGAAAAATGATCCATCCTAGTAAAGCATAGATGCAGAGGAAGAACAATCCAATTGTGAGAGCGATCCATTTGATAGGAATCCAGGTCGGTCTTGATATTGCTTCTAGGGTAGAGTCCATAGTAGGCGGAGTCTCCAGAATCCATTGTACAGATTTGAGTGTAGTAGGGAGGTCCTCTGTGGCATCGTATGACGTTGTCAGATTGTTGAAATGTCGGTGGCCAATGGTGAATGCTGCTCTCAACGGTAATGTGAAGACTAAGTCCGGGCAGGGCCGAGTGTGATTGTTGTCCATTGTAATGTTGAGTGTGGCGCAGTAGACATAGAATTTCCCTTTGTAGATTTTCACTTGTAAAAGAGTTGGGTCAACATCGTCAGTACGGTTATTGCAGACAGCATACTGATAGGCCAGTCGATTGGCATAGAATTCCAGCTGTGGTTGGCAGGGTAGATGTTGAAGAGAAATTAGGTTGTGTCCATGCAGAGTGTCCATGCGTGTATGATAGACGCATTTTTTGGAGGTGTCCAAAATTGCATGCAGCGGGCCAGTGTATTTCAGATTGCATTGTTGGGTTGAATTGGTTTCCCATCTAAGTCTGAAAGGATCCGCGGTAAGTAGTACCAGGTGTGGGTTGATTATTGGAATTGTGAATTGTAGTTGGAGTGTGTCCAAGTCCTTGTCAGAAATGCAATAGTTGAAGATCGCTTGTTCGCGGGGGAAAATTTGATGTGGAAGTTCCAGGTGGAAGTAATCAAATAATTTTCCAGTGCTATGGCCTTGAGTCCAGGATTGATTGAGTGTGTGTAGAACATCATTGTAGTTCCATTTGTGGTTGATAACTTCAGATAGGTTAAGTCCAAGTTCCAGTAGGTTTGGATTTGCTGGAGAATCATGCAGAGGAAGAAGTTCCTTTTGAAGCTGTCGCATTTTGGGCATGAGTACTTGTCCATTTTTAGTAACTTTGTTGACAACGGAGGTCCGTTCTCTGAATCGAATATCCATGGTAGGCTCATAGGTTGTGATTAGATTGTAAGTTGTCATGGCGTAGAAGGCCATGTCAATACCAGGGCTTGTTTGAACAGACATAAAGGTTTGTGTGACTTTGTTGCGAATTATGTCATCAGGTGTATATAGGTATTGAGAGTAGAAGTCAATTGTAGGTGTGGTTGTATTGTTGACTCTAGTAGACGGGCAGATGGCGTGTAGAGGCTGCAGGAAAAGTCGATCATAGTTTTGTAGACATCGAGTGTGTAATTCATTCATCTGGGCCTCGTCATCTTCGTCAGTGACATCATAGACGAGAAGACTGCAAGGAGGTATAATCTCGATCTTGATGTTGAGTTCATTGTAGCCAATGCTTACGTTGAGATTTGTAGTGGTCCAAAGTACAGGGGATGTTTCGTCCATCCGGTATGTATTACCAACACAGATTGAAAAAGCAAATGTCAGTAAGGTGAGGTGTCGTGCCAATTGTCGAGCAATAGTAGGACCAGCAGTGTGTGCATAGGGGTGATGCATGTGAGGAGTGGATGACCGAAATTTTCGAATCTTTCCCACCGGTTGGTAGATATGTGATGGTTTGACATCAATTTCAGTGTAGTTAGCATATCTAGCTTGAGCATCATTGGTTGTAGTAGTAGTATCCATCGGGTCAGTATTTTCATCATGGATGAGTCGTTTAGTGGGCATGGCAGCATTGGTTTGTGCTAGTTGTGCTTGATGGATTTTTCCCTCCTGATTCATGGAAGTCATCCCAAGTAGAAACATGAGCTTCTTCATCCTGGGTCCAGTCAGGGGTTTTGTAAAAATGTCAGCAGCTAAGTCTTCAGTGCGGCGGTGCTGAATGACGAGCTGATTTGTTTCAATGAGGTCTTTGACCCAGAAGATTCTGGTGTCAACGTGCTTTGTACGATCATGGTGATTGTCGAGGCTGTAAATTAGTTTCCAGCCGGACTCTGAGTCTGTGAACTGATAGATTGTGTCAGTCCATTCACGTAATCCCATGTCAGAAAGAAGATTATGTGACCAGATAGCTGTCTTGGCCATATTGTTGATTCCATAAACTTCTGCAATTGTAGTTGAGTGAGCAACAAGGTTTTCTTGCTTGCTAGTCCAGATCCAAGCAGTTCCATTCAAGAGAACGCAACCACCCATGATGCTTCGGGCTCTTGGGGCTCCCATTGCAAAGTTAGCATCAGATTGGACTTCCATGCTAAGGTTGAATTTCCCATGGTCGTTCCTATAGTAGCGGAGACATTGGTCCTTGGTTGAGATGAGGTAGCGAGCTACACGGAGAGCTGCTTCATAATGGCCTGCATCCCACTTAGCAAAGTATTGTGTCAGCTTTTGTACTGCATGAGAGATATCAGGTCTGGATATTCTCGAGATGAAGAGTAATGATCCAACTAGGCTTTGGTAAAGAAGGTCGTCTCGTTTTGTTCATGCGCCTTCTCGTTCACCGTTGAAGTCTTTGTGCATCGGGGTTTTTTCTGTTTTGCAGCCTTTGAGGTTGAATTTGATTTCGAGTTCTTCAATCTTAGTGTGTTGACTAATTTGTATGTAGTCAGCGGTACGCTTTAGATCCATGCCAAGAAAATGGGTAATTGCATGGGTCTCTGTAATTTTGAAACGGTCCTTGAGGGCCTGGGTAAGGGCATCCAGGTCTTTTTGATGTGTGGAAGTAGCTAGACTGTCGTCTACGTACCAGCAAATGTAAGTCTTGTGGTCGCGTCCAGCTGTGTCTGTGTAACACTTGATGTAGAGGCATTTTTCGTAATCGCTCTGCCTATAGCCGATGGAGTCCATGAATTGTTTGACTTTTTTGTAGAAGTTGCGGGGACTTTGACACAGTCCGTAGAGGGATTTTTTGAGAAGACACACCATGTCAGTTCCTTGACGGTAGCCTTGGGGCTGGTGCATGTAAACCTCTTCTTTCAGTTCAGCGTATAAAAAGGCAGTCTTTACATCAAATTGGCGTATATATTTGTTGTTGAAACCTGCGTCAGCGAGCAGGAGGCGGAAAACTTCATATCTGGGGGTCGGTGCAAAGGTTTGCTTGTAATCGACGCCGGGGGTTTGGAAGTTTCCACGAGCAACTAGTCGTGCTTTGAATCGGTCTTCGGCCATTTTGTGTCCATAAATCCACATAGAAGGTATGATTTGTCGATTCTCTGGTTTCGGGACTAGAGTCCACGTCTCATTGGCGAGTAGAGAGTTGTATTCAGAATCCATGGCTTCCCTCCAGTAGTGGCGGTCAGGGGTCTTCATGGCTTGATTGTAATTTTGTGGAATTATGACTGGTCGTTTGTGAGTCCGATCTTGATCATCAAGGCGTTCATAGAGAGTATTTGCGAGTAGGGCCTTGACTGGTTCTTGTGGTATTGCTTGTGCATAGTGTAATACATAATCAGCAAGTCGTTTGGGCAAAGTGGTAGTACGACCTGCACGTGTAGTAGCTTGTTGAATTTGTTCACGTTGGAGCCGATCATTGTCTGGGATCGGGGGATCTTCACTCATAACTACATCACCTTGTGTGATAGGAGCGTCTGGGTTGGCGTCCTCTGGGGTTGCTTCTTGATGTGGAGCCCAAAGGGTACTGACGTCTGTGGGTGTAAGAGTAGTGCGAGCGGAACCTGGAGTAGTAGTTTCCGTGGTTCTGTCCAAAGTGGTCTCAGCTTCGTCGTCATCATCATCATTGTCTGAGTATTCGAATAAGGAAGTATTGTATGTTGAGTTTCCCTCCTGGCAAAGTCGTTCTTGAACCAGGGTGACGTTGTGTCTAGCGGGTGAGTCCGCAGTAGGAGTGCCTGTTTTGATGATAATGGGCTGAGGTATTGTTCGTTTTGGTGTCCGGTGGTCCCGAGTTGAAACTGGAGTGTTAGATACTTTGGGGGCCACAGGTGTAGAATTGGTTTGAGGTGTTCCTTGTTTAATAGAGAATCTAGTTTGCATGGGGAATTGTCTAGGTTGTGCTGTTTGTGGTGATCTCTGTGCTTGTTGCTGAAAGGGTACCAATTCATTTCCAGTTGTTGGAGTTGTAGTAGTTGTAGTGAGTGGAGTAATAGCAGGGATGTTGACAGGATGTGTCATAGAGGGCGCTGAGGAATCGTCTTTGGGCAGAGGATCCTGACTATTGATTAAGTCACCTGCGTTGTTTCTTGGATTAGTTGTATATAGTCGAAGGTCTTCAATCCGGTCTCCACCATAAGTATGAGCATCAAAGAATTGGTCGTCTCTGAATAAGTGTGATGGCGGGGGTTGAACCGGTATTCTGGAGTCAAAGAAATCCACGTGGCGGGACCAAAAATATGACTTGGTCTTGGGATCATATAGTCTGACTTCCAGGCTGTGCTCTTTGTAGCCGACAAAGAGGCCTTCTCTTGTCTTGCCTTCCCACCAGTTACGTTGATTGACTATTTTTGCGGAGGCTGGGCAGCCGAAAATGTGTAGATTGGACAGTATTGTAGGTTTTTTACACATCATTGTAAAAGGGGTTGTCTTTCGGTTGCCATGGCATACTCGGTTACGAAGGTAGATTGGATTGTCCGGACATCGCGCTCTAGTTTGCCATTTGATTGAGGGCAGTGCGGAGGAGTAATGAGGAAGCGAATGCCATTGTTGCTACACCATCGTTAAAGGTGGGCATTCTTGAATTCTCCACCGCCATCAGTTTTGAAATATTTAACCTTGTTTCCACTGTTAGTTTCTATCCAAGCGCAGAATTCTTGGATGACAGGTAGAATGGTCAATGCTTCCTTGTCCGAGTGAAAGGAGACTTTCCGGTAGTCAGAGTGATCGTCCTTCAGGAGTAGGAAGTAGCGATTGCGGTTGATTGAGGGAAATTTGGCATGTACCAAATCAGCGTGAATACACTCGCCTGTTTCATAGGTGTCTTGTGAGGATTGGCTGTGGAAGGGCTTCCTTGTGGCCTTGCTTCGATTGCATATTATACAGTCCTTGACATTTTCTAGAACGTTCCCATTTCCGAGTGTAGCTGCACCGTTTCTGAGGGTGTTTTGTAAGTAGCGATAGTTGATGTGTCCGAGTTTTTCATGCCATCTCTGGACACGTCCCAATGATAAGCCACGGGTCATCATGGCTACGGGTAATTGTTTGATAGGTTTGAAGAGCATAACTAGTTGGCCAGAGCCGCCAGGCTCGGTGGATGTCATGCCTATGAGTATCAGTGTTTTTTCCATGGTTGCGGGTTTGAGGCGATAGAATTCAATCTTCTCTTTGTTACCTTCAAATATAATATTCCCTTGGTTGACCATTTTAGTAACGGAAAAAAGATTTGCTGCATTTATGAGATACCAGACATCTTGTAGTTCAAAAGGGTCCCATCTTGTTCCATTAAAGGCAGAGACTACTACAGAGCCATAGCCTTCCGCATAGATGATGGAGTTGTCTGCTATCCTGATTCCTCGGGGTCCGTTTGAAAAGGGTTTGTATGAGGAAAACCATTCCTTGCGACCGCATAAATGGATATTAGCGCCAGTGTCGCAGGGCCAGATAAAGTGGTCTCTGACTGCGTTGTAAGCATATGGTTCTGAATGTTTGATTGGTTCGATCCTCCAGTCATTGGGCAGGGAGGATGATGTGTCATTGGTGACAGGATGAAAATGATCATCGTCCGGTTGTTGCGTTGTAGGCCGGATATAGTTGACGCTTGGAATGAACTGAGCCATGTGAGCTCGGTGTAGGTGGGAGGGTATTGGTCGTCCATCCGCATCTAGATGTACACCTGTGCTGCGTGTACCATTAATATTTGCTGGTTTGTGGAAGTTGTATACGTGTTCATCATCAAGTTCGTCTTGTGTTTTCTGAGCTTGCGGGTTAATAGCTGGGGTTTTGACTTTGGCTAGTACCTTTTGGAAAATTGATTCGACTTCTTGGTCAGCGGTTTGAGTCGAAGTGTCGGTGTCTGAGTCCGATAAATCAGAGAGTTGAATTGCAATTGAGTTGTTTGTCTCTGGGAATTGTCCGTTGTGGTCATCCATTTTTTGTCGTTTGGTGTTGTGTGAGGGGTTGTCTGTGTCCCTCCTGACCATAAATGCCCGGGCTTGAAAATTTGCCGGGGGTTCTTCGGTCGTAGGTTCAGGTAGCTGTGACTGACGGTCTCGATGAAAGTCAAGTTCCCATTGGGAGTTGAGTTGCTCCGTGATTTCTTGCATTTGTCGCAAATTGGCTTTTATAGTAAACGGGTGAGTGTCACAGAATAAATTGGCATGGCCTGTCTGTTCACATATGGAACAGGTTGAACCTGGGGTGCTGTGTTGTAGCTTGTATAGGATTCTTTTGGATTTTTTGTAGTCACTAAAACTGTTTTGTTTGACTGCTTGGGCCAGTTTTGAGGTTTCAGAGATTTTTAAAGCTTCCATCTGTTGATTGTAATGAGTAGCTTGTCGTTGTAGACGGGCCTTTTGTTCACAAGCAATTTGTTTTGTTTCAGACGTAGTGGCGTCTGCTCGGTCAGGGCATAGGCGTGCAACATGACCGGAGCCAGTGCATAGTGAGCACGGTATATTGGCACTGGTGAGTTTATAGTCTTCCCAGCGCATCATCATTTTGAGAGTTGAGCTTGTGGGCATCTCCCGTAATTCATATTCCATTGCTGGTTCAGAGAGTGTATGGAATGGGAGATGGTCTATGGTCACTGTTCGTGGTGACTGTCTTCCTCTAAAATTTTCAGGGGCACATACATCAGGTCCTGGGCATGCGTTTGGTACGAAATCAAATTGTGGGCATATTTCGCAGAGCATTAAAGGGTTTATGAGTCCTTCATCATCGCTGTCTCCCCTCCTTGTTTCTGGAGGTGGTAGGGCTTCTGGATCATACGGGTCATCAGTGTCATCTGGCAGATTGCTTTCAGGGCGTGACTCCGAGACGGTTTCCGCATGTGCTTCTTTGTCAGCTTCGGCTTGTAGTGCCTGTTCCAGGTAGTATTCAGCGATCCATAGCTGTAGTTTTTCATTTTGTAGATCCATGTATTGTGACCGTTGTGCCACGGAAGATCGAGTTGTATAGGTGCAGTTCCATACAATGTGACCAGTCTTGCCACATTGTACACAGAGGGATTCTAGGGTTGTATTTGCAATGGAATCTGCTTGTATTTTGTCTAGTATGTATTTGCCGAGAGGGTATTTGTTGTATTCCTCTTGTCGTCTAGCGTCCTGTGTAGCTTTATGAAGCACTGGAGTTTCGGCAAAAATTTGTTTGAGTTGTACTCTACGTTCTTCTCTAGTGAGGTCACTGTCAAGTTCGACTGTTTCTATAGGAGGTAGAGTGAAATGACGAGTTTGTGTATTGTAACAAATATTCGGTCGCTTGAGAAGTCTCTGTTGTTCCCGAGGAGTTAAGTGTTCCACTAAGGTCATATGGTACCCTTTAAGGTGAACTCCTGTCCTGGGGCCTGTGGGTCTTTGTGTCGTTCCCTTAGATTTCTTTTCCCATGAGGATTGTCTGTCTCTGGTGAGCCTTGAGGCGATTAATTCTTCCCGGAAAATTTCTTGAGACATATGGAAATCATAGACTTGATCAGCGATGAGAGAGGCATGTCCATATTCGTAGGCTAGTGCAGTTTGGATGATATGGGTATCAATTAGTTCATGAGTGGACAGGTCTCTTAGGTTGGATGTGTCTGCCGGTTCATTGTTATCTAGGTGCATTGTTAGAACCGGGATTTTCTCCTCATCTGCCGGGGAACGTGTCTCCGACTGAGCGACGTGGCTCATTTTTTCTACCAATTGTGGTATTGATGAGGGATCCGATTTGTAACGGTTGAGTGTGTCCTTCGCAAGTTGTAAAATCTCATCGAGTCCTTGTGTGGGGACTTCTTGGGTTCCAGTCATCATGCGAACTTCATAGCCGGGTTCTTCATTAATGATAGTTTTGAGATGCTCGTACATTTTGATGCGATTTTCCAGCTGTTTGATAGCATCCAGGCCGTCTGTGGGCACTTCCGGAGCTAATTTAAAATATGCGTGTTTCCCTTGATCTCTACCTAGGGTCTTCAAGTTGGCTTGAATTTGCTGCCTGAGGGCTTCTCTGCTAATGTCACCTGATAATTTCATGAAGGTTAGTTTGCCTTTTGAGGTTGTCGGTTTGTTGTCCCTTGTGGCGGGTTTTGTGGGCGTGGTCTTTACGGTTTTGGTTTGTATAGTTTCGGTTGGCCGCGCCTTGGTCTCGAGTTTTGTATTGGTTGTTGTAGTCTCGATTGTTGCTTTTTCCGAGGGGAGAATTTCAGGGTTTCTTGACTTTTGATTGTGATTTTCCACTTGTGGGTGGTTTGTATGAGCTTGTTTTTGATTAACTGCCACGGTGGGACCGTCTGCAGAATCAATTGTATTAGGGCCTTTTGTGGTTGGCTTTGTGGCGGCGAGATTGTGCACTATCTCGGCCGTGACGTCTTCCTTCTGCACCAGAACGATGTCCTCGCAAGGGGGTTTGCTGGGGGAAGAGTCTGTATGTTGAGATTGCTGTGGCTCTTGGGCGGCCATTTCTACTCTTTTTTCATGGGTCTTGTCCAAATTAGGAGGTATAATTGTTGAGGGGTGACCGTTGGGGTCACTTTCACCATTGTGGTCTTCAGTTTGTAGTACTGGTACGGGGTTAGTTGCCGTTTTAATTGTTGTGTTGGCGGTGAGATTTTGTATGTCATCGACCGCGACCTCTTGCGGTGGCACCAGAATCAAGGCCTCGGAAAGGAGATTGCTGGGCGAAGGGTCCGATTGTAGGAATTGTTGTGGCTCTTGTGTGGCCATTGTGTTTGAATTGTTCTGAACATGGAGTTGTGTGTCCATATTGTTTGTAGTGTCGAGAGGACGGTGATCAGCCGTCTCTTGTGACTTTGTGACAATTTGGGTCTTGTCATTTGATGTGATGATTGTTTTTTTGAGTCCTATATGAGGGCATGTTGTAGTGATTTTGTTGTGGACTGCAATTAGTTCCTTTGTGATTTGTTGCCAATCATCATTTTGAGTCGTTGAATTTGCATTGAGACTCGCCATTAGTGGGTGAAGGCGACTTTGGCAATCCTGGAGATGTGCCTGTAGAACGACCATTTCTTGAAGAATGTCTGTTATGCCTTTGAATTCCGGATCTTTTGTGAATTCTGCCATGTTGGGGTGTGTCCCTTGTGAGTTTGAATGGTAGAAATCCGTTTGAATGTGATTGTATTGTAGTCCGGGGTTTTTCCCTTGTGAGTTGTAGGACTTGGTTGCAGCAATTATCCGAAGGACAAATCTCTGTGTGTGTTGGGGGTGGTCCCTTGTGAGAACACAGATAATAATTTCTCTGTGAGAACCTTATTATTGTATTTTTGGGTTGTTGTCCAGTTGTAATTTTGTATTTGTGAAGTCGGGGTGTGTCCCTTGTGAGAATGAAGTCGATCGCAACGCCTCTGGGAGACAGTTACGACGGCTTGAGGGTGTGGTGCCCTCCTTAATGTGACGTAAATATAAAATCTCTGGGAGAAATTTATACTCGTCAAGCGGGTGGTGGTTCCCTTGTGAGTGCTGCAAAAGAAAATGTCAGTCGTAAAACCTCTGGGAGGAATTTACTATGACTTGAGAGGTTTTGTGCTCTCAAAAATATGACAGAAAATAAAATCTCTGGGAGAAATTTATAATCGTCAAGTGAGGGAGGTTCCCTTGTGAGTTGTAATGGAATCCCTCCTCAAGTCCGGTTTGTTGTATAATATGTAAAATCTCTGGGAGAAATTTACAATTATATTTCCTCTTTTGTTTGTTAGAAAAAATGATCTATTCTGGGAATAAAATCAAATTTAAATAGCGTTTGTACTATTTGTGAGGATTGTCCGGATTGGAAAATAATACAGAAAAAGCTGGGCTTATTTCTCAAAATTTTCTGGTTGTTGTACGGATTTTAAGTGCCTGGCCAGGACTTAAATTGTTAGAAATCCGTAGTTTGTTAATCCAGTTTGTTGGTTGAGATTGTGGTTGTGATTGTGGTCCGGTTCATCGGTTTTGACGGTTATTTGAACGGTCCAAGGCTTTACATTGTTTGCAGGGTAAAGCGAGTGCTGAAACGTGTTATTCCGTATAGGAATAGACAATGAGAACTCACATAAACCACTGGGTGGAATTATGAGTATTCGAATAAATGGTGGAAAATATGGAAAGAAATAAATTAGCCTCTTTCCTCGTTCACGCTATTCTGAGTTCTGGATCTTTATTTCACTTCAATGCACTGAGGCTAGTATTTGTTATTGGTTGAGATCAATGGTACAGTGAATGAATGTTAAAACAAAGAATTATATAGTATGTACTTGTATGTACTTGTATGTGTGTGTGTTTGTGTGGATTGTGTGGAGTGTTCGTTTTTATTGAGGTCAGAGTAATAAAAACTCTCCTCCTCTCCGTTTGTGTGGAGTTAAATGGGAGAAGCTGTCCCAATGTTAAAGATAGGATGGTGTGATTTTAGAGAGCGACTAAAATCACTGCTGTGACAAATAATATTTAAGAATATTATTTGTAATGCTGAGGAAATTATCCTGTCTCAGCTTGTTGGTTTGTGTGTGTGTGTGTGTATGCATTGTACTGCGTACATTGGTTATGTACTATATATATGTGTGTATTGAATGGTATGTGTGTATATATATAGGTAATAATATAAAAAACACTAAATTATTGATGGATGCGTACAATTTTACGAGTTTTTAAAAGGTACAAAATAATATATTCACATACCGTCTTCATCCTGGTACGCAATTATAGTTATCCCTAACCATAACTATATAAATAGTTATTACCAAATTTGATATATATCGAACCATAATTAGCTTCCGGGGAAACTAATCGGATGAATACGGTACCTATTTTCGAAATATGCAAACTGTTCTATCTATTGACATGTTTGCCAAAAGTGCAAATTTTCTATTATTACATGATTTTGAAAAATGCAAAATGTACTTTCTACTTGTTTTTGAAAATCCCAAAATGAATAAACTTACAGACAATTTACTTGTATAGGACATGATACATTCTATATTAAGTATGTAAAACGTTATAGAGTATTTATTACCTATAGAAATATCTAATATTTATGCATTTTATGCTTCTTTAATAAAAGTAATTCTGGTGTATTTTAAAGAATAAAGAGAAACATTAAACACAAAATTGAAAAATTAATTGTTGATTGGTATTGAATGACAGTGACGACGTAAGTCCTTTTAATAAATAAAAATCTAAAAATCGACTTAACTTAACTAGGTAGCATAATCTATTAATTATTTTTAATTCTTTCATTTGTACCACTGCACTGCTCGACTGCACACGGAGCTTATTTTTATATCTTTTTAATAAATTATGTCAATAGGTAGAAAAAATATTTGTATATGCAACCTGCATCTAGAACATGCGCTTCATCATTTATTTCAAACCGCGAAATTTTTAAAAACTATTTTCACTTACTACAGTCCTACAGTGCAGTGCAGTCAGTGGTGAGTGGAGTGCTCCTTCTATTAATACAAAATAAAAAATAAAAACTACTGAACGTAATTAAATACTATCCAACTGACTACGTTTATAAACATTTTTAACTTTGAATTTTAGATGGTGGTGTTTGTTTTTGCCAATAATAATTAGGTAATTAGGTGTAAAATTACGCTAGAATATTGCTTTTCTGTACTTACTATTAGTTGTATAGTTAGATTTGCTCATTTTTCTTGCATGGGATTTGTCGTTTGTTATGTAAAAACGTGTTATCAATCAATACAACATTAAAATGTGTTTGTTTTTAATTGAACTTTAAGAAGATCTTTTTTATTGGTTAAAAATTATTACAGGTGGCTGTTGGTTGGTGTCTTTCCGTTCCTTAAACTTGGACCTAAATCTACAGGATTAATTCAAAATGTCGAAAGTTGCATTAAAACAGCAGCTGAAGGGGATGAAGAAAGTGGTCCAAAAAGTAATTCACGCTCCAATCATCCGTACAAATATTCCTGCGGGAATGGCAATTGCTGGACCACCTCTTGGACCCACTTTGGGGCAGGTTGGCAGCGCTAAATATTTATATTGCGAAAGTACCTACCTAGTTAATTATCCGTGCATACATTTTAGTAAATTATCGATGCGTTTAAATTAGCTGTAGGTTTAAGTATATGTAAGGTTTTATTAAGCGAGTAATTGATAGTCAAATTGTTTTTTTTTCATTTTTAGCGAGGTATTAACATTGCTGCGTTCTGCAAAGATTTTAACGAAAAAACTAAAGATATTAAGGAAGGAATCCCCCTCCCAACAAGGATACGTGTCAATGCTGATCGAACTTATGAGCTACAAATTAATAAACCCCCCACAACGTTCTACATAAAACAAGCAGCAGGAGTTCAAAGGGGAGCCATGTATCCGGGTAAAATTGAATGTTTGAAAGTTTGAACGAATTGTAATCTTTAGCTCCAAAATGCTCGCTGTCACTGTATTTGTTTGTTGATTTGAACAATTCGCTTGTGCTGTAGACAAATTTACTCACTATTTCATTGATTAATTTTGCAGGTGTTGAGAAAGACATAGCCGGAAAAATAACTTTGAAACATATTTACGAGATTGCGAAAATTAAGCAAAGTGACCCATTTTTACGATTTGACTCTATGGAGAACCTGTGTAGGAGATTTATTGGAGTTGCTCGCTCATGTGGAGTTCAGGTACAAATAGCTAAATTCAGTATAAAAGCAGGAAGTACTATAACTTACTGAATTATAAGAAATTAATTTTTTAATTTTATATTTTAAATTTTGTCTCGCCTGCTGCTTGTATATGGTTTCTTAATGTATAGGTTGTAAGAGATTTGGATCCTAAAGAATATGCAGAGTTTTTAGAGAATAGAAAAGAAATTGTTCAGGAACAGAAAAAAGAGCTGCAGGAAAAACGAGAAGCTAAAATGTTGCGTGCTGGCTAATTTTTTCAATGAAAATGAAAGTCATACTTTATGTAGAGTTTATTTAAGTAGTCTATTTAAATTATTCCCGGCGGCGGCTTCTTGCTGTTATAGTCTTACTTTTGATGTACACGGAATCAGTCAAATAAAATGTATATTATACAATTCACGAATATCGTATACGTTTTAAAATAATGTTTTTAGGTTTTTATTATGACAGTTATATATATAGAATCATTTATTATTGTGCAAGTTTAGATTTTTTATCAGCACCAAAGAAATACTTTTTAAAATTAAGCAGCACTTTTGCTTGCTTAACATTAGTCTTGAGGAGTTTCATATCTTTCTCTGACATTGTTTCCGCCAAAGAAAGTCTCACTTTATTCGTTTGACCAAATCGGGAATCAATTTTGGCTCCTAGGTTTAAATCACTCGAATCATCTGACAAAGTCACACTCACCTTAAGGCCTATGAGGTAGTCAATATTTGATTCTTTTTTGCAGAATCCTTTTGCAATCAACTGGTTTTCGGACACGACACGATCCACAGTGCCTTGTTTGTACTTATCTTTAAATACTTTCAGCTGCGGGAGATAATTAGTCGTGTAATTTTTGTCTTGTGTAAAATCAATTAAATGACTTGAAAAAGCCAAGCGGCAGGCATTTTCATCCTCGGACTGCAAGTCAGAACCAATTAATAAGGAACTGGGAGTTGCCATTACTGGCCGATCAAATTCCAACAATCCATAAATGATTTTTGGGACTGCTTTTTTGTCTTCAACAGTATCCGATTTTGGTTCTTTCCCGATATTTTCAACGTATTCGTAACTTAGGCTTGTGTCAAAACTGGAATCTTTACTGACATCACGAGGCTCCGCCTGTTGTATGGATTGTTGGAACAACGTTATTTTAGCAGTAACTGTGTCGTAGCCGATTGAAATATGATACCTGGAAACACAAGGATGGTGTTAATAGCCAGACAAAATACTAAACTGAACTGAACTGCAATTAATCTAAAAATAAACAGAAATTTAAAAATTTCAAACAAAAAAGTCATAAGCTGCACTAAATACTTAACACATACTTCTTTTTAGATTCGATTGGCTTTTTAAAAAACGGTATTTTGTTGACCACAATGATTCCAGCACGGACGGAGGTTCTCACCACTCCAACAGCGGAAACGACAGTTCGCTCTATCGCAGCAGAGTCTAATCCAGGTACACACATCCCAATGCGATCTCCAGCTTTCGCTTCGTTCACCGAAATCCGGAAACTTTGCATTGATTTGACTTTCTTTGTTTCACGTAAGGACGGGAATTCGACCATCTGAAGCCAAAGTATATATAAATAATACCCCTTGTACTTGACTTTACTACAGGAATTTAGAAAACTATATAGCATATATACGGCACAATTGCAAATAAAATAACGTGTGCGAAGAATCAAACTGACCCATATCCAATTTAAGTTAGAATTAAAATGAGCTATATGTTGAACAAATTTTAAATGAGGTAGATGCGTAAAATGTAACTACGAGATTTTAAAAAGTGCAAAATATTCTATTTACATGTTTTTGAAATGTGTAAAATCTTCTATTTGCATGTTTTTTTAAAATTCCAAAATATTCTGTTTACATGGTTTTGAAAATGTAAAATGTTCTATTTGCATCCTTTCAAGATCATATTTTAATACTTTTATAAATAACGCATTTTGTTCTTGGCTGGATATGGATCACTTTAATTTTGTACAGACGATGCATTCAAACACATAAATGGAAACAAAAATGCAACTGACATCGTTGACTCTAACAGTCCCTTGTAGAACAGTACCAGTTACAATTGTACCTTGACCCTTGATTGTAAAACAGTGGTCAATAGCCATGAGGAATGGATCGGAAGTATTTCGTTCAAATTGGCTATTTTGCACTTTGGTGAGTAAGGCTGACTTCAATTCTTCGGTGCCGATTGATGCATCAACCGCAGACACAGAAACGATAGGTTCATTCCCAAATTTAGTTTTCGATAAGGCTGAACGCATTAGTTTGCTTATTTTGGCAATCTGTAAACCAGCATTCAGGATACAGAAAATTAGTAAAATAAAAGTGGTAAAAAAGACCTCTAAATATTACTATGTTATTATTGCTTGTATATACTACCTTAGTCTTGCGAGCTTCAACGGGAACTAAATCAATTTTATTTAAAACGATAATTAAATGTGAACTCGCAATTTGAGCCAGAATGAGGCACTCAGCGGCTTGAGACTGCATTCCCTTATTAATATCTATGATGAGGAGCATAATATCCATTATTTGTGCACCTCCTATCACTGTCCGTATAAGGGACGAATGTCCAGGGCAATCCACGAGAGTAAAGTTAAATTTTTTGGAAGCATCCGAACCCGACGACGCGGATTCTAAGGATAGGGAAGAAAATCCCAGGTCAAGGGTAATCCCCCTTTCTTTTGACTGAGGATTTGCATCGAAGGCTGCAGTAGATGCTGTCGTACTCAAAATCTTACACAGACTTGTCTTTCCACTATCAACGTGACCCAGGACCCCAACGTTGATGTTCAATTTGTCTGGTGTCATTTTAATGTAAAGCAGGAAACAGAAACACACACACACAATCAACAATCAGTAATTTCCATCTGCTGTCAGTTGAGAGTTACAATATACTAAAAACAGGTTCTATTATTTATTATATCTAATTAAATAATTACGCTCGACAGCCCATCCAGTGACCAGAGGCAATTGTTATATTATTTTCCCTTCATTCCTAAATGTGAAATGAACATTTTGAATTTTACTAATGATTTCTTTTAACTCAACGGAATTAATTAAAGATCTACGTTCAACTGTAGCCAATTTATTAGTTGTTAGTTTAGTATGACAATAAACTTTGACATATTAGGTGTTAGGGGAGAACAAGAAAACAACGACGAGTTTGAAAATAAACCAAACACACACAGGACAGGCACAGGTCAGGTGTGTCGATCGAAGTGACTGCGGGACTGCGGGCTGACCGTCTTCACTTCCAACTTCAAGTCTCAAGTGTCTTCTGATCTTCTGAAAACAAAATGTTCAAAGAAACAGAAACCCTCCGCGCTCAAACCTACTCACGATTTAGTATTGTGTGTTGGAGTTGCAGCCTTGGCCTTATAGATTTATCCAGATATTGCAGAATAATGGATCTAATTTTCTAATTAATTGTCAACTGTTATAATCATAATACATACTAGGATAATTACTATTTACTAATTTAAGGTGCCTACTTAAGCAGATAATTACGAACAGAAGGCCCGTAGAATAAAAATAGGTGCTTAATAATTTGATAAAAACTGACAGATGGCACAATGCGAAAGCCGAGTTTTCTTTATTTTTAGTATAGAATAATAATAAATTGAATTTCAGTAACATTTTCCCAGTAGTTTAATTAATAGCGTCATAATCAAGCTCCGATTGCCATTGCCGACTGTCCAATTTGATGTCTTACATATACAGGGTGGGCCACATGTTTCCAACAATTTTAATAAGCTATAAATGTGAAGTCTATCATTCGATTTTAACAAGCAATATACCGTAAGAAAGACAAATCTTGGGAGATTTATTTGGTACCTTGATCAATAAAATCAGTCAAGTGAAAGTGGAAAAATCTTAGAATGAATAAAAACCCTGTTTTACCCCAAAAATCAGTAAAAATGTCATTTGAAACAGCTTTGGATTTTAAAAAGTCGCGGTCTGCGTATTAAAAGAATTCAAAAATCTTAAAAAACTGTAAAAAAAACTGCTCAACTTGTTCTGTCTAGTCTGTACGGTTTAAAAATTTTAAAAAACAAAGTTGTATAAAAACGTTTCACCTTTAAAAACTTTAAAAAGTGATAATTATGGTTAGTTAAGCCATTTTGCAACTTATTCCAAGTCGATTTTCTTACTGTGGTATCAGTATCAATCAAATCTCCCGAAAATCGCCTTTTTTAGTAATTATATTGGTCAATTAAATCGAATAATAAACTTGGCGTTTATGGCCTTTTAGAATTGTTGGAAACAAGTGGCCCACCCTGTATATGTAAATTATTACTACACAATTTTTTTCTAAGGACTAAATTTTACACTTACATGATTTAAATGTATGTATAATGTCTATAAATTGTATTCATTAATAAAATCTAAAAGGATTTGTGGTGTCACAGCACCCCCACCACACACAATAATTACAATCGGACCAGCCTCAGAATCATAGTCATTTTCATCTAAAATCCGTGGGAGTAATCCAGAATAAATGGCTGCTAAAGAAATTCCACAAGAGGGCTCTACCAATATTCCATGATCATCTGCAAAAATATTAGTAAATCGTAGATGTTGATTATTAGTATAAATAAATATTTAATATTCAATAATATTTGGAGTATTTTAAGTGAAGAATCAAAATGACACATATATTTTTCAGCTAAAATAAAATGCACTATCAACAACCATAAATTAAAATATTATGACCTCTTAAGAAAGGAAATAGAAAATTTTGCAAATATCAGAAAATTGTAAAATATAATACTTTTTTAAGTAAAATGCAAGTAAAACATTTTGCACTTTTCAAAAGCAAGCAAATTGCAAATATAACATTTTAAAGTTTCAAATAACACGAAAATCATGCATTTTGCACTTTTCAAAAACGTGGAAATAGAACACTTTATAAAAAATGCAAATAAAGCATTTTCCATATTTTTCAAATGCATGCAAATAGAACACTTAGAGTTTTTCAAAAACATGTAATAGAATATCTTGCACTTTTAAACAAAATACAAATACAAATAATATAATACATACATTTTACACTTTTTAAAAACACTTATAGAGAGTTTTGCAATTTTCAAAAAACATGTAAATTAATTATTTTGGACTTTTTAATTACTCATACTAAACAATTTAAGCATTTGTATTTCAATTAGTATGTTTCTTAACATAGCTCATTTTTACTCCATTGTAAATTTCGAGGTAGGCAATTTTGAGTTTTCGGTAGATAGTTCAGACTGTGGGACAGCGAATTACCTACCTGCGAATCTGACACAGCCCCTGACAGCTTCCTTGTCAGATAGAAAGTGAGAAATGATGTTGTATTCATGGAGCCAGTCCATAAGAATGGGATTAACGGTTGAGCCCCTCAAAGTTTTAGCAACTGTGACCGGTGGTTTCGTGACCAACTTACCAGCTTGTACTGACAAATGGAAACAGTTTGCTCCTTCCGTTTCCATCGTCACAACTGGAACATCCTTCCAATCTAATGTAATCAAAAGTAAGTTCCGAAATACATCTGTTATTGTGTAGGTATATAGCTTCTTCTATTTTTGTTGCAGTATACTTTCTCTAACACTAACTTGTTTTTGAGCGATAAAATTAGATTCTGCAATTTACATTATTACGCGAGTGTAACTATATTTTAATTGGATGGTCCATAAATGATGTCACTCAACTTATCGCCCTTTTGGAAGCCACCCACAACCATGTCATCACTTCTTTAACATTGCATAAACGACTATATCTTTAACATGGCCTGTAATCAATACCCGGGTAGGCCCACTGACTCTACCGGTGGCATTATTTATGGACGACCAATAAGCAGTAAATTTACCGGCAATGTCCAGACCACGTAGAACACCACATAGAAGTCCGCCCCCTCCAACCGACACAACAAAGCAAGATGGTTTCTTCCCTCCAAGCTGATTTTTTATGCTAACTATCATGTCTGCATATGCTTCCCTGCAAGTGTCATTGGGTATAAAAATTCTCATTCAAAATTTCCAAATATCAGTAAAATACATAATATGTTGACAGGGAAAACTCAAAATCACCCATTTCCGTTGTAGCTAAAAAAAAAACAAAATTTACTGGCTACAAAAAAATTAAATTATCTTGATCCTAAAAATATTTTGGATTTTCCAAATGGAAAATTTCGTATTTTTAAAATCATGTAAATAGAATATTTTGCACTTTTCAAAAAGCATGTATATAAATAGAACAAATTACACTTTCAAAAAGCATGTAAATTGAACATTTTTCACTTTTTAAAAATACGGAAATAGAATATTTTGCACTTTTTTTGCTGAAAATCTACAAAACGTTAAAATGTCATGAATACAGAACATTTTGCAGTTTTTAGAAACATGGAAATAGAATATTTTACGGCTTTCAAAAACTCGTATTGAACATTTTACGCATCTCTCTTACTATTTGTTTTTTTAACTTCCCTCATGCATCTGAATTCTAGCGTAAACTGGAAATGGGTCAATTTAATTCTCCCCGGACGATGTGATACATGTACGAATAGATTTCTAGTATATAATTAGTCGGACCATAATGCAGGATCATCGAAAGGATGAATATAGCCGACTTGGGGATCTTTACACATTTCCTTTGCTACATTATCCGCCTCCTCCCAATTTTGACCCGTTATCTATATTATATTGTACAGAAAAAACTATTTACAAATTAATAAATATTTTTGCATTGACTCTTTGCATTAGTTAGCTATAAGTTATTTCTTTTTAGTCTACAGTATGTTAAAAGCAAAGAAATATATTTTCACGGTTATTTGGGTTTCAAATGCTCTGATATATTCCAGCATTCTAGGCACGACAAAAGTGGGGACGTACAGCTCGCATGGAACTTTTAATTTATACGCACTGTAGGCTAGAGCTAATCCAGCATTTCCTCCAGAAGAACCCACGAATTTGGTACATCCTGCTTTTAGTTTCTAAATTTTAAAAACAAATCGAAATCAAATCAACGCAACGGTTCATATTTAATTCATAAGCTGTGCATAGTTGTGGGTAAAATAATTATAAAAAAATTATTACGTCCATGCAAGATGCAGAAATTCCCCTGAGCTTAAAGGATCCAGTGGGCTGAGTTGATTCAAGTTTCAGATATTAGATATACTTCTCGGGAAGTGAGGGTGAGGCGTGACAGAGGGTGACTGTAAATTAAAGGGGTCTCTATACTTATGCCGTTTGTTGTCATTATAATCACTTAAAATAATTATTGGCTTAAATGTGAAAGATGTAATTAGTCGTAATCACAACACAGAGTAGAATGAGCTCCAGTCTAGATCACTGCCTCCCGTGCCGTGGGTTCATTCCCAGCTGTGAATGCATAAATATGTTGCTTCTTGGTGGACGTAATAATTACTACTACAGTACGTATAATATATGCACTGTAAAATAAAAACATATGTAATAAATACATTATTGATTAGATTATCCCCTAAGAAGAAGTTCTTCCAGTAATACTATAATGTGTAATTTAAAATAATATTCACATATCGTCTGTGAAGGATCACGATGGCCCACATCCAATTTAAGCTGGAATTAAACTGAGCTATGTCAACAAAAATAGTAAATGAGATAGATATTGAAAATTGTTAAATACGATTTTTTGTACAGTGAAAAACGTTCTATTTACGCACTTTAAAGTACAAAATATTTCATTTACAAGTTTGTGAAAGGTGCAATACGCTCTGTGTATTTATGATTTTTAAATGTGCAAAATGTTCGTTGTACATGTTTTTAAAACAAGCAAAAAGTTCTACATAAATGTTATTGAAAAGTGCAAAATGTTTTATTTCCATGCTTTCATGATCACAAAATTCATTTGTTTGTATATAGTACATTTCGTTTTTAGGTAAAAATATAGAAATTCATCATTTTGATTCTTCACTCACTCACGACGATACAGAACATTTGGAATTTGGATAATCCTGTGTTGAGTGTTGTAATGCCTCATTTTAAGACACTTGTTCTGCGTCCTACAAATACACTCATTAATAATGAATATTATCTCCTCATATCTCACTATCAACTATATACATAATGTAGCACGTAACAGAAGAAAATCTGTCTTCGCAGACTTATTGAATCCATAATATAGTAAATCGTGCTTAAAGTTTTGTTTCTGACGAGGACGAGGACGAGATAAACACATGTGTTTATGAGGGGTTTAAAAACCTTCAAAGACATTTAGAGAAGTACACATTAATACTATCTGCAGTCTGTAGTCTGTGACCCCGTCCTCTAAAAATCCACTGAAGGTCCAGAACCAGTTTCCGTAAATCTCTTGATATGCAGTACTGGCACTCGGATGGTGCTCCCGATTATACTCCCGATATTGATTGAAGACCCGGGAGTTTAACGTCAAACTTAGCTACAGGCTCGTGAGTGACTTGAAAAATGCAAGTTTAATTAAGTAAAAGCTTAAAAAATCCATTGCCATACAGACCCTGGAAGTTATGAGAGACTTCGGAGTTACGTCGAACTTTGTCACAGACCCGGGAGTTATAAGAGACCCGGGACCTATTAGAGCCCCAGGAGGTATCAGAAGAAATACGGCCGGTAGATTGTTATATGTACTCTATAATAAATTAACACACATTAAATTAAAATAACTTCATTATTATCGCGTTTTGAAGGGAAAAATATTCTTAAATATACTAATAATATAAAATTCATCACATAAAAATTATATTTTTTAGAGTCAGATAATTAGAGTATAAGGGACATCAGGTATGAGATATGGAGCAGGTGTATTTGTGATTTTGGGATATCTACTTTTCTCATTTTCCATATGGACCTATTACCTGTATTTTCAGTTTTTCAGGGTGTTATACTTACGTCTAACATGTAAGTCCCGCATCGTTGCGCGTTGAGGTGCTGGGAGATATGATCAGCAGTTTAGAGCATTACTGAATTTCCTATGAAAGATCACATTCGACTGATGCGATGATAGATTAATAGCTCCAGTACCTGTAGCACTAGTAGCACCAGCCAGTTCAGTTACCAGTTGCCAGTTGCCAGAAGCATAACTTTAAAAGCCAAGAAGGAAAAGCAAAGCGTAAGCGTACAGTAAAAAGTAAAAGCGTAAGCGTAAGCGTCTGTACTCTGTACTGCATAAAATTTACACAAAACCCAACGAGAAAACATACTTGCGATGTCTAACCTGAAGCGGATGATTCGACTTTCTTTCATCTTCATCAATAATTCATCTTCAACGTATAATCGTATCCCGTTCCCGTATCATCGTGCACCGTAAGTCTAAACGTAGGTATATAGCTTTTATTAGGTGCAGATTTGCTTGTCAATTTGTGTTAGTGTAGGTTGAAGACTATCTTATACACACAGTTCTTCTCCAGTTGACAACAGTCAACAGTACACATCCATCCGCCTGCCCACCCGCTTACCCACCTTACTACCTGAACGACTGAACCAGCGTCTTTTATTTTCTATGATGATCCACGTTTAGGGAAGAGTAAATTATTATGCTTTTAATAACTTAATCGATTTGAAAGAATAACTGGGACATGTTTCTAGCTGAATAGTTGACAGCGAGATCTCGACAAGGGCAACAACAGCAAATTGTCAAGTTGTCTCTTATTTATACTTTCCCAGCTTATTTTTAGGCTTAGGTTTGTACTGAATAGTTAGACGTCTTAAATTAAAGACGCATTTTACAGAAATAAGAACCTTGACCTTTTCGTGTGGTGATTTGGTGATTGTATTGTAACGGTGGTGGTGGGAACTGTTTTTAAATGATTGCTATTTGAGTTGTGGATCTTGACTTCGATCTCGAGTTGATCGAGGCTGACAGGAACCGTCAACAATGGATTTGTTCAGTTTAGTGTGTGTCCTATACATTACTTTTATATCAGTTTGTCTCGCAATTATATTTTTAGCAGACTCTGATATTTTAACTTTTATCGCAGCCAATTTTGGCAATGCGCCTGGTAAGTAATTTACATGTCGTATACTTAACAAATAAATTATAAATAATAATATCTAAATAAATTGTGAGTTTCTGAGCGTAATATTTTACACTTTCCTGTTATTTCTGTTATCCAGTAAAGTTGAACATTATTGACTACCGCTGTGACCTATGTATTGTACATCTATGAAAGTGACACGGGATAAATGAACTCAGTATACTGTGAAAAATGAAGTTATCTACATTAATTTAGATTTAACTTTGTGCTTTCTTTCATTTTAATATTTAAAATCTTTTCAGAGACGGAGTATGCAGGTAAAGTGGTTTGGATTACTGGAGCTTCAAGTGGTATTGGAGAAGGCCTTGCCAAAGAATTTGCCAAGTGTAATGCCAAATTAGTTTTGTCAGCCCGAAGACAAAATGAGCTTGAAAGAGTTAAAAGTGAATGCTTGGGTAAGTAGCAGGCTGGCTTAAGTTTCAAAATCTTACACATTTAAATAAGTGATCATTAAATTAATTAATAGGTACTTGTACAATAAGAAAAGGGATTTTGTTTTATTATAAAAATCAGTGAATCAACTAGATGACTATGACTATAATAAAGTCACTTACATAATTATATCCCTTAAAATCGGTGTTACGATAATATGTAATTTCTAATTACGATTAGCAATGTTGAATGTTATTGTTTTTAGCATAGGTATACTTTTACGTATGGAAGTATCAGCAAGTAGTACTATAACTATTACTGTATTAAAATTAAATATTCTAAAATGTACCTATGCTGTTTTTACTTACAGAATTCAACCGAAATCTGAAAGAACATGATGTTCTTGTATTACCATTAGATATGCTGGATTTGTCATCGCATGAGCCAGCATTTCAAAAAATAGTCTCACACTTTGGAAAGGTTAATTAATATTTATTTACCTCAGTTTTTTAAAGCTACATAATAATTTTATTACTATTTTCCTTAAATCTTCATAAGCTTGCGAGTACCTCGTATCGGAATTCCTAATTTTTGTGTAATAGAATATAATGTATTTACAGTAACTTGTAACATAATTTTTTACACAGCTGGACACTCTGATTAGTAATGCGGGACGTTCACAAAGAGCTTATTGGCATGACACAGATTTGGATGTGGACAGGCAACTCTTCGAGCTTAACGTGTTTTCCGTAATTCATATGAACCGGATTGTGGTAAATCATTTCCTGAGGAGCGGCGGAGGTCAGCTAGCAGTCATTTCGAGCGCTGCGGGAGTTGTCGGTGTTCCGAATTCTGGATCTTATGTCGGATCCAAGCATGCTCTTCATGTAATATCTTCTTACTAATAGCTTTTGCTTTGCCCGATTTACATTATGAATACTAAAACTATTACATAGTTTCAAACTTATTAATAAATTAAAATAATGGGCGTGATAATAATAGGGATATTTTGAAGGACTACGTTCGGAAACTTTCGAGAAAAATATCGATATTACTCTACTCTGTCCTGGACCTGTATTCTCCGGAGTTCTTAAACAAGCTTTCACTAATCAGCCTGGAGATGTATGCACTTAAACCTGAATTAGTTTCCTTATGTTCTTATTTATTTTGTCTAAAAGTTAAAAAGAAGATGAAATAAACATTTATTTTTGATTTTATTTATGGTAACTTAGATCGTGAATCAGGAGATGCTGCCAACAGATCGAAGAATGAGCACGGATCGATGTGCATATTTATGCGTGGTCGCGATGGCAAATCGTCTGAACGAAGCATGGATGGCATTACTACCAGTAATTCCTGTCCTGTATTTACATGCATATCAGCCCTACTTGTATGCTAAGTAAGTTACCATTTAATTGAATTGTTGTCCTGTCCATAATATTGTAATTTGTTGAAAATAAATAAAATATCAGCTATCAGAGGTTTACACGTTCTGTTCTGGTGTTTTTAGAATCACCAAGTTGTTGGGAAGTGGATACGTTCAGAAAATTCGAGATAGTCGTGACACTATGAAAAAAGACTGAAGCAAATTACAATTACAATGCCCATTACAAAAATAGCAGTACATGAAAACTGAAACATTTCTCTTGCTATTCCATTTCAGAACACGAATGAAATTTTGACAAAGGAAAATGAGAGTTTTTAACAGATTATTTTGAATTTATGACATTATTACTTACAATATTAGAACGCAGTGAAATTTAATTGTTACAGTGCAATATTCAATTACATATTTGTCCGTATACTTTGTGTAATTAGCCATATTATAAACAGCTAAGTGTATATAATTATTATATTCTTAATAAATGTGAATACATTATTTTAAAATACTATATGCAATGTTGGACTGTTGGGCATAAAAATCATTTGGATATTAAAACTAAGAAATCGCGTCTATAGTCAAATACAATTATGTATATTCACTGATTCAAATTCAGTTGTCTATACAATCGGTTGACCCACCCTACGTAGTGTCAAAATAATTTTAATTTTTTTCTTAAATTATTGTAAGGTCTTGTTTCAGTTATTTCTGATAACATTAATAGCTTTTTTTTCACACACAAATAAAAACTTATGTAGCTTAAACAACCAGCATATCGTCTGTGAAGAACCAAAATGACCCGTATCCAATTTAAGCTACAATCAAAATGAGCTGTGTCATAAAAACAAAATAAGAAACATGCGAAAATGTTAATTAGGGGTTTTTGAAAAGTGTAAAAGAAAATGCTCTATGTATGTACATACATGTTTTTAAAAAATGTAAAATGTTCTATTTACATGTTTTTAAAAAGATTAAAATGTTCTATTAACATATTTTTGAAAATTTCAAAATATTCTATATAAATGCTTTCAAGACAAAAAATGTTTCAATATTTTTGTAGATAAAGGATATTGTTTTTAGCTACAAGTGGATATGGGTCATTTTGGTTCTTCATAGACGATATTTCTTACGGTAACGAAGAAGATCACAGAACTTCCAATATCAAAACCGGATGAAAACTGAAGCCGACACGGGGTGTTAAATTCGCTTTTTGGCTCTGGCAAGCAACTGTGGCCAAACCACGCAAAATGCGACCGATGTTGTTTTAGATTTGTTGTAATTACATTGGGATTGGGGTGGATCACTCGATTGCAGATAGCGATTTTTGTATTCACTTGCAAAATACAGTATAATGTTCCTTCCTTGTATGTGTGACGCACGCAAATTAATGTTTTTAATAGTCCCAGTCCCTACTTATTTTTTTTTAAAATATATTCTCTATGACGCCGGATCTACATAATAATAAAATTCAAATAACGCTATCCGTTTCTGTCCGTTTCTGTCCGCCCTTTCTGCCCGGCCTTTCTGTCCGCTGTCTCCTACTATTGTCCAGGCACACAGTATCGTCCAGGCACCGCTAAATAACTTTAAATTAGCTAGGTGATGGAATTCTAAACAAGGAAATAACTTCAAACCAGCTAATAGCAATTTAAATACCTTGCGAGATGTAATTGCCATTCCCTTGAAAAATATTATAGCTACACAAACTTGCAATATATTGTTTGATAGCAAATTAAATTCTGCATTAGATGCAGTTGAAGTTTGTGCCATTGGTGTTTAATATTGACTGTATGTTTAAAGAAACAAAACAAAATAAAGAATTTACGAAAAGAAAATAAGAATTTATTTTAATGAATTAATGAATTAATCATGTCCACCTACATAATAATAAAATTAAAATACGGCAGGCGGCAGGTGGTAAGAGGTTTGTCGGTACGAGTAGTCTGGGTGTGACTAGCGAGGGTACAATTATGCTTCGAAACCATGTGCTTGGAAAAAAGGTGCCTGTGCGAATGCTTTACACGTGCATTTTTAACCCTGATAAATTCCGTCCGCAGGACGGGCCGTACTTATATTTAAAATATTGGACTCACACTTGACACCAAGATGACTCATCAACAGGGTAGTATTACCATGTCTAGCTGTCTTGAATAATTAATGCTAGATAATAAGCCATCTTGATAAATCATTATGTACTTCGATGCATAGGGGATATATGAAGAGATTTTTTGGCAAAACGGGCCGATTCCATCAAAGCAAACTTTAAGGAACTGTGTTGAATAGTACACGTAACCCAAATTACCTCATTTTTGAAAAAATGGACGTGACTCGTTTTGTCAAATAGCTCTTCACATGTACATTCAGTATTAAAATTCGATACTGTAATTATTGAGTAGTTTCAGTACGTCATGAATGTATAAACTTTAGAAGCATAAAGCAAACGCAGGCAAGTAAGTGTACCTTAGTAGTTACTTTTTTTAGTCATTACACAGACCGAGTCACATTCAAATTAAATATTAGTTCCATTGCGTACAATGCGACGCTGTAACTATACTGGTGTGGTATTACATTACATTCGCACAGAAATGAAGATCATAAGTCAAGATCTATTGGCCTCTACTCACAGAATAATGCAACCGAATGAATAAGATTTCGATTTCTTCCTCCAGAATAATTTGCCTTTTGGTATTACATTAACCTATTTATTTAGTTTCTACATATCAATCCAATGGAGCCTTCACCAACGTAGAACGCACTATATAAAAAACCACTGGCAATTAAATATTTTCCCATACCGCTTAACCAGTGCAGTGCAATGCAGTGCAGTGGCTGTCTGGCTTCTGAGAAAAAAGTCTGTACTCATCGTTAGAATAAATATATTACAAAGTAATACCTGTTGATATATTTCTAAAACTACAATTAAACCAGTGAGAATTTTGAGAAGTGCAGGCAGCCAGTCCCAGTGTATGCGAGTAAAATTGCATTTTTAATGAGTTAATAATTTTGACAGAGACGGTGGTACCCTTCGATCCTCAGTTTGAGATACATATTATATGCAAATTACAAACACCCACGGCCGCAATTACATAGGGGAAAAAGTAGAAAATCCACTCACACACCTGTTACTCTCATCAAGTGGTTCACCTCGTGGTTGACAATTACTATAATTCTACATGTGGTTACCACAACCGAATTCAAATAGCTACACTGCAATGTTGACTTAGATATTCTAAAACAAACTCAATTGACTGTAGCTTCAAAATTACTTAAACGGGGATAATAATTACTTGCAAGATAAAGCTTACAGATTAATTACAATATACAATAATTATTACAGTGCAGTCTGAGTCTCAATTTGAGTTGAGCAGCCGCCGTTACAATGGATTTTATCTATTGGGCATTTGTGCTGTATATAATATTTTTATTGGTGTGTGTAGTTATCATGTTTGTAGGGAACAGTGACGTCTTAACATTTTTCTGCTCCAAGTTTGGCAAAGATCCTGGTAAGTAATATCGTAGAGCGTGACAAGGAAAACTTCCACTTGCTAAAATCGTATAAATAAATATTATTATTAGTATTACAGTGCCGGTGTCGGTGCCGGTGCCGGTCACGTCACAAATAATTAAAAAATTTGATATATATATTTTTTTGTAATGGTTATTCAAAATTAATGCAGCGGTTGTGTACGCGGACAAAGTTGTTTGGGTCACTGGAGCTTCAGCTGGGATTGGGGAAGGTCTTGCCAAAGAATTAGCCAAGTGTAGTGCCAAACTGGTTTTATCTGACAGGAGTCGAAGAAAAGATGAGCTTGACAGGCTCAAGAGTGCATGCTTGGGTGAGATTGTATTCTATGCCCTCCTATACATTTTTAATTGATGCAATTTTCCTACACTAATTACTTAAGTAACAATTACTTCCAATCAGTGATCAGCTATCCCACACAACCTGTATATGCTCCTCATTATGGAGATATAAGATAATCATTAATTTTACATCAGTAGCTTTATCTCGTAAATAATGTCTGTTGTACTGATTAATCTTTGTTTTAAAGTTTCCTTCGTTCGTTTATCTGATTTAATTTAAGGCATAGTTGATAATTTGTCATGATAGTTGATATATTTTTGTTAATTTTGTAATTGACTCAGTTTTAAATTCGAACCTGGAACCAAGTGATATTCTTGTCCTACCATTTGATATGAAGGAAATTTCCTCACAGGAACATGCATTGAAGAAGATTATGTCACATTTTGGAAAGGTATAGCTAATTTACATGATATAAATAAATAATGACATTAACCACGAATTTCTTGTTTCTTAGTTATAGTTTCTTTTCCCTACCACAATTCTTTCTTTGCCCCCGTCATTAGAACTAACCATATTTGTTAAGATATAATGGAGTGGACACTGTGGATAGATTATTATATGTATGAGGCCAAAAAAGACATCACATGTATGCGTCCATATTGTCTGGGAAGAATCAAAATGAGCCTTTCCGATTTGGTGCTGAAAACGAAAAACGAAATGCACTATCTACAAAAAGTTAAAATACCACAGGATCCTAAAAGCGTGCTCCATAGAATACTTTGCAGTTTTCAAAAAACGTGTAAATAGAACATTTTGCACTTTTCAAAAACAGAAAATTTTGCACCTTTCAAAAAGGATGCAATTAAAAAATTTTGCACTTTTCAAAAACTCTTATATTTTTAACATTTTACAAATAATCCTTTAGTTTTTTTACATTAGGTAGCTCATTCTAATTCTAGATTAAATTGTGAATAGGCAATTTTGATTATCCACAGACGATAATATGCATTACTTGCTATCTATAATAATATCAGTAACCCTTGACAATTTTTAGTTGGATGTGCTAGTCAGCAGTGAAGGGAGTTCCGGAAGTTCAAATGCTGAGGAAACCCATTTAAACGTTGACAAAAAGTTATTTGAGCTCAGTGTCTTCTTTCTCATCCACCTCAATCGACTGGTTCTGAATCATTTCCTGCAGAAAGGAGGGGGTCAGCTGGCCATTGTCTCTAGCATTGCTGGTAAAATTGGATGGCCCAAACACGCCTCTTATACGGGTGCCAAGCACGCACTTCATGTACGTATTTGTATTTTGGTCCATTTATGACTTCAGCCAGTAGTAGAAGGAGATTATGAGAATTTACCTCGAAACAGAAGTTCTTTTTAAATTTAACTTTCACACAGGGATTCTTCGACGGATTACGACTGGAAACGATGCGGAAGAATATCGACATTACTATGCTTTGTCCCGGTTTTATTTCGTCCCAGATGTTAACTAGCGTCGTCTCTAGTCCTCCCGGGCAAGTAAGCAATGCGAATAAATTGGCATAAAGTTAAATGTAGTTCGCATACTAACTCAGGCATCCTATGGGCATCCTATAACAATTGGCTCCCATAAAACCCTCATTCTATTATTTGAATATTTCATTGTATTATTACGTATGTAGACAACGGGTACTTCCCAAGGAATACGAACAAATCCATGTGGCACAATGACAATGGATAAGGTTGCACGCTTATGTTTGGTGGCGATGGGAAATCGACTGAAGGAAGCATGGGTCGCACCACGACCAGGAGTTCCTCTCCTGTACTTAAAATCTTACCAGCCATTCTTGTTCAACGCGTAAGACAAGATGACTTTTAAGATGACTTTCCCTGAAAGCATTATATAATTTGTTTCATTATTGTATATCGCCAGCGAAGACTCAAAATGATCCATTTCCATTTGTTAGCTAAAAATAAAATGTACTATCTGCAAAAAATTGAAATATAACGATCTAAAAAACTTGTAAAAATAACATACAGTTATTAAATTTTTCAAAGGCAAGTAAATAGAGTTTTAAAAACTTTTACAAATACGTAAATAGAATATTTTGTACTTTCCAAAAATCTTTAAATAGAACATTTTGCACTTTTCAAAAACATGTATCTAGAATGTTTTGCATTTTTTTAAAATATGTAAATAGAACAGTTTGCACTTTTCAAACATGTAAATGGAATATTTAGCACTTTTCAAAAAATATAAAAATTGAATATTTTGTACGTTTCAATACTACGAGAGAAAGAAAATATTTATTCAAAAGAACAAACTTAATACAATATAAACTTAATATAGAATATTTTGCACCTTTAAAAATGTTCCTAATTAAAATTTTAAGGATTTTTTTATTCAACGTTGTCATGAGATAGATCATTTTTATTCTAGTTTAAATTGGAAATTGCTCATTTTGATTCTTCACTCACAATATTGTGTGCTTTGCTGTGTATCCGTATGCATAACAATTTTAACCTAAATATTGTAGTCTTATATTATAGGATTAAGTAATTTATTACAAATTTTTATTTTCAGTCTTTGTAGTCTTTGTGGAGACACATTTTTTGACAAATATTATGGTAATCATGAGTCAACTCCGGCTGTGTGAACCGGTACCGGTGCAGTGCAGCCGTATTATAGTGAACAAAAAGAACTCTACAATAAACTATACAAGCAACAAAGAAATTCACCTAATTTTGTTACCAAGCTTAGTAAGAAGATACTATGGTGTAAATAACAACACGAAGTTTTCACAAGTACTTTTCGTTGTATTTTTTATTCAACTTAAATAATAAATTCATTATAAATTAATTTAACAGATTTGACTATTATTTACATATTTAAAAATATAACTATTTCGTAATTATTCTCATTATACATAATAATATTGCTAATCTTGTCACTGAGTCTGTCCGTCCAGAAGGTTACCTATAGTATAAGTCGAGCGTGAAAATCAAATATTTTCAGCTATCTTAAGAAATTATGTCTTTAATTATGAAAAATCATTCTTCACTTTTTGTAAAAATTTAGATAAAAAAATTCGAAAGTCCTTGTGCTTGACTCCAATTCTATTATATACACACACATTATGGATTATAAAGTTTTTCGAGTTTCATTTAGTAGATTCAGTAGATTACGTAAGCCAAGTAAGTATGTAGCACATTTAAAAATTTTTGTCGAGTCCCTGAGAGTCACCTTTTCTGTAATAATGCTAAAGTCTACTCTACAAAACAGTACACAAATTTTTTTAAAGCTATGTATATGTATAATTATTATAAATTATAAAATTACCCTCTTTAGGCTCAGGTCAAGCAAGGGTTACATACACATGACCTAGAAAAAAACTATCTTCCTTCCTATCATCTCCAAATCTCCAGTTCCACCCACTAAGTACGTTAAACCTTACAAAATTAAGAAGCTCTGTGTATTTAAGAATTTATGTCTTATTAGTAATTTTCGTTACAATTTTAATTACTTGAATTTTTTTAATAAACCTTAGTAATATAATCATAATTTTAAATTAATACACATATGATTATAGTGTAATTAATTTTTCAAATTAAGCATAAATAAGCAACACTTCTACGTTAAGTAAATAAATATGATGAGCTATATCTTATCCACGTTGCTGGCTTACACCGGAACCGGAAGTGGAGGTGGTAGTCCCTGACGCTGACTTCACTCCTTTCGTTCTGGGTTTCCTGTATTGTAAATATTACAATCATTAATAAAACGTTTACTTACATACATATAGATTCCTCACATAAACATCTTCTCTAAACCCTATCCTGTCTACTCTACATGTTACAATTTATGATTTTCTTCTTGGCCTTTTGATGGCCTTAGTTCTTAATCGAATGAAGTTGATTGGAAGAATCGTTGAAGAGATTTGTTTAAAGAAAAAGAAATGTTAAAAAAAGAACATTTTACATTTAGTCAATCAAACTGAGCCATGTCCACTTTAAACTAGAATTACAATTGGCTATGTCCAACATATTTTAAATGAGATATACGCTTAAAAAGTTAATACGAGTTTTTGAGAATTGCAAAATGTTCTATTTAGTTATTTTTAAAAAGTGTAAAATGTACTATTTTCATGTTTTTGAAAAGTGCAAAATGGTCTATTTGTATGCTTTTGAAAATTGCAAAATGTTCTACGTGCATGTTTTTTTAAAGTGCAGTGTTCTATTTTCAGTTCCAAATGTTGTATGTACCTGCCTGTTTTTGAAAAGTGCAAAATATGTTATATGTCCATGTTTTAAAAAAGTGCAAAATGTTCCATTTACATTATTTTTGAAACCTTAAAATATACCATTTCCATGATTTCACTATCAAATTTTATGTTCTGTACAGATATAGTGCATTTTGTTTCTAACTAAGAATGGATATAGGTCATTTTGATTCTTCACATGCAATATAATTATTATGAGACTTACTTGGAAATGTTGGAAGCAGTGCTGGAAATCCCTTTTAAAACCCTCGTCGTGACCTCATCTTTGTTGACCTTAGTGTTATCTGAGCTTCTTTTCCAGCCTTCCTTATGACCCCAACCACCACTACTGTGGTGGCCACCGTGTTCCCCTCCGCCTCCGCCACCATAGTAGTAAGGGCTGTCGTGCTGTTTGTGGAAGATGGGAGTGCAGAGTAGGAGAATGAGTGGAATGAAAATAATGGGCATCCCAAGGAACCACATCCAATTGGATCCACCGGACACCGAGTAGTCCTTCTCATCCACCTCCCGATGATGGTCCTCCATCTGAACGGACTGAACTGCCTGCTGCAGTTGAGGCTGTGGTTGCTGATACTGACTTGGATACTGTTGTGCATTTACATACTGAGCTCCATTCGGCAGAGCAGCAGCCTGTGTCTGTTGGTAGTACTGTTGAGGATACTGTTGACCCACACTTGGCCCGACACAGAAAACACTTATCATGAGACTCACTATTAGTAGCAGTAGAAAAAGATGGTCAAAACCGATAAAAGATTTTAGCTTGGCCATCTTGACCTTTGACCTTAACAGAGACACTCGGGTTCTGTAACAAACTGTTCTGTAACAAACTTAGAAGATACTCCAAAATTTTAACTACAGCACTGCCACAAAAATGAAATTGAAATTTAACTCTGATCCAATAAAAATGCGTAATATACTACAACTATTACAAGCTTCTTTAATCAGAATTTCAATATATTTGGCCCTTAACGTCCTTTCTGTTCTGTCCCAGCAAAATCCCAACTGACAACTGACACCATGAATTTTCTGCGTTCCTCTTTTTGTGTGATGTCTTAGTTTACTACCTGCGTAGTGAGGGTAGACACTCCGCCAGGCCAGCAGACGAGACGGACCCAGCAGGATAATTTTGGTGATTAAAAAAAATATTGTTGTGCTGGCATCCCCTACCGACCCCGACCCCGACCCCTAGCTCATAGCCCATAATATTTTCAAATAAAAATCAGGCCAGGTCAGCCAAACTTAACTATAGGAGTCAACGAGGGGTAACGTAGTAGTCATATATAGAGAAACGGGAAACCGATAAAAAGGAAGACGAATATCCAAAAAAAATGTACTGTACGTCGAAATGTGAACCGTCTGAAGGTGAAGTAAGTAGTAATTATAGCTGCTCTGATTAATCTCCTCGTCCTCCCTCCTCAGTCGGTCAGCAATAAGGAATACAGATTAAAGTTGAAGTTTAAACTACTGCGTCATACGTAACCCTCTTAGGAGTGTTGAGTTTTTCTGCGAATACCTGTATGTCGAACTTCATTCACATCTGTCTACATCTAAATTTCTACCCTACACTTTATTATTATATTTTCACAACTTTTGCCCACACAAATTCCTCTTCATTTTATCCTTTACAAAATAAATATAGAGTGGTATAGTGCATACACTGTATTTTGTGTGCATGTGTGGCGATCGGTTTCGGTCTCGGTCTCGGTTGTGGGCTGTCGGTGCAGTTGGTGGAACAAAACGAGTAAAACAATTTAAGAATCAGCTTTATGAGACGAAATTTTGAAGTATTCCTCGCAGTCAGATTCCTTTTTTCCATTGTGATTAACATCGCCATTAAATCCCTGTATAATTACCTTGTGTATATTAAAATGTGTCTACTAGTATGTCTCATTATAGACTTCAGTTTGAGGTAAATTACTTAAGTCACAGACGTGGAACTCACCCTTAGCACTTGATGGTGAAGTGCCTATATAAGTATTGCGTAGCGGAGATGGAGATGTTCTTAAAATATTTACACCATTCGTCATGCTACTATTTTCTATCAACTATTAGCAGTAGCAGTGTATGGAATACAGCAAGGAATGCAGAAGCAACTACAAGATACTTTGCAGTCTTCAGCCGGTGCCGGAGCCGGAGCCGGACCATATAGACCAGTTAGTGCAATCGTAATCACCCCGTTTAAATAAAAATAGTATTTAATTATATCTATAAAACACACACTAACGAGTAGCAATTATGAATATAATGTGAATTTAAGGAAAGGCTCTGAGACGAATATAACTGTTGAACAACACATACAATAATACGTTATCCTTCTATGTTATTTATTTAACATTGACAGTTATTAGTGCATTCGTGGATTGCAATACTTTCTTACACGCTAGTTGTATCTCTTATATTATTTTCAATTATCTGTTACTATGTGGTCTACGGATATTTTCCTCCCAAATTGTACCGAGGGCATTTTCCTCCCAGTATCAAAATATCATCATTCATCATTAAAATACACGAATGTAACCTTCCAGAAAAATATATTTTGAGTTATATGGGAGTAATTAGTACATTTTTTAGGAAGAATCGTACGTTTATTTTAATGATGTGATTTTGGTACTGGGAGGAAAATGCCCTAGATACGAGTCCAAAATGTCCAGAGGGAAAGTGTCCGGGAGGAAAATGTCCAGGAGGAAAATTTCCTAGGTACGAGTTGGGAGGAAAATGTTCGGGAGGAAAATGTCCGGGAGGAAAATGTCCGGGAGGAAAATGTCCGGGAGGAAAATGCCCTAAAACCTTCGGTGTGCCTTTACATTTGATTCTTGTTACTGCTATTAGAGACGTTTGTTCACTTTTTATAACATTTATATTGTGGTATTTATGGGTAACACATTAAAAATACAATATTCTTATCTTGCATCAAAAGTACATTGTTGTATCAAAAATAAAATACCGCGGAAAAGAAGATGCTTGAAAGATCTGGCAGCTAGTGCTTTTGTACTGATAAGTAGCCAACGGACTAACGATAATTAATACAGGCAAGTTATCCGTCGCTACTGGCACTATGCTTGGCGGAAGTTAGCAAGTTGTTGTACAATAATTTTTAAATGTCTGTCCCGTCTCCGTCTCGATTCAATGATATTACTGTTTCACATTATTTTTGCAGAAATAAGAGCGACGAACCATGATAGAACCTTACTATACGTAAAATAATGCACTTGCAATAATTTTTAATCCATGTCAGTTTTTGTAAGTGTATAATATACACTGTATATATAACTATATATATTATAACATGTAGCATATTTTAATTTTACAAATTACTTTGGGATTGTGTATAGTTAAATCATAACTCGTTAGGGTCAGGGCTTGTACTACCACCACCATCAGGGGAAACCACTAGTATATTATTGGAATAGTAGTTGCTATCATTGGAATGGGGATTATAAGTAGGAAAATGGGTTTTAGCATTCACATCGTTTGATTTTGATAAAAATACGTTAATGCTATTTTCATTTAATGTGTGAGCAGAATATCGTTTGGAATATCGACGATTATTTTGAGACTCTGCTTCAGCAATAGTTGTGTCATTCTGGTTCTGGTTCTCGTCGTCCTCATCAGAGTCAGTGTGAGACGTCATTTGTGGATGAAAACGGTGATAGAAGAGGATCATAGCAGCGATCCCCAGGAGGAAAGTATTAAAGTAAATAAAGGCCCCAGTGTGGTAAATCCATGGTTGGTAGTAGTTATTGTCTCCGGTGAATAGTTGAAGGTACCAGAGAGCAATGAAGAAGCTGTCCTCTACGAATTGGATGATGTAGAAAAATAGGAGGCGAATCCGGTTTTCATTCAGGATCACGTTAAGGAAACAAAATATGTGAATAGACCCCATGAGGATGTTGTACAGGCTCTTGAACCATTTATGCTCGAATTTCGATATAAGTATAGTGTCAGTTCCCTATACAATAATAATGAATTACAATATTTAATAAAACAGGTGTTAAAGTTTGTTTAGTTAATTATCCCCATCACATCGAATGGTGGAATCGCATTAGAGGTTACGACATATCATGAGTGAAGAATCAAAACATCCCATTTCCGTTTTTAGCTATACAATTAAAATCAAATATTTAAAAAAAACATTGAATGATACACATGCTTTAAAATGTTATTTAAGAGTTTTCGAAAAGTGTAAAATATTTTATGCAACAGGTTTTTTGAAAAAATCAAACTTTTATTTGTATGTTTTTGAAAAGTAAAAACGTGTTTTTTTGCGTGTTTTTTTAAAGTGCAAAATGTTCCATTTACATGTTTTTTGAAAGGTTCAACAAAGTTTCTACTCACATGCATTCAAGATCATGATATTTTTTGTTGTATGTTTTTATCTAAAATGGAAATGGGGCACTGTGAGACATCACTGATGATATTGTGAATTTACCTGCCGTTTAATTACGTAGGTCATCATAATCCAGTGAATTAAAATTACGTTCATGACAACGTATGGATACGCTGTGAGGGCAAGAATTATTGCAAACATCCTGGATCCCGTTGTTCCAAGTCTCCACATAAACTAAGAAATTATATAATATGCATTAGGCAAATTCATTTCATAGTGACGGCGAAAAAAAGTTTCGTTTTTGAGTTGTTTATACCATACATAAAATGTATTTAATGTTTTTATTCTGTTCATCACGAGAATGGTAAGGGATTGCCCACAAATGACGTCATCAAAACAACCCAATTTATACAGGACCCTATGACCCCGGTTTTATCAGATTAACCATGGCGTAAATGGGTGTCTTTAGCATATGGGAAGTCATCAGTATCCAAATTGACCCATTAACGTTACCGATGACGTCATTTGTGGACGACCACAGGGTGACCTCAGGATCCCTAATAGCTTTAGTACCTGGCCAATGCAAGCTGTGACATCCATGGGGAGGACGCTTGCCTGAGAGAAATACAGTGCTTGGTGGTAAGATACAATGGAGTAGCTCAACGTTACCAGTGATATCACAATTGAAACATATTGTATCAAATCTGGTGGGTTTTAATATAAAAACAGAAAAGATATAAAATTACTTTTCAATTATTTTCATATTTATATGGTTCGATGGGTATGTACCTAGGTACTTTTACTTCAGTAATTATTCCCAAAAGCGATATCATAATTTATTATAATATGTACATACGCAAATTTTTCTTACGAAAATCGCTGAGGAGAAGACGGGTGGAGGTTCTGTTCTGCACCGTCCAAATGTAAACCTGGAGACAGAATTGAGGTGCATTTTGGAGGAAAGATCGAATTAAGTTCAAATATGCCGTAATTTTCCTTTGTTCCACCTGTACCAACACCAACCAATTATTATTAAGTGAATTAAAAATACAAACAAAGACCACTCGAGTCTGAAGATATCAATTTTTTACGAGGAGCAGAAAGAATTATTTAGATGGGTACTTCAATATAATATCGCCAGTGAAGACTCAAAATCACCTATATTCATTTTTAGCTAAAAACAAACTGCACTATCTACATATTATACAATACTTAAATCCTAAAATAGATCTTAAAAGCATGTAATTAAATAGAGCAATTTGAACCTCTCAAAGCATATGTCCGTAGAATATTTTGCTCGTTTCAAAAAAGGGTAAATTACAATTTTGAACAAATTTCAAAAACATATGAAATTAAAACATTTGACCATTTTCAAAAGCATGCACCAAAAACCGATTTTTTACTTTTCAAAAACATGTAAATAGAACATTTTGAACTTTTCAAAAACCTGTACATAAAGCATTTCACACTTTTCAAAAACTCGTAGCTATCCTCTTTTACGCTTGCGTCTCATTTAGTTTTCTATTTTTTACATAGCTCATTTTAATTTTAAATTGAATATCTGCCATTTTGATTCTTCACTCATGATATCTGTAAAAAGTTACTGTTATTTTAAAATGCGGTTTTCTTACGTATAAAATGTAATATCGTGGCCCTAGTACGGACGGATGCTGTTTCTTATTCTCACAATTTGCGCGGCAGCCGTTAATGAGAATATCCACATTTCTTGAGTTTTGTTTTGTACGAAAAAATATCACAAAAAAGTAATACATTTAAAAAAAATAAAATGCTTTTAACGGACCTAGTAAATTGTTTCGTTATACACGGGCATGAATTTCATGATGAACTGATAGGGAAGTGTCCGAAGCTCCCCTAACAAATAGAAGGTATCCCTCTGTACCTCTGACTAGTTGGCCTAACTACCTAAACATGTACAAATATGGGAATAAAATAATGAGCATTCAGTTCTGCCCTTCTAGCCCGGTGGTGCAAACTGCGCCGCCACAAAAGATGTAATTCGTGACTCCCCGGCTCGGCAGTCAATTTTGAATTAATTTATGACAAATGGTAAGTTCACGATATTTATAATACTTCTTATAAAATAGTATGTACGTAGGTATGCGCACTACCTACTATATTATTTTATTTTAGATGGACGTTTCACTAAATATGAGTATCCCGCGGATGGATAAAATATTCGTGGATGCTATAATAAATATTACGAACTGAACACCTTCATTCTATGCTGCTGGTCTATTGATATTTTATATCTCATTTGTACCTTCGACTCTCATACATACATATACTTACACTTAAACTTATTACGAACTTCTCGCGAAACTATTCTGGCATTTACGGTACACAATAACATGGCATGTACTTAATGGCAATTATGAAACATAAGTTATAATTTTAAATCGTCATTCAATCATCGCAATATATATATATATATATACGTAATAAAATTATTAATTGTTAGTTTTACCCGTAATAATGATGGTGATGACGATGGTAAACGAACGAAAAGAGTCGACACACTCGGCCTCGGCCTTAGTTGTAATTCGTGAATCTCCAGCTGGTGATGAAGAGAATTTGACCGGAATGACTGACTGTCAGCTTTGCGTACTGGTGTCTTTGTACTTTTGGTAGTTTCAGTCTAAACTGTTACTTTTAAATTAAAAAGTTAACTTCGACTTTTCGAAAAAAAACAAATAAAATGAAAAAGGGAAAAGAAAATGTCGCACTAGCGCTACTCTGCTCTGGTCCCGTCCTTCCCACTAGCTCACTACTGCTTGCTTGCTATCACACTACTGAAGTTTAAAATTCCAACCCTCAATGCTCTAGCATTATGGACAAGATGGCACGGCTTTTCCTTCCCTAAATCCTTTATCTTGTCCTATTTCCCACCAACTCCCTACTAGTGCCGCCCCTCTCATCTCATGCCTAGGCAAAACGTCGTCGAAAAAGTTAACCGTCAACCTCTTTTCGTTCCTTCCCACCGCCGTCGTTCACGTATGTGAAGGGCGATGACAGAGGGAGAGCGCTGTCTTAATAATTCTGGTGACAAATACTTCCCAACTTAGTTTCTTGCTCCCCTGAGCAAGACCGGGACCAACGGTCCCGGGGGGGACAGCGCTCCGCCTTGGTCATCGCCGATCCACCAAAATTTGCAAGGCTAGGTGAATAATTAATACTATGTTCAAATAGGATCAACAATTCGGTGTTACAAGAGTGATCCGCTTGGATATATATAATAATTATGTAATGTATAAAGTATATTGTTCAGGATACACAGAATTCAAATTGAAAATTTTATAATAGAATGTGTGTTGCATGTTTGTTTCAGACCATAATTTCATTATTTGGGCAGCATAGTTTACAGTTTATAATTTTCCCATAATTATAGATATTTAATGTTTATATACTAATTTTACTTAATCTCCCTCAAAAATTGCAATATACTCGTACATATCGCCTAGACTCATCTCCTTCCTTCTTTCCAAACTATTTCTCCAAACTCATCAAACTAAGCTCTGGAGGAAAATGCTCGGTAGCTCAATATCGAAACTACCCAATGGAGCACCCTCCCCCGCGGCCCCTAGAATTACTTAATTCACGTCGTCTACTCGTAGCAATCCCCAAGAAAAGGGCTATTTCATCCCATATCAAGGAGGGGTTCTCCTGGTCAGGGACAACTCCTCGTTGATGTGAAATTTACAGATAAAAGTAATCTATTATTCTATTTTTAACTTAATCCTACATTGAATTTTATAATAGATCTAAACTCTGGGAAATATATCATACAGACAATGAACAACAAATGAGATACGTCGAAAGAGATCATGTTTAGTTTTGAACACCATATTCAAGGCACATACGTTTTGGTAAATACAAAAATATTATGTATATTCGGGTAAGTGTCATAATAATAATATAAAAATACATTCGTGTTATTTGTATATATGTAGTAGTATTTAATAAATATTACAGTAGTAGGACTTGAAAGTGCGTGTCGTATGTCCTGTGGACTTGAATGAAGTAGATGGTGGCGGTGGTGGTGATGGTCCATATTCTGTTGGAGCTTGAGGAGAAAGAATAGCCGCCGATGATTCTTGTTCCATTTCGGAGCTCTTGAGTTTCTTGGTGGAACCAGGTGGTGCTAAAAATATCTCGTCAGCTGATCCTTCTTCTTCCGAAGCGGAGACATAGTCAAAATGGTTTTCCCTCCTGCGCTTTCGGTGACGGCCCCTGTACTCTGTGCTGCGGTCTCTCCAGAATTGTAGTTGTTGAAGAGCGTAATCCGGCAATACGGTCTCGTTGTCATCATACTCCATAGAAAGTATTCCCGTTGGGTTCTTTGTAACCGCTCTATCACTTGCAAGTTCCCCGCCCGCAGTTCGCCCGCATATTTCGCCGCTGAGATCCATCTCTACCTCTGAAGAAATGGCATCTCCAGTAAATCCACGCTCTACCACACTATCCTCAACCTCCTCAGAAATAACTGGCACTGGTATGATTTGTCCGTGAGGATTGATAATAGCAGAATCCACCAACTTTCCTGGGAAATCTCTCCATTTAACACGCCTTTTCGGTGGTACCGGTGGTGGTAGGTACGCCAGCAGGTTGTACAACTCATCAGGATCCACGTCGATGATGAGTTCGTCATGGAAGTAACCTGCCTGAAATCGAGAAATTCCACATTCCCCAGAATTAATAATTTTCTGTTATGTCGGCCACACAGGACCCAGTGACGAGACGTCACCACACCACAATTATCACATACATATCATGATGATATATTATACATAATATTTTCGTTTCTATATCTTATCAAAACATTTCCTACTACCTCGCATGTTCATTATATTTTGTACCTATAACCTTATGCATGTTCATTAACTGTATGACACATGTAAATGATGACATGGACTTCCCCAAAATATCATCATTGTATTGTCCGCATACCCATCACAAAATAATTGTACTGGCCGAATCATAAATATTGTCAAAATCTTGTGATAAATTTTATTTACTGAATTTTTAATGTTAATAATTTTATATGAAATTCTTACGCTACCGTTTCGGAGATCCGGGCACGGATGGGACGGCCGCCGCCATGGCTCCAGTAAGATTTTTAAAGAAATGGTCGTTATGGAATTTTTCTATACTACTGACCTTTGTTTTAATTATACCTCTGATCTCGGCTGTCGCCGTGGTGATTTTCATCCCACCCATCTCCGGCTCATCCAATGATTGTTCCCAACAATCAACACATCTCTCGTCTCCCTCAAAAGTATTTTGGAGTGCAGCACGGCATGACCCATGACCGTGAGTCATCCTCAGTGAATTTCAACTGCTGTGATCCCGCATTTCTTCATTTTCGAAGTTGGATCCTTGCTTCTCCATATACTACTTCTCTCCAATTCTTTCTTCTTCTTTTCATGGCAGCCCTAGGTTTTATGTTGCTGCTCTCCTCCGTTTCTTTCCTCTGTACGCTCCACCAAAATCGTGCCAACTATTTTGAAAGAAAATCTAACACCAAACAATTTATATCCATACCGTCACCAATAAGTAATTATTAATCCCCAAAATAACTATAATGAATTAAATTTTTATTTTTATTTTTATGTTTTTATTTTATGTGTTGCACACGCTAGCTGACTACTATGAAATTAGTATTTTTATACTCGTCCAAATACTTTATTTACATACTCTTTCTTTCTCCCACCTGATATCTACTTTTTGGGATCTGGGGATTTCTTGTGCTTTTGGCACTTTGCCCAGGCGTTACACAAGCGCTGCTCTCTCTCCTGCCTACTATGTTGACGTCCCGGCTCTTCACTGCTTACCGCACTCGAAGAGGAGGCCACAGGCTCATTGCTCTCGGAGACACTTTCCTCAATAATTTTTACCACCTCGGGTTTTACCACATTCAGCATTTCCCTCATTGAACCATGGATGCTGTCATCCCATCCAGTACCTGGAGCTTTTTGTCGGAGCTTATTCTGGAGCCTTTCACGGGTACCTGGTCTTGCTCGCTTGAAAGGTACCTTCAGGTTCTTAATGCACTTCCCCGTTGAGTTTTCGCCACAAAGGTTATCCGGGTCTGCAAGTGCTATAGTTGGATCTCCTCTAACAAAATCCAATGCATACGACCGTTTACCGGGGCCCGGTTGTCTGATCTCTTTGTACTTAAAGATGATCTGTTTCAGGACCTGGTTCCAAGATATGACTTGTCGTGGGGTGATTCCTGGTGGTGGCGTGTCTTTACACGTCTTGAATGGATCTTTGTAGTCAAGGGTCTGGAGCAGCTTGTCCATCATGGCCTGAGTGATGTACATGTAAATTTTTGGATCCGTGTCCGGCCCTCGTGATAACTGAATAAATTCTTCAAGCGCAACTTCCCGAGGATTCTTGGTTGTCTCGCTTCCTGGATCTTGGGGTGGGGTCTTGGGTCGTTCACCATCGAGATCTTGAGGTGGTGTCGAGGGTGGTGTCTTGGGACGGGTAATTGGGTGAACATCATAATTTTCGTTACCAAATGAAGCTATGCCCTGATACTCTCTCCACTCTTCCTTGTCCATGTACGCGATTTTGGTATCATAATTGTATCTATACCTCATCTCATCTATACCCATATTATCGTGGATATCCTCCCTCTCTATGAAGAATTCACTCTCAGGGTTACAATAAGTAATGCCATTAATTACCATGGGAGGGTAATCTTCCTCCTCCGCAGGCTCAGCCACCGAGTGAACAACGACTTCCTTGAAGTCGTTCTCACACACGGGTGTCCTCTCAAACGCACACATGTATGCGGCTGCACCGCGGTTGTGAAACCTGTTATGTCGCATCATTGTACCCAATTTCTTCGACCATACTCCGTTTTGGATACCCTGGATTTTACCCATTTCATCCCCAAAGGGTCCGAAATATACGTGGATGTTTCCCCTATTAATACCGGGATCGATGTAATTCAGGAAGTCGCTGGATATCTTAACTTTAACTTCATGTGGGGTGACTGAGATATGATATAAGTCACCCTGTGCCTTACGCTCGACCGTGAACTCCTTGTCATCTGTACTCTGAGTTGCTGGTGAACGAATAGCAATTATTTCCGGAGGGCAATCTTCCCTAAGTTCATAATCTGCGACTGAATGTATTATGACCTCCCTAAAATCCCCTCCATGCACTACTGTCCTTTCGAGGGCGCACAAGTAGGTGTATTGGCCTTCATACTTGTACCTAACCATTTCGCTTAGTATCTTTTGCCATGCCTCATCCTCAAGATCTTCGATCTTGTCCATTTCACCACTAATTGCTCGAAAGTACAGGGGGATTTTTCCGTCTGTATTTTTAGGGTCGAGGTGATTCAAGAAATCACTTGAAATCTTAAGTTTGACAAAATGAGGAGTGACTGTGATATGAAAAAGGCCATCCAATATGCATTCTTGAACGGTATATGCCCTACCTGCATACTCCTCTGGACCTTCCCCCGGGGAGTTGTCCAACTGGGCTACCCATGTAAGTGGATGTATGTCTCTAGTACCCTCACTATTAATTTCGATTCCCTGAAATTTTAACCATTCACTATGATTATAATAGCCTGTGCCTGTCGCACAATTGTATGTAATCCGTGCCAGATCGATGGCAATGCTATCCCATATGTTTTCCCTTGGTATGAAATACTTACTACTGGGGTGACAATAATGAATGCCGCCACAGTAATAAATACTATCCTTGTCTCGTATGCATACAAGAGTCTCCTTCGCCTCCTCTTCTACTGGTGGAGCTGAAGGCATAGTCTGTGGTTCTGTCGCCGTGCTTGTTTTTCCATGCAGCAAGAAATGTGGACTATGCGGATGACAAGTCTGAGTTGTGTCCGATGCTAATGTATCCACTGCCTCCTCATCTACCAGTGATGCTGAAGGCGTGCTTTGTGGAGCTATAGTTGTGCCTACGTTACTGCCTACACTTCCTGATGCTTCCCTGGCCTCATTTTCTTTGTTAGCCTCCTCAGAGTCCTTATTTGCATCCTGATTACCTGGATGGTGACTTTATCTGGTGTCTCCTCATGCACATTTACTATATATACTTCAAAGTACACATGTTCCCTAGGGAATTTCCTTATGGAACCGTCCTCGTTCAACCTACCCACCCTAACATTCTGTACAGTTGTCCCATATTCCATCTCTCCAAATTGTACCTGCAGCAAATCCATCAACCCTCCACCAGCAGTCATGCTAATGAATAAAGAGTTGGGCTCCTCGTACTTCAGGAGCTGTACCATCCTTGGACTGGTCCTTCTACAAATTCGAGAAATATCAGTGCCATCCGTACTCAGGCGTTCCAACATACCCTCTATCTGTTCTGCATATAACCCAAATGTTTCATGGCTCCGTTCAGGTGCGTTTAAATTAACTAAACAACCTGTCAACAGCGGAGTGACGGAATGCAGGAAAGCCCGTTGATCAAAGAAGCCGTTTAGTGGACGTGTCATGAATACCAAGTGACATAATTGTCCAGCGTGAATTACGTTCTGACACTCAGCAGGATTAAGACTCCATCCCTGTCCAACTAAATCCATCGCGATCGGACATTTTGCCGCATGGGTATTGTCCCTACTGGGTACAATAGCCAACGTAGATTGATTTGCGGCACCAATGCACCACGAGGAAATCTCGGCACTAGTACCTTGATGCATAATCAACGGAGCCCTTTCCATCTCACGCTTGATCTGCGCGATCACATTATCGTCTTCAATGTCCAACAAAAACATTGGGTCCTCGGTTAGTTTCCTAAATAGAGGACGAGCCAGATTTTTCACTATAGGTATGTACTTATGCCAAACGGTCATTAATCGCAGCCAATTCTCCATTGAGACCGGACCCACCAAGTTTGGATATCTCGCGAAGGTTTCCAAGCATTTAGGATTAATGCTAATGGTGCCTTCAGAGATCCGGAAGCTGGGACAAAATGTAGTCGTGTATGTTGGTCTCCCTACCACACCTTGTATTGCCGCTCCTTCAACAATGCTACTACTCCCTGCTTCTGGTTGCCTAAATTCAATGTCCCTCCTGATAAATTCCTCAATTTTTCTCCTAATCTCCTCTAAATCCCGTTCCCTATTCATCGTGAAGTATTTCCAAAAGAAAATTAATTAATAAATGATATTATTTCTCGGAAAAATGTAAAATATGCTTCCAGAACGTTACCTACTACAGGCCTGTGAGATATCTCAATCACGTCCTCAATTTGCACAGGAAACTTCAAAATACAATGGACCTGATAATTAAATTGATTAAATTTTGAAATGCTTATTGGATTTATACTATACAAACAACTGAAGGTTTGCTTTGCAAGGGAAATTTGAGTTAATATAGTAACTAAACAAGGAGAAAATGATAATAATACTTTAAGTGGTTATTTGAAAGGAAGGAAAAAAATGAAAAAAAATTTTTTTTTTTTTTTTTTTTTTTTTTCAACGAGTAGGTAGGTCACTTGCCACAAATGCACTCACGGAATAATTATCCAGAATTATTGATGGCTCGTTGAAAGTGTACACGCCCAATTGAATATCACGCGGAATTAATTACTGACCGCAAGAAAACGACTAATTCACCACTAATTTGTTGAAAATGTTTGATGTAGATTAGGTAACCTCCTATTCTGCTAAATGTTGAATTGGAAAATAACTGCTTATGTTAAATCGAAGTGGTATATTGAAGTGAAAGAATTTGAATTCGTTAAATATATTTTACAGGTAAGGTATATAAGTAAGTACTTTAATTTTAAACATTCACGAAACAATGCGAACTATGTCAATTACTTAGTAATTACTGTTATGTAGATGTACCGAGTATGATGATGGTTGGTTGTAAAATAATTATTCAAATTCACTGTCTACTAGGCGTCGATGATCACGCTCGCTAGGACAATTATGAGGATTCAGAATAAGGAAAAGGAGATGTCAACCTACCAATATCAAATTGCCTTGAATATCTATGGCTCAACTCAAAATTTAGATCGAAGAAGCGAAATGCAACCTTCAACTCCTAGGGTCAAGTCACAAACAAAAAGATTATTTTGAATATTGTTAATATAACGAAATTCTGTAATTTTTATTCTTCAAAAAAAATGAGTCAGCTCTATATAGCCTTGAATCAAGACAAGAGGTAAGTATACTTTGAATAGTGTAATGTATTTCAACCCTGGGGATAAATACACGTGTGAAAATGAATAAAAAAATGCTGATTATAGCTACTGAGACAGGACACTGTCAATTTGAATTAATGACCTCGGTTGACTGATTCAGTTCGCCTCTGAAAGAATAGTTGGTATATTTAAACAATATTCAAGTAAATTTAATGTATGGGGGGTTTTGGTAAATTCAGATGGTAAAATAACTGCTTTGCTTGTGAGTGTCAGGTTTTCTCACAACTAACCACCTATGCGGCCTTCGGCCTTTCTTGCTTAACACAAATTATCTATTCACTAATAATACGTCTATTCAAATATTCCAATTTTTACTTATGTTATGTCTATCGTACCATTAGGATTAATCCCTCGATGGATGAATAAAAGATACGACCAGCACGCGGACGATGACCAATGTCCTTACTTTTAGTGCTGCTATCAACTGGATCTGCTTTGAGTTCCCTTTTTGTGAAGAAGAAAAGTTTCCGCTGCTACTTATGTAGATGTAAAATGACCATGCGATGACTGGTGTTCATGCACGTCTGAAAAATAAAGAAATGAAGATTAGAAAATCATGCCCCCAAAGGAAAGATAAAACCAAAGAATCATGCCCTTATTTTACAATGCATCCAGTATTTAAATAATTATCTATTTTCTTTCCTATTTTCAATTTATTCATTCCCTATTACTACCGTTTGTTCCTATTTACCTAGTTATGTATTACTATGTTTTCATATGCATGCCCATGCCTTACTTCTAAAATTTCTGCCGTACCGTAAACATCCCATTCATACGTCACTAAAAAAAAATCAAAATCCTCACAATTTGCCAACTAAAATTTCTTATGGGAATTGAGCACCATCCGGCAGGATGTAGTGCGCCAATCCCCTCGTTCTATTCCCTAAAAACTCCTCAAACAACTCCAAAACTCTCCAAAATCCAAACTAAAAGACTCCCAAAAATTCTATTTTTCTCCGAAAAAATCCCAGCATTTCGGCCTAAAATCCCGGGGTTTCTCCCAACTATTTTTCGGAGCTACAAAGGGAAAACCCCCGCACCTATTGATAGGGAAGTGTCCGAAGCTCCCCTAACAAATAGAAGGTATCCCTCTGTACCTCTGACTAGTTGGCCTAACTACCTAAACATGTACAAATATGGGAATAAAATAATGAGCATTCAGTTCTGCCCTTCTAGCCCGGTGGTGCAAACTGCGCCGCCACAAAAGATGTAATTCGTGACTCCCCGGCTCGGCAGTCAATTTTGAATTAATTTATGACAAATGGTAAGTTCACGATATTTATAATACTTCTTATAAAATAGTATGTACGTAGGTATGCGCACTACCTACTATATTATTTTATTTTAGATGGACGTTTCACTAAATATGAGTATCCCGCGGATGGATAAAATATTCGTGGATGCTATAATAAATATTACGAACTGAACACCTTCATTCTATGCTGCTGGTCTATTGATATTTTATATCTCATTTGTACCTTCGACTCTCATACATACATATACTTACACTTAAACTTATTACGAACTTCTCGCGAAACTATTCTGGCATTTACGGTACACAATAACATGGCATGTACTTAATGGCAATTATGAAACATAAGTTATAATTTTAAATCGTCATTCAATCATCGCAATATATATATATATATATACGTAATAAAATTATTAATTGTTAGTTTTACCCGTAATAATGATGGTGATGACGATGGTAAACGAACGAAAAGAGTCGACACACTCGGCCTCGGCCTTAGTTGTAATTCGTGAATCTCCAGCTGGTGATGAAGAGAATTTGACCGGAATGACTGACTGTCAGCTTTGCGTACTGGTGTCTTTGTACTTTTGGTAGTTTCAGTCTAAACTGTTACTTTTAAATTAAAAAGTTAACTTCGACTTTTCGAAAAAAAACAAATAAAATGAAAAAGGGAAAAGAAAATGTCGCACTAGCGCTACTCTGCTCTGGTCCCGTCCTTCCCACTAGCTCACTACTGCTTGCTTGCTATCACACTACTGAAGTTTAAAATTCCAACCCTCAATGCTCTAGCATTATGGACAAGATGGCACGGCTTTTCCTTCCCTAAATCCTTTATCTTGTCCTATTTCCCACCAACTCCCTACTAGTGCCGCCCCTCTCATCTCATGCCTAGGCAAAACGTCGTCGAAAAAGTTAACCGTCAACCTCTTTTCGTTCCTTCCCACCGCCGTCGTTCACGTATGTGAAGGGCGATGACAGAGGGAGAGCGCTGTCTTAATAATTCTGGTGACAGAACGGGAGGAACTATATATTACAAAGCTACATACATAATCTGAAGAATTTACTTTCAACACGCGTTAAGCTTTTAAGTTCTCGCTATAACCCACTACCGGACGTAACGCGTTTTGCTAACAAACTCTTTACACATAAATTATATGGGCTTCTTATCTTACCTACAGACAATACCTAGCAAAGAACAGTGGGCCAGGATGCGCAGCCTCCAACCAAATTTTGACGAGTTACGGTATAGAGCATCTTCCCAGTACCTTAAATTTTGACAATATTACTATTAATTATCTGCATTATTCATGTTTGTAGAGCGAGAAAGTTGGAAGGTTTGGACGGCAATTAAATTACCATATTAAACTGAAGACATTGATGACAAGCGCAGGAAGAATTGTGAAACAGAGGGAAAGTGAGAACCACAAAAAGTGTCCGTCCCGGAAGAGGAGCGTGGTCGTGGCCAACGAGCTCAGAATGTCACCCAGATTGGACACAATGGCAAATAGAGTGAAAGCCCCCGCGAGGCAACTCATCCCCTCGTCTGCGGTGTTAAACTCTTTTTCTTCCAATCGCAATTCCAACCCTCCATCCTTGTCTCCTATGCTGCTGGGGATGGGGTTGACATTGAAATTATTCATATTTTGCTTCTTGTACGCATTATAAATGTTCCAGTTGTGCACCGTTGGATTTCTTTCGTAAGTTATGAGGGATGTGACGCTGAGTCTTGGGTTACTTATTGACATTGAATTCGTTATACTTGTACTTCTCTGTATCTGCACCCAATTTATCGTTTTTAATTAAGTATTTTGAGTATAGAATATAGCACAGTAGTAAGTATATTTATTATACTCTACAAATTCTACAATAATGTTATGCATGTTAGTATTTAAGTAGTACATATCGTGAGTAGAGTCTCAAAATGACCCATATCCATTTTTAGTTAAAAACACAAAAAATTAAAATATCAAGGCCTCGTAATGTCCTTGAATATAATATTTTACACCTTTGAAAAATATGTAAAAAGCATAATATTTTCCCCTTTTCGAAACTCTGTAAATATAGAACAATTTGAAATTTTAAAAATCGTGTAAAAATAAAACTTTAAAAAACATGTAAATAGAGCATTTTGCACATTTAAAAAACTCCAAATTATTAACTTTCTAGTTTTTATTTATAATATTGAGCGGGATTTTTTTATATAGAGCTCCTTTTGATTCTATCTATAGCTGAAAATTGATATGGGTCATTTTGATTCTTCCCTCGCACGAGATACACACGCCCTGATATATGTTGATTAAGATATTATTTAATCATTTTTTGATTAATTCTGATACCACAGTCATAATAATTATATTAAAAACTGTTAATTTAAACACAATTCGCTTATCATTCAGTCCATAATAATTTCTCTTTTAATAATTGAAGCTTACTTGGTCACTTTGTCTTCTCGTATCGTCAATCTTTGAAGTTGTGAGGGAAGCCTTCTTGGGTCTGTCTTCTGTATTGTAATTGACGTCTAAATAGTATGTTCCACTGAGGAGATGAATCTCGTGTCTGTACACTGGAGGCTCACTAATTTGCTTACAACTTGTAGAACTGCTGATTATTGAACTTGTGGTGGAAGGGGCTGCCATGATTATTGATTTGTTCGGAATATTCCGTTTCTTCAAGACACTTCAGTTCACAAAGGATCCTCTGTTATGTATACCATAGCTGTAGCTGAAATTGGAATTTACATCTTTTTATTGTAGCGGCTATTTTATTGAATTTTTTAAAATTCGGTCAGCTGTGGTTTTCAGTTGGGCCGGTCTGGCCGAGAGTCAGTTCCAGGTAGGTGTGAAGCTGACGACGGAATATCTGTACATGTAGAATTTGATGAAAACAATTTTGGTAGGAGGCCCATAATAGTTTCATCCTCTTAATTACTTTTCATTCATATTCAACTGAACTATGACTTGGGAAGTCACATGTTATTTTAGTAATGTGATCACTCAACGTGATTTTTATTTTTGTAGAATTCGTTATACTTATACATTATACAATTAATTTTATTTATTTAATGTCATTGTCACGTGTCAACGTCAACCTTTGCATTTGAAATTGTCATAGTATGGTATTGAGCATTTACCCTTGTATTTTTAGTGGTTATAAAACTATTATTTATCACCTATATATATTTTTATCAACTATTTTGACATTGTTGTTTTGCAAATATTAAAATTTAGTGTTTGTTTTGTTCTGCAATAGGCACTAATATTTACGTGTGTACGTGTAATCATGTGTAATTTATTATAAAATTATTTGTTTTAGCTGGGACTGGCGAGTATATAGTGGCAAGGGGAGGGGAAGGGAATTGACCTCAATAATATGTATGAGTCATTACCATTGCGTCTTGCTTCAGTATCCAATCGTTCAAACTAAAATACGTTTATTTTTACAATTTACGTTGTTGTTATAAACGTGATTAGTCATATTCTAAAAAAAAATAAAATAAGTTGATATATCTGTGAAGTCGTTTTTAGACTGTTTTTTATTATTATTGCTTACTTTTTTCGACCATCATATTATTAGGTGATATGTGTTTGTATTTCTGATTAGCGCAATAGTAATACGCACTTTCTATAATATGATTGTATCACTGGCGACTGACATTGACTGCGGCCATAAAGCGTAGCACCGAGTAAATACCAGTTATTATGGGACAGAATCGACAGAAACATAATATTTACTTACTTTGGTTGAACGCTTAGAACACAAACTATATAGATTATAGGTACCTACCTACAAATACAAACATGCAACGTATTTTGCAATACGAGTCCTGTACCTAAGACCTAACTCCCCCAGTTCTACAGAAGAATTGTTAGGAGCTAACTAAATAAGCCTCAGCTTTAACATGGTTCACATTATCACATTTAGGTATATTTCCTAAAAACATTGGTTTTATCGGTTTCCATATTGCGTTCGCATTAAGTCTAAAACAAACAGGATTTGTGTTCCTGTACGCCACAGTGTAAAGTCTAGATTTTAGCTTTAGGGACGATACACATTTCATTTTGAAGACATTAGTGATGCAAAATAAATATCGTCTGTGGAATCAAAATGACCCATATATCCAATTTTAGCTAGAATCAAAATGAGCTATGTCATAAAAACAAAATGAGAAACATGTGTAAAATGTTAATTAAGAGTTTTTGAAAAGTGTAAAATGTTCTATTTACGCATGTATTTGAAAAGCGTAAAATGATCTATTTACATGTATTTGAAAAGTGAAAAATTTTCTATTTACACGTATTTGAAAAGCGGAAAATATTTTATTTTATATACATGTATTTGAAAAGCGGAACATGTTTTTTAAAATTGTAAAATGTTCTATTTAAATATTTTTTTAAAGTGCAAAATATTCTTTTCAAATGCTTTCAAAATATGTTTCAATAATATTATAGATAGTGGATATTGCTTTTAGCTACAAATGGATATGGGTCATTTTGGTTCTTCACAGACGATATATGTGTTGATATGGAGAAGAATTCAAAGGACTTTGACTTATAAATGAATAAAATTAAGTTACTAAAACAAGAGACATATGAGTTAATATTACTACGGAAACTAATGAAACGAAATTAGATATGTAAAAAATTACAGCTTTGCCAAAATAAAAACAAGTCGACTTCGACAGCCACCAATCAATGCCGCCTAGAATGCTCGAGTGCATGAAGTGTGATTTCTAATTTCATTAGAATATTATTAGAATTAGAACAGAATTATTACAAAATAGTTAACTCATTTTCTAGCAATCTCTTCTAGGAGTAACAGTGTAGCAGGGTACAGAAATTTACACTAAGCCTTAATATTTAAATACCATACTATTTTTGCCCCCTATTTAAATGTAAAGCTCAAATTAAAATACATAAGGATTCAAGTAAGTAAAACTAATAATCAAAGTACCTACCTTAATACAAAAATGGCTGCTTGCGATGGAAACAGTTGTGCCCCTCCTGGTTTGGCCACAGCAGTAGCGGCTCAAGGACAAGGAGGACTTCAGACTACAGATGGACAGCCAGCCCTACAAAGTCTCTTAGAGTGTCCAATATGTCACGAAGTGGCTCAACCCCCCATTTTCACATGTATCGGCAGTCATCACATGTTTTGTTCGGATTGTCGGAATAAAGTCCAATTATGCCCGCTGTGCAAAACCACAATTTGTGACCAGCGCTGCCTATTTGCTGAGCAATGCATGGAGCATATGAGGCTACCTTGTAAGTACTTCAATGAGGGTTGCAAGGCGGTCCTTAAAGGAACTGAGTACCGAACTCATTTAAATACCTGTCCGATGAGACCCATCGAATGCTTCATTTCTCGCTGTGGGAAGAAAATCCCATTTTTTCAATATTTTGATCATATTAAAGAAGCTCATAGGAATAAAGTCAATGGTATCGATGACTGTAATAAACACATTGTGGAATGGTGGATTGAAGGAGATCCTGCAGCAAGTATGCAATGCAATTAATTATGCGATAATAATTTGTGTAACGCTATGTACATGTAAAAGAACGTATTAACTTAAATATCTTATTTTAAAATTAAATATATCGTTGTAATTATAATAGCTGCGAGGTGGCCACCGTACTACTTCACATGTTTCAATCAAGTCTTTCTTTACATGGCCATCAGCACTGTGCATGGGATGTGGGAGTGGGTATGGATTATAGGGAATGATGAAGATGCAAAACGCTTTCGCGTTATTTCACGCGTTGAAAATGTTGAAAAGGTACATATCACTTTATAGAAGGCTAAATACCATTACATACCTCAATATGTAAACATGGGACGTGGGATGATGTAATCGCAAAAAAAATATTTTTACATAAGTACATTTTGTTATTTCAGAAAACATAGGAATAAAATGTTTTAAAATTAAAAAGTTGAATTAAATACAATGTATAATTTAGATGGCTGAGCTAACTTGGAAAGGAGCTGTTCACTCCATTCGCAAAACTGTCCACGAAATCGTTTCCAGTGGCTTAGCTTTTGTGACGAATTCGAAAGAATTGCGAAATCCATATTTATTCAGGAAGAGCGGAGAGGGCTCTCGCTACTTTTGGCGCACGGATGTTGAAATCGTTCAAGTTGAAGTACGTTTTTTAAATTGTAAAATTATGAAATCTTTAATTGGAGGTTTGGCAAAATGTAAATGGTTGAATTTGAGCATCATTTTAATAAACAATGTTAATTATTTACGTAGGCTCCGGGTCCTGGAGCAATGATGTACTTGGAAACTAAGGAAGGTCAGAAGAAAGCTACAAGTTCTGCCTCGAAAAATAAAACACTCTCGTCAAACCACTCAACGACGGAAGCACCTGAAATCATAGGGAATGCAGCGGGGAAAGGTTTCATGAGGCAGTCTGGACCGAATAGCTTGACTCCGTCTCAGATCATCAGCTTGGAAGAAGAGGTATGGGGAAACAGCTAGATTACTACACAAACTACTACTTCCAAATCTTTTCTTGAACAAGGTTAAGTTTACCGGACCGTTTACGGTTAAGACTACTTTTACTTTTTATTATTATTATTTAATTAATTTTATCGTTAGAATAAAAATACTGGCTCTCGAACTGCTTCAAATACAAACATTTCAATTCGAAAATCCTTTAAGCCCCGAGAGTCTAACATGGTTGGGAAGGCTTCCATCACAGTCAGCAATCCAGTTCAACAGGATATTATTTCTGTCAAGTCACCACCACCTATCTTTCAGAATCCTAACATTAACATTCAAGCTCAACAACTACAGCAGCAGAAGCAGCAGCAACAACAACAACAACAGTTTGGGATGATGCAACAAATTCAAAAATCAAGTAATTCTAGCAGCCGAGAAGGTGATATCGGTCGACAATGGCATACTACCACGGCCACGACATATCCTGATGATCACAAAACCACTCGTGATAATGATTATTCCTACTTTGGTCTCCCTGTTCCAGAACCCAATGAACCTCCTCCAGTTTTAATATCAAACGCAGCAGCGGCGGCGGCGGCGGCACATCAACAACATCATCCAGCCATGCAACAACAACTGATTTCCTCCCAACAAGTAGACATCGGATACCATCATCATGGCTCATTAACTCCAGATAACAAACCTTGGGGGAATTTCCAGTACGAACTGTCTTCAGAGAATACTTCTAGAAATCAAAATATCAACCCATCTTCTCCTGGATCAAGAATTAAAACCCCGTCCAGCAAAGGAAGTTACCAACAGAATTCTGTAATGCCGGATAACTTGGCAAATCTTGCAAATATGCTGCACGGGAATTCTGGGGGGATGACACCAATGATTCAATCCCCATTTCCGATTTCGACGAGACACCAGGAAAAAGGTCAGGCGTCGGGTGGGGGAAAAATGAAAGTTTTGGGAAATGGACAAGAGTATATTCAAGTGGACAACTCTAAAATGGATTCTAGTGGACTAGGCGGTGGTAGCAATGATAGTATGTCTTCTGATGTTACTTCAAGCGACAAGAGCCTCACCGGTGAGTACAACACACAGTAGTAGGACAGGACTATTTACTTAAGACATAATACTGAATCTTTTTGACTTATATAAGGAAATAACATTGACTGAATGACACTTCAAAAAGCCCGAGTCAAGTTGTCGATTAAAGTTCAAATTTGCATGTCGGGGTTCTGACGTTCTGGACCTATTTAATTCCTATGACTTGATAAAAAATATCATAAATGACACTAAATTCTGTGTGTAAATTTGTTGGGTTTATTTCAATAAAACAGTCGTGAATACAATCTACATCGTAGTGATACAAAGGTCGGCCATAAATTCAAGTTATTTCTACTGCTTCATTTCCATTCAAATAAATAAGCAAGAACTTCACAAAAACTTAACCCTGACTTATAACTTTCAAACTCGAAATTGAAGCACTTTCAAGCCGAAACTGAGGAAGAGTTTCTTCTTACGTGCGCATTTAAAAAAAATAATTTATACGTTGTTTTTGTCTTGTGATTGTGATTGTTGTGATGTCTTCAATTTTCGACGATTCTTTCCCCGTAGAATAGCTTCTTTGAACACTTTACAGTAAAACTGGACTGCACATAAAGTATCATCGTTTCCCGGGACAGGATACGTGATTAAATTCGGCTCACAATTAGAATCAACAATTCCTATGGTGGGTATCAGCATTTTCGCTGCGTCTGCAACAGCACGGTGCTGAGCTAAAACGGTGTCCAGAGTATTCATTACAATGACAAGATCAGGAAGGCGAGTTAGTCCTCCAAATTTAGTCTACGAAATCAAATTTTAATAAATTTTTAAAAATTTTAAAAAAAGTAATATAATAGTTAATTAAAATACAGTTCAGTATATTCCAAAATTATTATTAATATTATTATCGATCTTATCTTATAACTTATGCGCAAACAGCTTATTATTTTCAGCTTTTTAAATGCTTTAGTGGGAGGTAAGACTACAGAATACAAAAATGTAATGACAACTAACATAAATGTACTGTATTCCTTTACCTGAGAATTGGTCAATATAGCAGTTTCCCATTCTCTGGTATGAGCATATTCCCCAATTTCAATTGCTGTTTTTTCAACTAAATTCATTGTAGACGGAGATCGTGTTATAAATAAAATTATTCCTTTCCTATATGCAACGTGAGCTGCAAAATTTAAAGCTTGTCGAAGGTGAAATGCTGTTTTGTCCAGATCAAAAATCAAGGAATCAAATCGGCTCCCAAAAATAAATGGTTTCATATGTTCATTGACAGACCCAATTTTGTGTCCCAGATGAATACGAGCATCAAATAAATCTCGTACTGTAAACAAATTATGTACTTGGAAGTAGTCTTGAGTTTGGAAAGACTCGTCAGCAGCAATCAAATTATCCACTGTTTTATGAAGACAAAAAAAACACATCAATCATGTCATAATTATTTTATTATGTTACAATCAATAATATTGAAACAAACTCATCTTTCGCAAAAGTCTAAAGTACTGACGCCTAACTGAATAGCAATACTGTTGTATTTTGTTCACAAATCCCAATTTATTAGATCATACTTCGTTTGTGATTGTATACCCATCACAATCAACAAAAAAAAACAAATCAACCAAGTTTTTCCACTCGTCGCTAACGAACGTTTTGTGAACAATAACAATCTTAGGCTGTTAAATTACAATGTGAACAATTTAAATTGTGATTGTTTGTGATCTCAGAATCACAAATATTCACAAACAATTGGGAACAAAACAGAACAGTAAATAGCCCAATCATAATAAAAGTAAAAAATTTTTTTTAAATCTTTTAAAAAAAATTTAAAAACACACAAGCAAGCTCATTAATTTGCATTATTACCAGGAACAATAAAATCTGCTCCTTTTTGCTCCACAAAAACAGCTTTCTTTTCCTTCTCAGTCAACTTTGTTGCGAGAGACGGAAGACTCATAGGATCTCTTGAACTTGAATGAACATATTTACAACAGTAATAACTTGGACTAATTTTTAATCTTGACACTCGATGTAGGAGACGTGAGGTTTGCAACATAACTGAACACGGGTTCGACATTTTGAATTGGAGATAAAGTTGAAAGATGGTATTCACAGCTTTTTTTAATGTTTTGTTATTCGAAAAAAATTAAACCGAGAAGAAATCCTTACAATGTGAAATGCTCTTTGAAACGATGAATATTTTTTTATATTTCTCACTTACAACTGCTTACAACACAAATGAAATAGGTAGTACTAATAATTAACATAACCGTAAAAAGGATCAGGAGCAACAGTAACAAACAGTAATTAATAAATGAATGAATTCGGATCAGACTGAAAAAAATGAACCACACGCTAATTAAACTGCAAGGAGCTTCACTAATTCACTTATTCTTAACGAAGAGTTTAAGGAATACAGACAAAACGTTTGGGCTTCACGAGGTTTAACATTCAAGAAGCTTATTAGCTTACACTGATTAATAATTATTAGTAAGTAATAGAAATCAGTGGCAATTAACTATTGTTCGTTTTAAGCTTTATTAATATTTAATATAATAACCAGTTGTTATCATTTAAATTTAATTTTTAAACCGCCGCCTTCTGAGAAAGCATGCAATTTTAACAAGAACCGCCGAGACTGACGGTCAAGTCACAAGTGTTAAATTCCATCGAGTAGTCAACGTGGAATTTCGCATGTTGTTGTTATTGAGGTGTGAGAGTTATGCCTTTAGATTTGAGTTCCAGGAATTGTCCCTAAATGATGGCATGAATCAACTGGAGGTTTTCTGATAAATCCATCACCCAAACAAGAATGACAATAGGTCACAACAATGGTTTAAAATGGGCTTAAATATTAATTGAGAAGTTTGTAGGACCCACCAATATCAAACCGGATGATGACATCATTTTTGGACGATTCCCAATTTCAATGGTTTTTTTTCTGTGAAAATCGTGAGTCATAAATAGGCGTATGACGGCTTGTAATCAACTGGTATGTTTACTTATTATTCAGTCAGCAGTTCAATTCAATACATTATCCCGAATGGCCCGAATCAGCACTCACTGACAAGGGAATGGTTTCACATGGAACCCGTCGATTTCAAAAAGTCATATCTACAAAAATCAGGCTACTTTTGAATAGTGGGGATCCAAAGTAACTCGAGTGCATTTTGCGTTGTTTGGTCACAATAGCCCGCCAAAGTTTTAAAAAATTCAAATTTTAATAGTTTGCCGCCCTGCAAGGGTGTTCAAGTCAAGTCAGACTTGACTAGATGACTAGTGACTTGACTTGACTTGGGGCTATTTTTTGAGGTTTGACTTGACTTGACTTGACTAGGCTAGGTCGTTTGGGCAAGTGACTTGACTTGACTTGACTATCGGAAGTGGTTTAGGAAATGACTTGACTTGACTTGACTATGAGCTACTTTTAAATCTCGTGACTTGACTTTCCCGAACATATCAGGCTTCTTTGTATACAAAGTCAAGTCAGGATTTCCTTGCTGACAAGGCGCTAAAATTAAATTTTTTTGACTATGTGACTAGCTTGGCTTGACTTGGGAAATGACTTGACTTGACTTGACTAGCGCAAGTCATAAAGGGAAATGACTTGACTAGACTTGACTAGCCACTCATTCGAAGCTCAATGACTTGACTTGACTTGACTTAGGCCCAGTCGTGAATTGCTTTGCCGCGCTGTAGCTTCTACAGTTCTCATCCGATTTTGATGAAATTTCGGTTTTTGTGATCCTTAGGCTTTATACTGAAAAACAATTTCAGGATTTTGAAAAATTCAAAAATTTTCATTTTTTCGAAAAAACGGTGTTAAAAAATTGGGCCTCAAATATACTCATTTCTTGGATTTTTTTCAAAAAAATGAAAATTTTCGAATTTTTCAAAATCCTGAAATTGCTTTTCAGTAAAAAGCGTAAGGATCCCAAAAAACGAAATTTCATCGAAATCGGACATAAACTGTAAAAGTACAAGGGTCGTAAAATATTAAAATTTGAATTTTTTTAAACTTTGGCGGGCTATTGTGACCGAACAACGCAAAATGCACTCGAGTTACTTTGGATCCCCACTATTCAAAAGTAGCCTGATTTTTGTAGATATGACTTTTTGAAATCGACGGGTTCCATGTGAAACCATTCCCTTGTGAGTAACTGGCTAGAAAACGTGCATAAATTATGTAATACAAAATTGTAAATTTTAGCCGCTTTCCCCTAGTTTGTTGCCGATGTAAAAGGAAATTAAAAGACAGCTTGAACACCTAACTCCTATGGCCCCGAAATATACAGCGTAGTTTATGCACGCTTGCCTATTGAGTGTACTTACAGTGTGCACTTAAAAAATTACATTCGATTGTCCCTGAGGTTTTCCATAAATTATGTATCCATGTAAAGTATTTGAATTCCGACCACCGCACCGTACCGGTCGAGTCGACAACATGTTCAATTCTATCATTGCATTGGTCATAGCGTCCGTAGGAATGCCGAATGATTATTAAAGTATTAAGGAAAACGCTTTTCCTCCCCCCAACAAAAGTATAGTCAGTCCCAAATGTAATTTATGGATGGTTCCTCCTTTTTTGTTGCCTCTAATAATTTAACCATAAGCTCCTTAAGCCTTAACTTGCTTTATTACTGACTGAAGGCTGCTGACTGCCTGACTGCTGAGTTGATGATCATTCTAATAAAATAGTTAATACGTTACGTACTATTCTGGCTTCGGCTCTTGGGCATTTTCCCTTCAAAACTGTAGTGCAGTGCAGTCAGTGGAAGTGGAAGTGAACTGAATAGTTTCAAAGAACTTGAGCACAGTTTGATAAATTATAACTTAAAATTACTTTACATGGCTACGTACGTCAGTCAGCTTTATAACTATTTACTATCGATGACTTATTGGTATTAGTGACTGACTTTAGACTTTAGATGTGAATTCTATATAACATTTTAGACAAAGTCAACATTCTATGCTGTGGAAGTAGAAGTTACGTGTACATTTTGTCATGTCATTCATAACCTTAGTTAGAGCTCGAGAAGTGGAAGTCGATTAACTTTGTAGGAGAAAGTGCGGCCAAAAACCTAATCAGCTTGATAGGTATTAGGTATATATATGTACTAGATGTACTAGTAGTTGTTGTTGGTGTCGTTTTGTGGAACTCTACTGTGGTGGTTTCAGTTTGCAGTTTGGCAGTGGCAGTTTAGGCCAAACTAGCCTTTATAATAAAGTGTTTAGCAGCGAATTGAATAGTAATTAGTTGTGTATCCCATTACCCTTGTATTATTCCTATAGTTGATAGTACTAAAATCATATTTACAAATTACCAACTGCAATAATTATTATACATACAACTTACAACGTTGAACGCAAGTTTTAATTATACCGATTACTGAACACTATATTATCTGTATACCAATCTGAATCCGCCCTTTCCGTTCTCGCTCACAACATTCAAAACTGACTCACCATATTGAATTTTGGGGATTAATTGCGATTAAAAGGTCACAGGTAAGATTTTAATCAAGATTCAAATATTACTCTAATCATAATATTTTACACGTCTAAAGTGTTATAAGAAGAACGTATTACGACTCTATAGTTCTTAAAACAGATGTACTTAATGTACTTAATCTTAATCAAACTGTTAATTGGAATTCAAGTGTGCGTCATGCGTTGTCCAGGACTCGTTCGTCATTGATTTTCGTCTTTTAGATTAGTTACTAAAAATTAAAAATGTTCAATGTTATGTTAGTATTTTTTAAATTCAGTTTTCTTACACATTTGACATTATTAGTTGGGACAATATATAGGTATATGGTAGGGGAAATATTGAAGTATACCTATATATACAATATAATATAGGCAGGGGTGATAGCGATAGGTGCTAATAACAAATAAGTTTTAGTTTTTATTGCGATTCCGTGATGCAGTTATTTTAGCAGATATTTAAATAATTAATATCAAATATGTTTGTGCATATAATTAAGGGGAATATATAAACTGAAATAGTAAGTTTCTAGAAAAAATTCTAGACTTGTAGATCAGAATATTTCATGATATTGCATACATTGCCTCCCATTTACCAACTACAAACGCTGGACGTTTTTATTTATTCCCCACTTTCTATCGTGCAAGGTCTCGCTTTGTATCTTCTAGGATATTGAATAAAAATATTTTCGTTTTTCATATATACTTTTTAAAAATTATTTGTACGGGTGCATTGGTTTGGTATTGTTATTATATTATAGTTGATAGTTGTGCTCTTGTGCTGTTGTCTGTTTAACAAAAGGTGTTAATGCTACTTTGGATTTTCATAGGGGGATTTGAATGAGAACAATAGTTATGAGTTTCAGTACATGCCTTTTATTATGGCTTGGTTGAGAATTGCGAAAACTAGAAAGTCAAAAGGATGTATTTAATACCGCGATGTGTGTTTACGTGCTTCATTTATCTTGAATACGAGCACTCCTGATTTTATTCATTCATTTGTCTCGATGACGGCATCCGTGACTCCTTCCGCAATACCTCTGCCATTTATCATTACATTATTGATAAAACTTGTCATTCATCTTTAATGATGTTTCGCTTTACGGACAGGCTTTGTTGCTGAACAAGAATATATTGTACAGTAAAAATATCGACTGGATCTACATAGCGTAATTTATAATTATTATCATTTTATTTATTTATCCTCATCGTTTGTGTTGTTCACGCGTATTTTAAATTACGTTATTATAGCTATAGCTGTCCCTGTTATAAATTCAATTTATAATTTATAGAGCAGGTAGTATGAATGATGCGATGGATTTGGCAGTCCGTGTTTGTTTAAATGTCATGTTTGAGCGTGAACTGCAGTCAGTATCGATTAAAATTTAAAGCGTCAACTTTTCATACTTATACCTAATTTAACAGTGCGTATTTTTGTTTTTCAGCAGTTAGTATAAAATGTAATTTGTAATTTTATTTCGCAGGTTGGGGTTGGTGATACTTGTGTGGATAATTGAAAATTCTGGTGTATCTGCATACTTTACTTCCTTCCGGGTACAACGACTTGACGTCGACGGTGCCGAAACTTGTCAACATAACAATACTGTAGCATTACCTCCGAAATCTGCTGTACTAGCAGACGTCAATACTTCAAAGTTAAATCTATGTAAGAATTTATGTATAATTATTTTTTAAATTCTAAACCTACAAGATTGCTCGCGAACAAAAAAAAATATTTAATGATCGATTACAGTTTTTTTTAAATGCAGAAGCTTAACCTGAAGTTATGGTTTATGGTACGGTTAGTCATATATTCGTTAGGTGTTTCACCAGAAAAAACTGACAGTTGATCACCATGCGTTGTGCGTCAAAGATTTGACATCGTGCCAATTTTTGTAGCCGGGGCTGGTTAATCAGATGTTTCACATCGTACATTGAATGCGGTTACGGGATTAGTGATTATTTTTAAACAAGCACTTCTGCTAGAGGATGGAAAATCCCTATCATTGAGATGTAATTTGCGAAGCTGTGGTTTAGCTTATTAGAAAGGATGAGCTCCAGACTGTCGTCACTTTTATCCTTCAAAATTGTTGTGTCAGTTATGCTGTGGAATACATTCATTTGCAGACGAATTACTTAATCAGATCGTTTCTAAGCTTCTGAAGTTTTTTTATCCAAGTTTTAAGCGAGGAGTGAATGTTGCAGTTGTTGGTTGTGTTTTCCACATGATCACTGGCTTCATTATTGTTACAGCTACGAAACTGTGATACAGACATTTTGTTAGTACAACTTTTATTAAATTGAGGAAGGAGCTCTGTTCTTGGAGTTTTAATAATATATATTCAGTCATATTTTTGAACATTATGGCGACGTGCTAAATGTTTGATTTAACAAAATATATTTTTGTGGATATTATTTTCCGTATTTCCTTGTTTATGGTCATCACATTTGTTCAAATATTTTTCCGATTTTAGTCATTATATTTGTCGTTGTCATTGTTTTTGCAGATGTTTGTTGTGAGCTATAGCTAGCACGTAGTATACACATATTGGGTTAGTGTTTAAAAATGACAAAGTACGCGTTTTGTGAAATGTGAAACACATGTGTGTAGGTAATTTTATTAGTTAGTAAAGTTGTACTCACTCTTTACTTTTAGTGTTTTTTGCCACGCTTAAATATTTTTAAACTCGTCAAATTAAGTGACAAGCTTAAGCAGCTGCAATTTAATCATTTTAACTTCAAACATGAAAAGCAGCACAATGGATCGAAGTAAGCGTTTACGATTAGATTTATATGTAGCTTACTTCTTATATTATAAACTTTCACTCATTTTTATAGTGCAGTGCAGTGGTAGGATTTTGTAATTTGTCTTTACATTAAGGAAAATATATCCCACGTGAGCATAAAATCATAACTGTTTCATTCCAAAAATTTTCTAACGTCCTTTAGGCTAAATAATAATCTTGAATTATCCTGGGGAATTATATGTTAATGTTTTATTTCAAATGTAGTATTCTTTGCAATGCATTGTGTATCCAGGAAAGCTTAGCAGTTGGTTTATCGATCATTGCATTAGGTATTCACACTAATAATTATTACAAAGTTTGTGAATGCCCTCTGATGTTATACTGTACTTTTTGTCTGACCGAATAGACGATCGCGTGTGTCATACGTGCGGCGGACGGGTACCATGCTAATAGCACGCTACTATACACGTAAAATCGTTTTCTTCCGTCGTTGTGTTTGCGTCGATGTCGATTTTAGATTTTATAGTTGGGTAATAGGCTCTGGATATTGCAAATTAGTCAGAATGGCAGTGAGTAATAGTCGTCAGTGTCAGTAGTTTATTCCCTAATTTTGTATTTAGTCCGTGGTCCGGAGAAATCTGGCTGCGTGTGTCTGACCACTCAAGGTACTGTCTTCAAGAAATCATTGGTACAGTACAGAGGAAGCATTAAGTAAAAAGAAAACTAAAAACTATTAAGATAAACATGTCACATGTTGTAACAGAAGTTACAGCTAAGCCATATTAGTACCGGCACTAACCTGAAGGCTATAGATTGTTGCGATCAGTATTTTTAAGGATTTCGTAGGAGTCAATTTTTGTAAATCTTGCTGGTAATTGAATTTATGATATCGATCATTTGAATTTGCATCTTGTATTTTTTTTTAAGTATAAATTTATTATTCTTTTATTGGTATTCTTTTGGGATGCACAACTGTTCATTTTAATGGCTAACTGTTGAATTGATTTCCCTCAAGTCACGAGATTTTAATACCAATCAATTTCGAATTTGATCATTTCTTTCACTTCCCGCGGCGCATTTTAATTCATATGATGAATGTTGAGTGAAAAATTATGAAGTTGGAGCCTAAAGTTATACTGCACATTACTTTTGATGTAGACAGCCCTATTTTTGTTCTGTTGTTCTCACTCGTCAATTTTGGACTCTCCATTTGTTTTTTTACTAACATTTTTATTTTTACTCTTTGCGTTTCACGGCATAGCGTGAAAAATGTGTCAAAATAGAAATAATGTCCTACTTTTTTTTCAAGTGCATTCCTTGTGAGAAGTCTTCTTCTACTGCATAACATTGCATGTGTATACAGCCATTATTATTCAGTAATGTTGTGTACTTTTGTAGGTGTGGTACATTGATATTAGATTATATGCTTGGTATGCACAAAAGTGAGCTACTGCTCTGTGGAAGGAAATGTCAGGGATCTACATACTACATACTTTGACTTCGATTCACAAAAAATGTTCCGCAAACACAAGCACAGCTCTTTCTTTTTCTGTCGTCACTGTCTATAATGTCAAATTTCTTGATGGCTATGCATCAGTACAAAGAAATTTAAAGGGTAGTTGATATTGGAAAATTATTCCCTGTAGGAAACAGTAGCGGGATGTAGATAATAACACTGAGGGGAACAAAGAGACATCAGAAGTACAATAGGATCATAAAAACGGTGAAGTTTTAAAAATTGTAGGGCATTTGCATTTATATGTGTAATGTACATCGGCACATGGTATGAATTTAATGGTAAGACAAGTAGGTGCAGATATTTCCCTACACATTTTACCTTCATTTATTGCCAGCACGACATCACCAGTTAGTTGTGTTTGTATTTTTGCAGTTTTACCGATGCCGATGGCCGACTGTAGATGAATTAGTCCTCATTTAGGTTTTCAGTTTCGCCCAGCATTCGGTTAATAAAGTGTATTCGTATGTAATTAGCTACCTTTGTATTGTAAATAAGTAAATTGCAACATAGGAGCTATTAGATTAGCCTTGGGACTAATAATTTATTTGATGTATATTTTAAGTTAAGTAAATATAGTATCACCGCGTACCGAAGGTAAATTGATTAAAGTTTGCATTCTAATTCCTGCCACTAACTACATAACAAACCTATAGGTATTTCTGTCTGATTTACTATACGTCATTATTTGTTCAGGCAAGCTGCAAAACCTAGTTTGTGCATGTATTCTGTGGTTACAGTTATTTAGATTTAGTTGGTCTTGGTCGTGGAATTCACACTCTTGGGCTGTGAAACTTTAGTGTGATATTATTATTATTATGTTATGATGATGATGATGTTATTGGAACGTTGTCTCATTTTCTCTTTTATTTCTTGACAGAGCAAAGAAATAGAGATACGTACAGACAGTACAGCTACCGACCGACTGCCGACAGATAGATAATAAATTGTTAGAAAAAGGAGTAGAGCATAAAGCATTGACTGCTCTTTGAAGCACGTAATTTATATGTAAAAATGTGTGCAGAGCAGTACAGAGTTTTAACTATTTTGCATGTCTGGCTGGTTGTGGAGGCACATTATTTCATTATGAGTGGAAGCACAAGTTCTCTTTATGTAGGTGTAATAATGCATGTGTGTGATTAAATCGAGAATGACGCGGACCAGTTTATGATAGTTTACATTGACCATGTGTCTATTCAATTCAGATTCAGAGTGCAAAGTTCTTACTTCTTCTATAATGGTTAAATGGTACTCAATAGTTAGTACTGAGTATGTGAGTACTGAGAATTGAGAATATAGCATTGATATGAGGTGCATGGATATGGACGTACGTGGCCTGATTCCAACTAGCGAGTGTGTCCTGTATTTAACTGTATAGTGAAAAATGAAAAGCGTGCACATTCTTATTCAACTGAAATTAGCGTTAAAATAAAATGCTAAAGTCAATGATCACTCTTGGTGGTTTAATTGCCTCTCGTTTTCCAGTGTTAGTCAGTTTGTTCAGGCCAGCATCATTATTATGCATACCGAAGGAATTCAAAGTTACGATACAAAGGTTTCAGATTGTCAGGATTTTTTGGATAATATTTTGACCAAACTTGGGAGTTTGTAAGTAAATTAATAGTACTCATTTTTATTTTAACATTAACGTACTTTGCTCCCACGTGACATTAATTTTGACTGGTGTAATAAGAATGGAGAAAATCAAAAAAGCCCAGGCGCAATTCAATGGCAAAAATTGTCTTCGTAAAAAAAGGGCAAAATTGTTTTTTTGTACGTTATTGAGTGTATTACCAGTTAAAAATTGGTTGTATTTGTGATAGTTACATTAAATTAAAGTAAAAAATCTGAATGATCGTTGATAGCTTTTATTTTGATTGATGTGGATGTAGCATACTAGTAGATACCTATACTTGTTTTATTACAGCATTATTTAAGTTGCTAGTATTCAACATTGTGCGGGTTTGTAATGTTAACTTTTTTGTTAAAGTTAAAAATGATATTCTCACCGAATTTCAGAATTTTTGTTTTAATAATTCTCGATTTTGGAATAATCTACCAGGTACCTTATTGAATGTTATCATTGTAATTTCAGAATACTTTTCCCGTAAAAACAAGATGTTCAGCTGGTTAAATAACGAAGACGCAAAGAAAAAGAATGCCGAAGTATTTGAAAATGTCGCAGCGGGACTGCGGAGTATCTATAAGAATAAATTACTCCCATTAGAGTCAGCATATCATTTCCATGATTTTCATTCACCGGCTCTCGATGATCCAGACTTTGATGCAAAGCCCATGATTATGCTTGTGGGACAGTACTCTACGGGAAAAACTACTTTCATTCGGTATTTATTGGAGAGAGATTTCCCTGGAATTCGAATCGGACCAGAACCTACAACCGATAGTTTTATAGCTGTTATGCATGCTGACAAGGATGGAATTATACCCGGCAATGCATTAGTGGTGGATCCCAAGAAGCAGTTTCGACCATTGTCCAAATTTGGAAATGCATTCCTCAACCGTTTCAATTGTTCTATGGTTAACTCACAAGTTTTAAAGGGAATTTCAATTGTGGACACTCCTGGAATTTTGTCCGGAGAGAAGCAACGAGTGGATCGAGGCTATGATTTTACCGGAGTTCTGGAATGGTTTGCTGAACGAGTGGATCGAATTATTTTGCTATTTGATGCTCATAAATTGGACATTTCTGACGAATTCAGGAGATCTATTGAAGCACTCAAAGGGCATGATGACAAGATTCGTATCATTTTAAATAAGGTATTAATAGCTTATTAATGTAATGTATGAAATATATTTGAAAAAATCAAGGGAGAATAGGAGATTATTATGAAATGAACTACTTGTCCATTCCGCACATGTTGAGTTTTGTTTATTTGATACAGGCTGACATGGTGGACCATCAACAGTTAATGAGAGTGTACGGAGCATTGATGTGGTCTCTTGGAAAAGTTTTGCAAACACCTGAAGTTGCTCGGGTTTACATCGGTTCTTTCTGGGATCAGCCTCTACGATATGACGCTAATAGAAAGTAAGAACGTGGGCATCAACGATTGCTATATTAGAGAGGAAATTAGACTTAGTTTAGTTTAACTTAATTATTAATTATAAGGCCCGTTTGAAGCTACCTTTTTTCAGCATTTGCTAATTTTTTTTTCAGGTTATTTGAAGCGGAGGAGCAGGACCTTTTTCATGATCTTGAGCAGTTGCCTAGAAATGCGGCCTTGAGAAAACTTAATGACTTAATTAAACGTGCGCGTCTTGCAAAGGTTAATTATTTGCCAAGTGTTCGACTAATACATAACTAGCGTAATTTACTGTAGATGTTTAGTACATAGTACATATTATAATTCGTTATATTAATTTCTTTGAGCTAACTTTAAAATTTTAATACTCATTGTTCCCTTTATGTTTGAAGGTTCATGCTTACATCATTAGTTCACTTCGAAAAGATATGCCTTCAATGTTTGGAAAAGAATCAAAAAAGAAAGAATTAATTAAGAATCTAGACCAAATTTATCAGCAGTTGCAACGTGAACATCAGATTTCTCCCGGAGATTTTCCTGATATCAAGAAAATGCAGGTAGGCAATTATTTGTGAGAAATAAAATCTCCATGAGGTTTAAGAAAGTAATTTCATTTTATTTTAATTGTACTAAACTTAATTGACATCATAAATGATGATTATGGTGTTTTATATTATTGTTTTTTATTGATCTTTCAGTTGGAACTAGCAAATCATGATTTTAGTAAATTCCAACCTTTGAAAATGAAATTATTGGAGACGGTTGATCAGATGTTAGCAACTGACATTGCAAAATTAATGGCACAAATTCCAATGGAAGATGCAGTGAATGATGTAGCAACAACATCATTAGTAAAGGGTGGAGTTTTCAGTGGTGTTCAAGATACTACTACGCCTTTTGGTTTCAAAAGATTTGAGGGTGTTGAGGCTGGACGAGGAGAGACAGAATGGATTGTTGCAAAAGAAAAGTCCAAATATGATGATATATTTGAGACACTTCAAGGTTCAGATGGCCGAGTATCAGGATCTGCTGCAAAAGCAGAAATGGTTAAATCTAAGTTACCCAATACAGTACTTGCCAAGGTATGCCTGATTCTATGTATTTTTTATTTTTAGTTTGCTTCTTATCTCCTATCCCTCTCCCTTTTTCTGACGTTTAAAATTCTCGTACGGACTAGCATGACGTTATTTTTATACATTTTTTAAAATCTGACTAAAGTATACCTTCTACACCGGTTATACTAACAAACATGCATAAAATGAATTTATCAGTACATAGAAACATTCTTTAAACTTACCATGACATAATTGGAACTCACTAGGTATGGAAGCTAGCAGATGTGGATAAAGATGGAATGCTGGACTCGGACGAATTTGCATTAGCTATGCATTTGATCAATGTAAAATTAGATGGTCATGATTTGCCTGAAGATCTTCCTGTTCACTTGATTCCTCCGTCTAAACGACCGTTTTCTTCTAATGATGAATAAAACCTACTTACCTATTTGTACGTCTGTGTATCAAAATTTTATTTTGTATCCGTTATAGTCGAATTTTTCGTGGCTTCTTTTTCATTTGTCATCAACGGTATGTATCAGTACCAACTACAGTCTACTAAACCCGGCCGAGTTATGAAGCATTTTTCGTTTCCTTCAGCTTGTTCGCTCTGTACTATGCTATGTGGTGAATAATATCGATAAATATTCTTATATTCAAATTTATATGATGAATATGAAGGAACTGGAACATTATTTTTAATCATTCTAGTATTCATAAAATTCACAATCACGCCAGTCATAAATAATTATACAACCATAGTAATCTAAATCCCAGTGGTGGAAGTAACCATAAACTGAGAAACTGTTCCCAGTCAGAACAGAGAACAGAAGCACAAACTTAACCAATGATACACTCTTTTAGTTTACTAGAAATTACGATAAGTTAAAGTTAGTTACTAATGGTAGTGGCTCTGTACTTTTATGTTCTAAGAAAGTGCAAAAACAAAGACGAATATATTTGTATTTCTTTCAAACACAAGAATGTATAGATGAAACGAAGAACGTATAAATTAAACGCGGTCAGAAGTGAGAAAGACATTTGAAGCATTTATATTTGTACGTACAATCATAAATGTGAATTATTGAATATTAATTTTCCAAATTTCCTATATTGTTGTGGTACTAAATATTCATAAAATTATTATAATAATTACGAGCGCAAGGAAAGAAGCTTGAGGCTTTGAATTGCAGAATGTGTAAGCCTTACGTGTACATAATTATAAAATTATTGTAATCGTGCAGTATGCAATTTACCAAATAATTGTTACTATTAATTATATTCAGTTGAGTAGTTGTTGACTCAAGTTAGGCAATAGCTGATTTTGTTTTGTTCCTCATACTATGCAGTACCAGTTAAGTTTGTATGATTTATTAGTTCAATTATAAATAATATTATTTTGAGTTGGGGCCAGCAGCCAGTGTCTGTCGTACATTAGACAGAGTTACAGAATCCTTATCCCGATGTTTACGTACCGACACTAACTACAGTTGCAAATTTTCAGGATTATCCATCTACATACCTACTAAATTACATAAATACCTCATATAAATATTTAAAATCCCATCCAACTTAGCGTGACTAATTCCTATTTTCATATAATAATCCTCAACTCTGTAGACAAAGCATTATTTTCTTTTTCTATTATTAGTTTTACGTTTAGTTTCGTAGTAGATAAGAAATTTAAATTAAAAATGGCATTTTGCCCATCTAAAACAAAGTATAAATCATGAAGCATTATTTTACGCTTACAAGCTGTAAAAACTGCAGATTACTCAATATTGCCTATATTTGTGTGTAATTTAAATTGAATATTTTGTGAGTATGTTAAACTGATTTTTTCATGTAATTTGTTGATAGCTAAAAAAATTAATTGAAGATATAAATATAACCAAAAGTTGCTTTGGGCTAGTGCTTAAAAAAAATGAAACTATTTATTCAGAAATTCAGATGCGTGAAATACAATGTATGGAATTATAATTATTTAATAAGCCAGTGTTAAATTGTCATAAAGGCTGTGATGACGGAAACACAATATAATAAATTAAGCGTCTATGTTACTTCAAGTCCGCAATTATCATGTACCGAATTTATTTCCTTAAGTTTTTTTCGACAGATCATATTATAATTTGCTGGAGCCATACGCAATGGAGTGCAAGTACCTTGATACTTTATTTTGTTTTTGTATTCAATCTTATCGTTAGCATAGTTCAGTGCAATAATAATGCGATTTACCGTTCATAATTTGTACAACATTACCTAAGTTGCTAAAATGTTTGAAAACTCCACCAGAGAATTCATAATTTCGAAAAGCGCATTTTTAAGTTCCGAAGGAAACTTAAATCTGTTGTTCTTCAAATTAATAACAAAAGTGATGCAGCTAAAATTAAATAATGACTACTTCAATCTTCAATGAGTATCATTAAAATTAATATTTTAAAATTTAAATGGCCTGTCTGGCCCTAAACCATGAAGATTAAAGCTAAAGAATATTGAAGGTCATTGCGTTGTTTTTTGCTGTGAGGTAGTGAGGTTCAATGTTCAATTGTCATTACTGCCATTGTCATATTTTTACAATTAAATTAATCTGCTTATTTATAAGTAGTCAGTGCGATAGTGTCAAAAATAAAACTAACTACAGAAGAGCGTCAGTTGCGTGAAAATGTTTTTAGCCAGCGCAGGACGAATTTACTCGGTAAGAATTTGCATATTTACATTCTTGATGAAAACACTTTCTTATAGGAAGATACAAATATACCAACTTCAAGAAATTAATTTTAAAAAACAAATGAGAAATTAATTGCAATACGATCCATCTATAATTTTTCATTAACTCTTTTGCGTGATAAAAAGAGGAAATCAAGCCAGGAGGAATTTACCCGCTACGTGTATGACAATGGAGTGCTAGAGAAGCTGAAAGCAGCCATCATTTGTCTATATGAAATACCAATTAAGCCAACTAACATCGAGGAGTTCTTGGCAGAATTTTTGGAAAATGATGCCGTTGACATCGTGGAAATTTCAAAGCTTCGCGCTGAACTTTGTTTTAAAAAATCTGAGGTTTAATTTTTGGTTTCCTAAAATTCCTAACACATGCAAAGTCGATGCTTTAACGTACGTTTACGTAATTGCTAATAATTATCCTATAAACGTATGCCAATAGCGAATACTACCAATTGCAATATTTGTCCACATGATTATTCTATTTTTCGCTCAATACGAAAGGCACAAGAGATGAGGCTGAATCACGAGAAACTTGACAAGCAAATATTCGAAATGGAACAAAGGCAGCAACGTTCTGAGACGGACAACATGGAAGATGCCCCCCATGGAACTACTTCTTTGCGTAAAATGCATCGAGGGAAATCCTATGACCGAGATGGAAAGCAGTATGAAATCATGAACAGATTTTTTAAAGATATACAAAGCTTCTATCCTGGAGCGCTCTCCCGTCCAAACTCCATCATTTTTAAAGAGGATGAATTTGCTTTTGGTGGGGAGGGAGAAGGTCAGGATGAAAGTGAAGCCAAAGCAGCGCTATTCACAGACTCTGCGGGGAACGTTCATGCCTCTGACTCATTCACAGAATTTGTTGAGGATATGAAAAAGTTTGACCCTTGGGGCTTAGTTTTCCCAGACATTAAGAAAGAGGAAAGAATTCTGAGGCAAACAAATAGATTTCCATTACCACAAAAGCAAGACTGCCGTTCTTCCTTTGGCCCCATTCCAAATGACGGAACAAAAACTAAATGCGATGGCCTCAGCAATAATAAATCCTACGCTGAGCTAGTCCGCGAGTCTAGAATAGACAATTTGAAATCTGAGAGAGAATTTAGACTTAACCGGAAGAGATCCACTGTGATTGATGTGCAGGATGAAATGGATGATGACGATGATGCCAAATCCATTGCGGAATTATTTCATCTCCAAGTTGTATCCTCCAGTATTGCCTCCGGCTCCGTCGAGAATAATAATACTAATTTCAGTCAAGGTCAAGTTGATCCAGCACTAGACGAAAAAAATGCACCGATGACTTTCCCCTGCAGTCCCCCTCTGTCTCCATCTGACCTCTATGACTGGGACGTGGACTACTGGAGTCAATTCTTGAAGGAAGGGGATGTTCTCCCCAAATTAGGAATACAAGTGGGAGACACAAAAACATCTATTCAAGGTAAACAATGGTCCATCCCATCCAAGAATGTAGAGCTACAATTCTTTAATCCTTTAAATTTCCTCACGGAACATGATGACACGGCAACGGGGATCAATGCTACTGGCAGTATCGCTGGCCTAGAACCTCAGCAAAACCCACTCCCGGTAGAGGAACAAGTACAAAGAATAGCTGATAATTTAAAGCCTATTGAAATACAAGATGAGATGACCTCTCAACAGTTACAGCTACACACTATCTGGACCCTTCCGCGCTTCACTTCCGCCCCTATCACCAACCTTTTGACCGGACGGAATAATACCGGAGGCGGGTGTGTTAGTGAATGTGCCACAGTTTATCCGGAACCGGGATCGGAACCGGAACCGACTACACCAGCCGTAACAACAGCAGATATAGCAACAACAGAGGATGCACCAACAACTCCCCGAACACCTTCAATCGCCAATGTGAGCAGTCACTCAACAAAAAGCACCAGTATTTTCATTCCTCCCTCAATAAGTCAGAAAGAAATCGAAGACGTCATTGACACGGATGTCGTTTTTGGCGACCCGCCACTACTTTGTGGAAAACATGGGAAAAAGAAAACGTCTTCCTCTACTTCTACTGGAAGGATGAGCAAAAAAAGTGGATTGAGTGTAAAGCACCTCAGTATTGCCTGTAACCTTCAAACAGAGAAATCAAAGCAGTCAAAAGGTGGGACGACAATAAGTGAGTACGAGTATAGTAGTCATAGCTGTAGAAATAGAGATCGAGAAGTCGCCAATGCCTTCGTACTAAATTACGAGGTGAAAGACCAAATTGACGAAACCAGAAAACATGTATATACGGGAGACTCAGCCGACGTTAATTTTATTGACTTTCGTTCGGATTCATCTGCAAAGAAAAGTAGTAGATCTAAATCTCGACTGGAGTCAGATGCATCTGGGGTTAGCACAGTCACTTCCAGGACAAGCTACCGACCGTCGGGTTCAGAGCGAGGGTCAGCATACTCGGCAAAAGACTTATTATTTCAATCTCGAAAATCAAATTCGATTCTACCAAAATCAAAAACCAAAAAGGGTAGTAGTAGCAGCAGTGGGAGGAATAATTCCACGAAACGTCCTCTTCCTCTAATAAATCTTTCTAAAACGGCGGATGAAGGAGAAGCCGAAAAAGGCAAGCTAAGCAACGTTCCCTCATTACGAGGCCATACCTTTCTAGGAGCTGGAAGCACAGAAAAAACTTCAGAAACGTATAAGGCCCCAGTTTTCGATCGTTACAAGACATCCAAGTGTGACATCATAGAGGCAGTGACAGGAGATCCAATGGCAATGACAACGGCAACCCCTGAAAAACAGGGCGACTCTTCACAGGACAAAACTTCCAAACAGAAGAAGCGATCGGAGCGAGCGGATATAAAATCACAGTTTCGACATTCAAAGGATCGCAACAGTAGGGTTGTGAAGATTGACCCCAAAACTGCTTCCACGACTGGGGCTCCTGACCCATGTGACTTAGTCAACATTGAACAATTTCATCCATACCCCGAGCTCTTGTACCAGAGTTGTACAGCAGAGGACGAGTCCAAAGAAGGGCTAAGTAAGTTTGCCCGATTTTGTCAAGAGCATTATGATGGGCAAGTGATTGACCAAATCCTCGAAGATTATGATATTGGTATTTTTGACAATATGTAATCACACAACGAATTGTCTATATAAATATATGAATATACACATAGTATGCTTACATTAAAATTTAATTAAAATATAACGAAGTGCAAAAGCAATAAAATGTTATGGAATTAGTCGAATTAGTTTCTATACTATAACAACTATAAATGTAGGTAAGCGGAATGAAAACACGTCTCGCACTACCATAGAGCATCGCTCAAGCCTATAAATTTATTATGAAAGATTATTTAATTTTTCCTTAAAAGTTAAATATTTAAATGCTGGCCACCTGCTGTATGTCCTGGGTTCGTGAGCCGACCGTAAATCACACAATTTATGCAGCAACAAATTTATTGACCGGTGCCGGTGCCTCGTTTTTTTCTTTGCCTTTACTACAGACACAACATTAAGATAAAATTTAATTAGTAAAACATTTTTGAATGCGTAGTAAGAGCAATCTTCAATCTAGATTTTCTTGATGAATATTTCTGCATGGCATGGTTACTTCTCAGTACTTTATACGCAAAGTAATATACAGGGCCGGAGTGTATTACGGGCAATTCGGCCTTGTCCCGAGAGGCCCTCGATATCTGGACCGAAATGTATCCATTTTTAATTGGGATGTCCGATTAGATGTAAGGCTAAAGCATGCAACGTTTTTCAAGAGGGCGCACTTGCCATTTCGGGATGCCCTAAAGTAACGTTTTTCGGGGTCCTACTCTGTCTCACTACGCCCCTTGGGATATAGTAATCAGCGCATCTGGAAATGCGATACATACGACATTTTTCATCGCTCCTTTCCTATACCTATACATGTAGCAGTAAAGCGGTAAAAAGTAAAACATCCTACATACGCCAAGCGCTGTAATCAATTACTACCATTGCGTTATTAGACTCCAGTTCATAACCTTATGTTGAAATGAACGAGTTTTTCAGTTTTGACTGCATTTATAATTATATCTGCCGTTTAATTATTCTAGTTAGTTTTGCAACTTGCGAATAGGCAATGTGTGTTATGTGTCGACCTATAATAATAATTGTAGTTTTTATAATCAATATCTAGATATCACATGTAAGTAACGCAATAACGATTTTATTAATGAAACTAAGAAAATTAAATTAGACTCACCTAGAATTAAAAATAACGGCTCTCCACATTAATCTCATATTAAAGTATTTTTAAATGTTTTATTTGTATTTTGCGCTTTAATATTTTGTCAACAAATTCTATATAAGTATACGTGATTATTATTAATATGTGTACATTTATTTTGCGTATAGATATCATTAAGTTTCTATTTAAAGTTGATAGCATGGATAAAAAAGTCAAAGTCAAAAGTTGATCGTTCCATCGAGTAATTTAGTAAATTATATAATGATACACGATTCACTCCAGCTTGTATGTATTTCGTCATTTGTGAGAACAGACAAACGTTCCATGAAGGGTTTGTAAAAATTTAGCATCAAATTCTGCGCGTGCAACTTCTCTAAAAGTCCCACCATCCAATAAGATTAAATAGTCAGGCCTTGAAACATCTCCACAACTAACAGTTGATAATACAAGGCCATCATCTTCTTCACCATCTCGACTGGGTTTTGGAATAAAAATTGGCTCACCAAAAAATTCGTCTTCTCGATTACTACGATGTTGTACCAGCTCACCAGAGTCAAGATCCACTTTGCAAATCTAATTATATAGTAATAAAAATAATGACATACATTGTATTGTAAGTGGTAGCTATTATTTATAGTTACTCCAAAATAAATACGGGAGTTACTACAGTAGCTCTACAATGCAATGCTATAGGGAATATTACTTATATTTATCAGAATTAGAATGTATTCCTTTCTTTAATGATCGGTTAAAAAAATTACGGAATTTTTGTGGAATCCTTCATCATAACTTCCAGTCGCATAAATGTATCGGTACTGTTTGGCGAAATAACGACGATTGAATGTTGGGAACTCCATCCCAGGTGGAGCAACTGGTTGAGGTATCAACACGATTGTATCCTTTATTCTCATGGCGCTAGCATTAATTCCATTAACGCTCACTAAATTCTCGTCTTCAGGAAGGATCTAATGATGGAGATTGCATACGGCTCAGTTAATAATAATATCATACGGATATTTTAAAGGCTGACGACTTTAAAATATCACCTAATCTAATCTTACAAGGCGCATAAAAGTTTCATGAAGCAGCACGAGATGCTTACTCATAACTACAATATTTGGAAACTAGTACTAGGAAGTAATCAGCAACTCCCACACTCACTTTGGAATCAGTCGCGATGGGAAGGATAAAACGATGAAGTTGAGCTGGATCATCATGTTCGAAAACATTTTTGCGCAGCTTACATAAGTTGAACTTGTCAAAAATTAATGGACTAGGATACGTGATCATATCCAGTACGATCTAGTATTCATAAATAATAAATTTTACACATTAGATGCACCTTCAACCTTCAAAATGTAACTTCCCATTTAAATTTAAAGGCATTGCAACACAAAAGATCACTGCTCTTTTTGTTCTTTCTTATCTTGTACTAACCTGGTCATCAACTTCATACGCATTACCAAAATGGAAGGAGAAGTAAGCGTCCTCAGTTCTGTACTTAGTCTTTAAAAAATGTCCAGTTGATTTTTCCAGAATATGGAGTCTATTCTGTTAATGAATATAGAAAGACACGTTCATTAGTAATTCACTGCCATAGTATACCCAGACATATGTAGAAAATAATATGGAGAATTTCACAGCTTGTCAAATTAAATTGGTTAAAACTAGTCATTTAATCATTCTCCATAAAAATAGGTAGAAATAAAACAACTAAAAGAACAACTAACTTTTTCTGTTGGTATCCACTCAAAAGCATCCCGTAATGACTTTCCTTTAATTCCCATTTGAGCAAGCTTGACACAGTTGATCACCATTGGCTGTTCCATGAAAATAATGTAATTTTTTGTCATTGCGAAACTATGGAAGTACGACACACACGTTTTCCATGATGATGAGAGCGTTGCAAAGACTTTAGCATGTTTCAAGGCTGCGCGAGCAAGTATTCCGAGCAGACAGCAGCATAAAAAACACAATCAAATCAAATTGAATTATTTTATATACGAGCCAGGCACAAGATACTTAAGAGAATTTCTATTTTTATATCAGTAAAATATATAAGAAATTTAATTCTACTCCCTACTAAACTACATTTACTTATACATCCATGACAAAATTGATCATGTAAACAAGTAGTGAAACAACTTTCCATCTTATTTTGTCTCGATAAATATTTTGCTAGTTAAAAAAAAATGACGCTATACTCACCATCTGATGCTTTTCCATTTCTTGATGGTGGGATTCTCACAATATGATACTTGCAGCCAGATAACATTGATGCCCCAATATTCCATGTAGCTCCTTCCGAGTCAGTGAGGGGGTGAGGACACATCATCATCGTTCCCACAGCTGACATAAAGTCAAACTGCAACCATAAACAAACAAATTTAGCATCATATTTATCGTACGTAGACCTCACACCTTTCATTAATTGATTCAATAATACTGGTGGTGCTGGTAGACAGACTCATGACGTGATTTGTAATTTACAGCAGTCATACGGATATTCTATTAATAGTACTCAAAGCCTAAAGGCGTTGGTCACTGCGGAGTTCTCTAAAAAAATATTAAATCCAGCCGAGACTGCTACAATAATGGTTATTAGATAATAAAAAATCATTTTCCAATCACGAGCTACTAAACTGAACAGTCGCCAATAATGTCTTAAACAATACAGAAATGCCATAAGTTGTAAGGTAATATTATCATCAGCACACAAAGATATTTATGAAATTATGATCTCGCTCGGAATTCGCTCATTCATTAAAATGTCTAAATTGACAACTTAATTTCGTATTGCGTAAATTTCCAAGTAAGAGCCATTAGTACCATTTCATGACTTTCCATGTAATTTTTGCGTAACGCGTGAAACTACTGTAAAAAGGCTACTGAGATGCTTTAATTTTAGTGATATCTGTTAATCTCTTAAAAGTACCTTGACATGCTCTGATATACGACCACGAGCATCGTATGTGCTTTACGCTATTCCTAATGAGCAGAAAGATTTACGATTTATAACTTGAGGGAGTCAAGCGGTAATCTTTGTCTACAACATTTTACTCTCTATATAAGCATTAAGCATATTGACGACGCTTTTTTCCAAGAAAAATATTCTCATATTGTGAAGACTGTGAACCAAACGTCAAAAGTTGTGCACACCTCATAAGTCATGCATTCCTGCTAACTACTGAGTCATAACTCAGGTCAGGTAATAAAATACTGATACAAAGCATTTAAAAGCTTATACGGCATAATGGATGGATGCAGCGGCATATAGGCAGACATCTCACTGTCATTTCAACTGAATTTTGCTCATATTGTATATTTTTCTATAAAAATGAATAACAACATAATAATGACCATTTTGTTCTCACGGAAAGTCACATATTATGCTAGCTGGCTCTTTAATCTTGAATTTTTATCCATGTCAAGTACATCCATATTACGTTCTTCTAACGTAGCACTATATAATATTACAAAGTGCTAAGGAGTTCATAGCAAAACCAAACATCTATAATATTATATTATGTGATACCAACTCCAATGTTAACTAACTTTGACAGATATGTCTCATAACTTTTTAACTATAATAAAATTAAATACGATAATTGAAAAACACAAAAAGTATACAATTATATAGGTAACTAAATTTACTAGTTTAAAAAAAAGGTAAATAAAAGCAAACGTAAAACAACTGAAGGTGGTATAGTACAGTTGAAAAAAATCCTGACTTCTTTTAGTGGTACTTTGCTAAATTGAGATGGGCTACCTTAATAAAAGTAAAACAAGTAGCGTCTGACGATCCAAATTAATGCATAGTATATAAACTACAGGTTAGTATAGTCCTTGCCATTTTGTATAAAGTAAACAATAACTCTTAAATAGAAGAAAGATGAGCGATGGGAAATAGGAACGGAAACGGAGGATTTACGCGAAGATACATGAGTATAATAATTATTGTCTCAAGGAAATATTCATGAATTTAAAAAAAATGAAGTCACTTACTCTTTCCTTTCGAAGAAGGCTATCAATATCAATGTTATGGATGAAACAGCTCTCATACGCGGTAAAAACTTCACCTTCAATCACATACGAACTTCCCACTGTATTGTCGGTTAATTCAATAGGCACCTGCAACATAAGTAAGTAACGTGGTCATTTAACAATCTGAGTCATTTCACCCATTACACATTATAACATAGGTTATTATTACATCGTTGTGTCTCACTTTCAGTTCGATGATTTCCCTAGGGTAATTGACTACACAATTAATTACATTTAGTAAAAACGAAATTTAATATGGTGGAAACAAAAACATTTTTAGTTTCCTTGAATCTACTTGGATTGCTGCTAAAAGATAATCCTTTGAATCATATATTATCATACCAATTTTGTGATGGCTTTAAAAATAACGTTTTTCGTCGGGTCGGGATGCGCTTTTGTTCCAAACTCAGCATACACGTTACGCTTGGCAATCAACGATTTCTTATAGGCTTCTGTCTCAAGGATTTTCTGCTGGAATGTAACCTAAAAGTAAGTAAAATACGCATCAACAAAATTAACATACCTGTACACTTGTTGAGATTTGAGAGCTACAATTATTATTATACACTGCACTATACACGACAATATAATTATTCCGTATTACGCCCAGCAATTATATAATATGCTGGATTTTCAACTTCAACTTTATAACGCATGCTATTATTCTTATTGTATCCACTTTAGCCTATACATAAAATATGCAATACTGACCTTTCCGTTTTTTATATCAAATTTAGACACCATTGCAAACCCGTCAAAGAAGTGGTTAACTGTGTAGTTGCCATTGTCAATGTCAAATATTCCGGGTCCATTCCGAATAAAAGCTCCTTCAAGCCATTCAGGGAAAGTACCTATTTCATTAATCATTGGACATTTTAATTTTTGCAAATCAATTAAAAGCACCTAGGTATACTTAACTTAAAATTTCCAAAACGTTATGGTTGCCATCCATTACGAACTCCTTATCAATGCAATATGCTATACCTATAGCCGATGCTTTTCGTAATGATAATTAATAATTAAAATTGAGTCAATTATTGTGAAAGTTTTGATTTCATCCCAACTGACTTCTTACTGCTACTGTATTGGCGTTTTGTTCAACACACATGTATTATTATATACGAATTAAACATTATATTACCTATGTACCTACGTATAATACATAAAGCCAAAGTTTGGATATACTTAGATACCGGTATGCATATTATACATAATCGTTCAGCAGTATGTTATATCTTGAAATTCGATTTCTTACCTTTTACACGTCCTTCCATCCGTGAATATTCTTGAGCATTGTCAAAAAGCCTAGCGATTTGTGGCATTGTAAAACGAAACTTTTTTTATCCCTTATAGAGGAATTGATGAACCAGACTTTTATATATAGAAGCACAATAAGTCTCTCGACTTGGTCGAACCCAAAATCTGAGTGTGAGCCTAACAATAATAATGTAATATAATATTATTAAACTACAAACAGGCAAGAAAGAGACACTGCCGGAAAACGGAGTCTCTTCTGTATTCGTATGTAGTAGGAGTATAGAGTTGGAGCACAAACTGATTTCAAATAATAATCTTCCTCCTCATACGCTTCCAATTATTTAAATTATTCAAGTCTCCCAGTCAGTATACTATAGTGAATAGTAAAAAAAAGTAAAAGTATACTAGTAGTACTATCGAGTTGTTCTTTTTACCGATATAAAAAAAATGTTTACATCAAATTTCAATTCAACATTCGAACTGCAAGCACTACTGATCTGCAGATTGAGATGATAATTAGAAATTCTTTGGGAGTATAATATAACGTATATAGTACTTGACAAGTAGGAAACGCTTCCAAACTCAAAAACTCAAAACTTGCATATCAAGTTTTTTTTCTTAAGTTTGTAAATTTTTTTCTTTCTTTCCTTCCTTTGTAGTATAGTAAATTCACAACACTTTTATAATATTATACTTTTATAGCAGTAACCTGTCCTGTTTTTTCTTGTCTTGATGTTTTTGATCGTGTTCTTTTTAATATTTACTCTTTTGCTCGTATATATGTACTTGAGTATTAAACCAACTATATGTCAACTACTAATGCCTGCAGAATCAGCAGATATAGATATAAACTCTATATACTCACTACTGTGTCTGTACTGCTTTATTGCTCGATTTCGACTTTTCGATTTCGATCCTGTATGTTAATTTGATTTTTTGATATTATTTGATGGGGACATGGGATGAAGCGAGACGGACTGACTGACTGACTGACTGGTCGGCTTGGAAGTTGTCAGTTGGAGGCAATGATGAGGACTGGAAGCTTGCCGACTTTATTCACTGCATTTGTGGCCACGCCGAAATCAAAATACACCTGACTGACATGGGATCCCTACTAGCCCAATCCCAGTAAGTTGCTGTGGATTCCAACTAGAAATACCTATCCACATGTATAGTATATCATGCAGCATGCTAAGTCTTATGTCTTTCCTTTGCTTTGGCGTGAGAAACTGCACTGATATGATTATGATTATATTGACTGGCTATTATTCTGTTTTTGTCTTTTCGTCCACATCCCATCGCATCGTATCGCATCGTCGTCATGATCAACAGAATATAATAGCATGAACATCACTCTCTCAGGTCATTTCAAATTTCAAACCCCAATAACAAAGTAACACTCACATTTTTCGACCCATCGCGATCCTTATAACTCAACGTAACGACATAGTGAATTATATAACCGTCAAGAGACAAGACGTGGTCTCTGGTCTCTGAGAATAATCAAGAACCACTGCCCTGCCGCTGCCAACAATAAATACATACCTAGGTATCTACCTATAGGTATAGGTATAAGTGACTACGCTTTAAACTTTAAGATATATTATGCATATTGATATTATTATCGAAAGCAAAAGAGACGCTGATTGTTGGGGCATGCTGCAGCCTTGTAAAATAGGTATACATTCCTTTTATTATAGCCTGCCTCCTACACACACATACCTCGTATTCCATCCATACATACCATTATGGGATGCAATTTAATGCAACACAGCATTAAGTATTATTGTTATTGTTGGTGTAGTTATGTACAGGTAATTTCATATGCCTTTTACTTACAGTACATACCTATTCAGTTTCAGTCTGTCATTGTATGTAGTATTTAATTTAACAACCCATATAGTTGTCTCTATATGTATGTCTATACTGCTTTCTAACTATGCTTCATGAGCACTAGACACATAGTGCATAGGTAGGATGCACTGCCACATTAAACTAAACCTCAATCTCTGTAATTAAACATCTACGCCGCACTAACTAAGACAGCACACGCAAAAAAAATGTTTTTCACGAAAGGCGAAAAGCCCAACAAAAAATATGAAAAACCACATAATGCTATATAATAGCCTGCAACATGTTTAGAATATTAATAATTATTATAAGTGGATAATATTACTATGCTATCTTTTATTAATTATTTTAAATGCCTGTGTACGTCGTATTATATTTACATAGACAAGTATTACTTTTTTACCTACAACGTTTATTAATTTAAAAATGAATTCGAATCCCAATTTAATTACAAATTACAGCACTATAAGGTTTACGTGAATAAAAAGGACATTCATAGATGAGAAACCTCCACACATGATACTCAGGTGGATACATTGCAGGTTAAGCTTTAAACTTTACATTTTCAATAATAGGGTCTACATACTAACCCCTATCTTGTCTCAGCGAAAGTAATTATGTAGTGCAAGTGCTCACTTTTAACTGTGGGCATAGACAACAGCATGAGACTGTCTGAAAAACTGTCAAATTAATTTATACGTCTTACTATAAGCGGACGTCCAACTATGCCATACGCATATGAAAATAATTTAAATGTATACACATAGCCAGTACACTCACAATACGATTTATTAGTTAAGAGTACTGCACTATTGTACTACGTCCATGCACCGATTACTGATGCGATATTACACAAGCATGTACACTTGACTTTGTCTGTATAATTTATTTTGGAGGCATCTAATTTCTGTATATGTCCCATTTGTTCAAAACAAAACATCCATCACTATTATGCAATAATTGTAATTTGAGGATTTAAGCGTACACAAAACCAAAAACCAAAACAACAATAGCATAAAAAAACGTATACATAAATGCCTAGCACCTAGTTTGCAGAGTATTATACTACGGTGAGGGTGAATGTAAGTGCTTAGTTAGAACGTGACTGGTGTGAAAAATAATCAAGAATTTTTGTTGTACATATAATATATATGATTATACCCTAAAAAGGACACATCGTGAATGTGGATGGAGATGTGTAGCGATGTAGATGGGTGAGGTATATGTATGTGTAGTGTGTACCAGTTTTTATTGTGTAATTTCAAGTAATTTGTTGTTGACTTTGAAAGGGCTCTACTGCCACTATACTATGGCTCTGTATGGCTCGGAGTATATACATCTATTTTATTACTTTATTAAAGGCCGACTTTGTTATGCTAAAATGCTAATAGAATTACAAGTGCTTAAAGATATATACGAATTAAATTTCCATTTTAGCATAGGCATACTCCATTTACAGATATTTTATACAAAAATTGTGATTCTTCAACAATTCGGAGTTGTTGAGGACTATATAATATGATTTCACATTTGACAGTCAAAAATATATAATCATTTATGCATGGAGTGTTTTCGATTTCATTTAATAAATAAGGTATGCTTCAAAGTTCGTTGTACGAGAGGGAGAGAGAGACAGCGGACAGTGTCAAGGTAAACAGTGATGAAGCAATATATAGAAATGAGATGCATACTTTTAGCTCAAGCTGTTTGCCATACGAGGCGCACACACACACAAAATTGGCTTTGGCTCCCTCGAGAATCGAATCTCCAATCACGAATGCTAATTTATTTTATTTTTATTCTAATCAATTGTTTGTCTCATGCTTATTTTTTCAGATTGCTCGTACACATGCTTATACACTTATGACATGAACTGCACTGCACTCCACCGCTAGCACGTGGTTCTACGCTTACACTAAGGTTATACAACTTGAACTCACAAACAAAACAGAAACACAAACCATTATAATATATATTTCACATTCTAAATGTCAAAAGTGAGGTTGGCCTAAACCTGTCACTGTCAAGTTAGCGAGTGCATCTTGCACAACAGAAAATATTTTTAACTATTAAGCAAAATAATAATAAATGCTAAATTCCGAAATTTCTTAAGAATATAATATATAGGGACAAGCAAATTAATTTAATTGGCAATTTCACATCGAGCCTTGTCTGTCTCCTTACAGATACCGAATACCGAGCTAACTAAAACAATAATACGTATTTTTAACTCTGAAATTTTTTGATATTTTAGAAATTATAAATAATGATGATACGTGTCGCATGTTATTTATGCAATCTAAATGGACCATACAATTTACTGTAATAATGGTGAAAATTACAACATTGAAATTATACCTGAATAATGTGGACGTCATTATTCCTAGGAACGTTGACGTAAACAGAACTTTAAATGTAGAAAATAAAAATTAATTTAAAAAAATTGAATTCGGCAAGCATGAAGAAGGGAGGATCGATTTCGAAATTCTAATATGTGTTAAGCTTTCAACAATGCTCAATAATTAATATATTAATATATTAATGTAGTAAACGTATTAATCGTAAAGCAATAAGAGAGGGACGTGTGGATATCCCGTACTTATACCACTACAATAAATAAAAACATGCAATAAAATTAACAACAACAACATGATACTTCTGAAATCCAAATTTTCAATCACTATGTAACTCCAAACAAAAAACCATTCACATTTCTATTACACTCCGTATCCCAAAGAGTCAAAATGACGTCTATGGTCAAGTGTCAATTCCCCAGAATATCTTCATGAATTGATATGATAATGTATTACGAATTTACAATCTAACTTATGTACCTAATATGTAAGCAGGTACTTAACTTTTCACTTTCATAATAAATTCCCAAGAATAACGAAGAAAGATAATGACGATATAATAAAATGATACTGGCTTATGAATCATAAGGAATGATGGGAGCGAGTACTATACCATACTAGTATAGTACCTGCCTGTATGAATGGAAGAAAAGAAGTATCTACAAAATAAATTCCCATCTCGACACAGCATAGCACAGTTTATAGTCATGATGACTAGTAACAAAACATATACCTATAGAGATTAAGAGACAACCAACAATGGAGTACATACATTAAAAGATTTTTAAAAAAATACACTGAATGGCATAATTTCAAATGATCACAATCAGAATATTTAAATCATTTTTCATTCAGCATGTTTTTCTTTCGCAATTTGCTGTTTTCGTATAATAATTATACATGTACGTGCCATGTGCCATGTCATGAATTCAAAGTTCAAAACAAAAGACATGAAAAATTTTGACTGAGACTTTATACTTATCTACTTTGATTAGTTTGACGCTTATCGTTAGTGGACTAAATTACACTGCACTTACTTAGTGTTAGTTTACTTTTCGTTTAGTAGGTTTGTGGTTTTGTAGTTTATAGTAGTGTTGAATGGGTCAAAGTAGTGTGAAGTAAATCTCCTATGCAAAAGAGTGACAAAAATGTCTGACTCACTCACTCACTCACTCACTCCCTGACTCCCTTGCTGACTCAAGAAAAATAATAAATTAGTGTATCAATAAATAATCAACGCCGTCCTGTTGAAACCAGTGAGACCGGAAATTGAACGTGAACCAATTTAGTAGTGCATGGGTAACATCTGTTATTGTTCACTTATTATCACAATAATTACAATAACCATATATTATTACAATCCACACATGCATAATTATTGTTTTGGTCATTTCCATATATATAATGTAAAATGTAATAGGATCTCCTCACGTCCCAAAGCCAAAGCCAAAGCCAAAGAGCAATAACATCGAAAGCTACATAATGCAAATCAATTCTTCAACGTACTTGTAAACTTCTAACCTCATTAAAGAAAATTCAGAGTTCAAACTTCAATTTTTGCTTTTAGCTTAATAACAAAAACACACGTGATCGATTCATCTACAATTTAAGACGAATTAACTAAATTGCAGGAGTGTAACACTAACACTCAATTCTTGTAGAGCATTCTTCAAATCTTAAATATTTATGTATGTAGGTAGGTACTTCAGTTTAGTTACTACACAGTATAAATGCTGGATTAAGACTACGACTACTGTAGTAATAAACTTGTTTGTATGTTAAATATAAAACTACTGATTGAAGTATTGTGCCTGCGCTAAAGTTGTAGGAACTTTTCCCAGACCTATAATAGAAATCTTGGCATTTTTCCATTACATTTCAATTGCGAATTTTATTTAATTAACTATCACAAAAATATATTCATACCCGACCAAATTCAAATTCACTCTCAACGATTTATGCGCGTGTAGTTTAGCAGGCACGATACGATAATATTATGTTCTATACTACATTGCATTATTGTGCGGCCGAATGACCATGACTAATTGCACGATGCATAATAAATATGCTTTCGTGTAGAACAGTATAAAATATAATAATTAAAACTGCAGCCCTATCAGTGAATTCATCAATCATGCTTTAGTGGTACGTACTTCAACACGAACTACAATGTTTATTAATGAGCGTAAAAAAACGAAAGAAAATGCATAATCCTTATTTTTTTTCTAAGAGGAGAGAAACTAACTTTCAGAAGATGTTGGTTTCTCGAAAAAAAACACAAGAGTATCAGTAGTAGCAGTAATTGAATTATGTTCTTACTGTGTCTGTATGGCAAATGCTATTGTAGTGTCAGTAGTAAATAAATATTTACGTTCTCTCTAATAATAAAAATGACATAGCGAATCAGAATCGCTATAGCAGAACAAGTGCACCAGCTAGCCATTACGAATGCAAATTTTTTTTTAAACTATGCTCTGACACGACAACAAAAACAAAAACAAGATCGGATAAAAAACATCTAACAATATCACATTATATTAACGTCTGTGAAGAACCAAAATGACCCATATCCATTTGTAGCTAAAAACAATATCCAATATCTACAAAAATATTGAAACATGTCTTGAAAGCATTTAAATAGAATATTTTACACTTTCAAAAACATGTAAATAGAACATTTCACACTTTTCAAAAACATGTAAATAGAGCATTTTGCTTTTTTCAAAAACTACTAATTAACACTTTACGCATGTTTCTCATTTTGTGTTTATGATATAGCTCATTTTGATTTTAACTTAAATTGCATATGGGTCATTTTGGTTCTTCACAGACGATTGACGATATGCTTGTCGAATTCAAACGTCTTACAAGATAAATAGATGTGCATGGATGAAAGCTTTAGATTCTTCTATTTTTTGTTGGGAATAAATAAATTATAATTACTAATAAATTGACTGACAATTTTTACCTCCAATAATACCGTAACCCAACAACACGTATGTATACGACTGTTGCACGAGAGTGAGGAAGTGCCATACAGGTAACAATCAAGCCTAAATCATTATCAATATCGAAATCAAAGTATGTTGCTGCAATTGACACAATATTTAGATATGATTAGCTTGATACGTAAAGGGATAGAATACAAATAATATAGGATGGTTTAAATACTCTTTCAATTTCTTTCTGCAGGTACTCCTGCGACGTCGACGTCTGACATCTGATGCACTCCTATACTTTTACAGTTTTACGCTCAAATAATGGAACGAAAAATGTTGTGCTTTTTGAGCTGTCAATATCCTTTGCCGTTTAAATACTAAATATGTATAGTGTTTTTATGGAATGATTTCAAACAACTTGAACGCGTGGTAGTCGTAATATACATAATCTTACTACTCCTTAAGTATATACCATAGGTATCTGTACCTGCCTATAGAGCAAGACTCCCATTATTCAGGTGTAAAAGGGAAAGTGCGGAGAAAAACATGTAGCGATTAACTATTCTGACCCAGATAAACAAGATTGGTTGGTTTTGGAATGGTCTTCGAATTCGAGTTCGAACAGATATTTACAGATAGTGCTCAAAACTTGTGTTAAGCGTATATGTACAAACATACGCTTTTGATCAAAATTTAGCTGCATTTTCATCTTCATACGGATAAAATATAGAGACATCACACGAATATACATAATATATTATAAATTATATACTCGCTCACTTCATTACTACTGGTCCAATTATAACTTTATTGAAAATTCAAACTTATACGCATAGCTGATGCGTACACATAAATGAAGCCCCAAAGGGAGGAATAAAATAAAATTCAACGACAACGACCTACACCTCATTTACTACTCAAGTTTTCTACGCTGACCAACGCAACTATAACTTACGAAGACTTATATTATTAGCCCAGGCTCAAAATTTGTTGTTATTTACCCGCATGGATGATTTACCATTGCACCGTCACCAAGGTCTTATAATAATTATAATAGGCATAGAGGGATTATTGCATTTGTTTACAATTTACTGCATTTTGATATGGTACGTATACGTATAGTAAATTTATACTAGTATGCATCTTATATATAGTTGTTTACTTGTTTTTGTTTACCTTTGCATTGTACAACAGTCCAAAACGACAAATAAATTTCCCTTCTTCCTTCCTTCCTATTCCGAACTGCACAGGTAAGGAATGATGATTATGTCCTTGCTTGATATTTAAAATGGAAACTTTGACAGCTGTTATGTTTGGTATGGTGGGGTGAAGACTAAAAATAGAAAGCAAGGTAAAGTTCACAATACATACCAAAGTATTTAGTCGGTCAGTCAGTCTATGGGGGGTCTGTCAGATACCTTTTTAAGCGCGTCAGAGCCCATAACTGCATTTCATGCATATCTAAAAGAATATTAACATAATGCATTTAAGCAAAAGATGTAATTCTGCTGCATCACACACTAGCTTCGTTTGAAATTACATGAAGTATGCATTATTTATTCGTGTGTAGCTTCTTCTATAGTTACTACTTCCGACCATTGAACTTCCGCAGAATTACATTAGTCATATCAGGAAATTCATACATTTGTTTTGGGCAAATTCTTTTGAATTAATGTTAGGAATGGGACCGAAAAGATACGTGACTATGTCGGGCTGTGTCGAAAACGAGAACACTATTACTACATAGTATGTACAATGCACAAGTTTTATTTAAAAAATACTTTCCAAAATTTTAATTTACAAGCGCATTCGCAGACACTTGGTTCCAAATTTAATCGTATGCGTACTATTTATATCCTATTACGTGCATGTCCTTTTATGTTCTTTCTTTTAAATTTTCAGTAAAAGGAAGTAAAAATGCCAAAGCCTTTAGTTTTCTACCTCATTTATATGCAGTCCTAGCATGCATTTTTACACCACGAAACTGGAGCAGCCCACATCAGTCCATGTTAGCCGATTTGCCTGGTTTAAGAAACGATCAGGTTTTTCTATAATTAAAAAAACATTTTTTAGAACGAATATAACCATTATTGTAGGTTGTATATTTTACAAAAGTAGTACTATACCCTATACCGTGAATAGAATATGATATGGGCCACGCTTTATATATACCTGCGGCCTAAGTGTATTAACAATAACCACACTAAAATTAGAAGCTTGCAGCTGAGTGCCATAGAGTTATTATTGGGGGGATCAATACATACTTGGTTATCAACTTCCAAACTTCCACATGTCTACCAGACCAAAGCAGGGTGTATTTTGTATTGTAATTATTACATGGTTCAAAAAATTTAATAAAAAATTAAATTTCCTAGGTATACTTAATTCGCTAACATAACATAGGTGTATAAACATTCCATTGGAGGATCTACTTAAGTTCTAAGTACATATAGTGATTTCTAATTTATTACATATTAACAACTCTTCATTGCACATGGACCTACCAGAATCCTACAATTATTACGCTGTTACGAGCATTGATTCAAAAGATTTGATGCTTTTTTTAAACACTGTCGTTCAGTGCTGTTGAGTTCATTTCTTGGAGAGCAGCTGACTTAGTTTTTCTATTCCTTGCCATTGACCATTCCTGCATGTTATCAGTACTTTACTTAGGAATGTTGTCTATCGAACTGTAAACTACCAACGAGATTGTGTGATAGCGAAGCGGAAATCTATGTTGTATGTGTGTATATTGTATATATAGTATTTACAGAAGAAAATGTTCTTAACAATAATTTATTATCATTATAATAATTATGTACTACTTGTATGATGTACATAAAAAGTCAAAGCCACTCATTTTTGTTTACGAAAAAATTGCAACTTGCGTTTACGTTAGATTTTCTTTAGCATCATAGTTATAATTAAGCATCATTTTACCTTTTAGTTTTCTTCGCTGCTGTATTTGTGATTCATATTTATATTTATTTATTCCTATAATATATTGTATTATTGTATTTTGTATCTTATTCTTATACTGTATTAACTGTATAATAAATTATTTATTATTCATTTATTCACTCGTAGAAGCTTTTGCAGTGGTGGAGCCGAAGACGAAATGTGTATAGTAGATATTCTACAGAATTTCACAATGATTTCAAAATATTATATCCTATGAAGTAAAGCATTTAAATAATATTACGTTACGTACCTGGAATATGCAAAAGATCTTCTTACAGGCCTACAGTACCGTTATGTCTCAAAACAGAGTATTACGTTACTATGAATGACCGAAATGCGTAAAAATGTATGATTTTATAGGAGTGAGGTATCGACTATTTAAGGACCAAGTATACTATGGTGTAGCCAGCAGGGTAAAACGGATTTTTCCTACCCGGACTTTTCCTACCCGGACTTTTCCTACCCATTTGATTACTACGCGGATTTTTCCTACCCGGACTTTTCCTACCCGCGACCGGACCTAGGACTTTTCCTACCCATGTGCAAAAAAGAAACTACACATTGCGCAAAGATATGCCCACAGCTTTTGCATTTTATTATAACCTGGAGTTAATTTACGGTACGCTCATAAATAGTTGCGTGTCTGTTTTATTTCTACATAAGTAATAGTCTCGGGTAGGAAAAGTCCTAGGTTTGGTCTTGGGTAGGAAAAGTCCGGGTAGGAAAAATCCTACAACCAGCCAGCAGTACACCTAATTTTTTCCGTCTGGAGTGTGCGGTTAGTTTCAGCTCAATTCCTTTTCAAAGTTGAAAGTAAATTCTTGCCAGGATTTTCTGAAATGTGAAATATTGGGTCTGGAAGTCAAAAAATGTTTCTTTAAAGCTTACATTTTGAATAATCAATAATTATTATTCATGAGAGTATTTAAATAGTATTTATGTTAATGAATAAACAAGCTCATGATTAATCGGTTTCTTAACATTTTTATCTCTCGAGGGCAGACCAGGCTTCAACGTAGGGGTAAGGTAAGAGCCGAATAGAAAATCTCATTGACTACCTCAGGAATCCGCTTGGTGACACCAACACGGGGTACCTGCTGAGGCACGATAGGAATCGTCCACAAATTACGTCATCACAAAATCCCCACTAAAATGATACCACAGCCCCCTGCCATTAGCTTAACCATTGTGTAAATGGCTATCTTCCTATCAGTGGCCAAATAAGCCCATTGATCCTACCAATGACGTAATTGTTGGACGATCTCATGCAGTACAGCAGTATAATGGCCCTCGTCGAAGACAGTTCTATCGTGCGTTGAGACTTGCAATTCGTTACGTTGGGAAATACGAACGTATTTTTCAGTAATAAATTCCCGTCACAGATTTACGTAGAAATGAATTCGGCTTCCCACTAGTAACTAGATAGTCAGATCGTCAAAAGATTTTTGTTAGATTTACCATAATTGTTAAATAAAACTAGTGTTTCTATATACAGAATTATAGCAAGAAAACGGCATTAAATCTAAATTTAATGTCAAATGTTTTGCATTGTGTGTCGGTCCAGCTAATGTATTTAGTATGACGTATTAGGTACACTTCAGTCAACCGTTGACAGTTGTCACTTGTCAGTTTCCTTTGCTGACAGCTACTTGTGGTCTTCTTAATCATTAGTCATAACTGAACTCTGCAATTCTACAGACAACAGAAGCTCTCCCACTGTAGAAAAAGGAAACACTGCCACTAAACTCAAACGGATTTCGCATTTATAACACTTAAACAATTGATAGTTGTTAAATTAACAGTCCTTTTGTGTAGTTGCGCCTGTGGCTGCATTGCATTACAATTGTAGGGCTTGGACCATCAGGTAAATTTTTACTTCAATTAGCGCCAAGCCATTCGCATTCGCCACTTGCTAGTTTACTTCAAACTCGGCTAAGTTACAACAACCACATCATTTTTACTTGTCTTATTCAGTTCTACTGAAATGTGCGACTATATGTGAAAAAGTTTGAAGAAGTATAGTTAGTTCAAGAGTGACGGATATTATATATTATTATTTATAATTAACCTACAGTAGTCGTATGCTTTACAATTATTTATTATGATTTAAGATAAAATTGTGGAATGTGTAATTATAGGTAATGACGGACAACTGAACTTTATGTATCCTGCTGATTTTAAGCACAGCTCTGGTGTCAGTGAATACTGCAAGTTATAGATTATTTAAAATTACAGCTGCTACCCTGGTATCGCCTCCGAAATGAGTCAAGCTATGTCAAATGAACGCAGTGGTCATAAGTGCCGTGAGCACCCGAATGCCAATGTTATTGAAGATTATCGTACTTCTGATTGTATTTGTCGTGAATGTGGCCTTGTTGTCGGGAGGTGAGTTACATTATATTGGAAGGCGTTTTTTACACTTAATAAACACCCATTATTGATTGTTGTACCAGTTTATTGTGGCTTCTGGGTTTGCAAATGCTAGAATAGCTAAAAATATTCCAATTAAACCGTGTGTTTCATTTACCGGGGCTGTCTGTAGTAGTACTACGTAACAATCTAGCTTTTAATTATATTACCATAAATTAATGTGTGATGTTTTATTTTTTGTTGTTACTCTTTAGAACTGTTGAGATGGAAGGAGAATGGCGAACTTTCTCGGGCGGTCGGGAAAAGAAAGATCAGTCTCGTGTTGGTGGGCCTATAAATCCATTACTAAAGGGTACAGATCTTGGAACGGCTATAGCTGACTCCAGCCATGGCATGAGAAGGGCTACCGGGCGCGGAAAACATTCGAAACAAATTAAAGGTGATGATCGTCATCTCATTCATGGCTTTGCTCTAATAGTGAGAATGGGAGAGGCAGTTAATGCTTCTAAAAATGCTGTAATGAGAGCCCAAAATATTTTGAAGGTGAGAATGGAGTTGCCACATTTTGTATTTTTCATTTGTTTCTATGTTTTAAAGCAAATTGTAACTGCGGCATAATTTCCTGCTGATGTTGTAATTTTTTGTACCTAGGACTCGCTTGAGAAACCGATTTTTAAGAACAAATCTTCAGAAGCTATGGCTGCGGCCTCCCTGTATGTGGCTTGCCGCGTAGAAGGGATATTTGTTCTGTACAAACCCCTCTGCCGAGAAGCCCGAATTAAAAAGCTGGAGGTCGGAAAATGCTTTAAGTTAATTGTTAAAGAGCTTCACATCAAGTTAGCAGCAGTTACTTGTACAACTTACGTTGAGCCGTTGTGCAATCAATTGGATCTTCCAACACGCTTAAGAAATGTTGCCGACATCATCGCTGAAGCTGCGGTCACTTCAGACATTGTCTCAGGTCGGTCTCCTTTAGCTGTCGCAGCGGCTGCTATTTATATGGTTTCGCAGGTAATTCCTTAGCTCTATTTAGTTTCACATTAATAGTAGAAGGCATCTTGTGACTAGAGAAAGTACCATTATTATAGTGATTTTCCTTTTCTTTAAGGCTTCTGGACCGGAATTTAAACGAAGTCGTCAAGAGATAGCAAGCAAAGCAGATTTAGCAGGCGTCACGGTGGCCGTAACCTACAAGCAAATGCTTCCTGCTGCAGAAAAGATTTTCCCTCTTGATTTTCAGTTTCACACTCCTATTGATGAATTACCTATGAGTTAAATTTTCTTTAGTACCTTACGGCTGATGTTATAGGAGTAACTCAACTTGAAATTAGTACTATTATTTAGTTACGGCTTTGAACTTACCAAGAATACCAAGAATGTCGACCCTGATCTCTTACATATTATTATGAAACCCTGGGCTGAAGTTTTGTTGCATTGAAAGTGAAATTAGAGCGTCAGTTTGTTATGAATTAATTATTATTCAAGTCAATAAATCGTTTCTCTTTAAAAGTAGAATTTGTATTTTGTAGTTTTAGTTTTCCATTTACAAGAAATAAGTTTTAACTACAGAACTACTACTGGCAGTAAATTTAATAATCAAATAGATAAACTTTGATCTATGCTTCCATGTAGATTTGTAGTGAAAAAACAGGATACCTTAGTTGCACACATGGAATGAAAGGATTTGGCAGTTTAAAAAAGGCGTCTGGCAGTTAGGGGTCTGGCAATTTCGAACTACCTCACCCAAATTGGCTGCTTTGGCAGTTTGAATGAGTTATGTCAGATTTACTTCAGAGTTTATATATGCTGGCGTGGTCAATTCAGTGAATTGATTTTAAGAATTGAATGGACTTGCGACACAATGATTTTAGATGCGAACTGGAATTACGCCAAAATTACTCTCCACCGACGATACGTAGTTTCATATGACGTTTCCAATATTTTTTTTTACTCTATGAAATAAGAATTTTCAAGAATGCAAGGCAGAATTAATAAAGATCCGTTGAATCAAATGGTACTCGAAACGATATTAATAAACGGTTTTCAGTTAATTAATAAATAATAATTGCAAGCCATGGTTCATTTTTCCATACATTAAATATACCTACTTAAGATACTAACGATAAATTAAAGCTTGTGCGTTGTCAAGGAACATATTATTACAAACGGCAAAACCTATTTAATATAATATTTTAATTATTGATCAAACCATGTCATAACAATTTATTTTGGCTTAAGCCATCCTATAGTATATATTTTTTCATGTAATTATAATATATATTAATGCGACTTCATAATTCAAACTAAGTTCTAAATTCATTAATTGCGTTAAGAAACAGTTGAGACATTATTCATACGTCTTCTCAACCAATGAATGAAGTGCAATTAACTTATTTTACTACTTACTAGTTAGACTTTTGTAGCATAATAGGTACATATCATAAATATGACTTATCTGACAGCTACGGAAGTAACCGAAGAAACAAAACTATATTAGTAAGTATAAGTATAGCAATTGACAACTCAGTTTTGAAAACGATTGAGTTGTGCCGCCAAGTGCGTTTGATTTCAAATCAATTGATTTTCAGGATTTAATTTAAGGATTGTTAATTTTTAGGAATTTAAGATTGAATAATATTGAGTTGAATTTCTTATCTGAATTAATTTTTTTTAGTTTGTAACTACTAATTTTCCAGGGAACGAACGGCCTCCTGCTTTTTGAGATTAGCCTCTGGATACTAGCCAGTAGCATCTAGTAATTATTACTACTTGTAAAGGATCGTCCATAAATAACGTCACGAGTAGGGCCAGGGGGGTCTATTTGGATATTGATGACATCGTTGGCGAAGTATCAAATCCGCTTCCTTCCACTTTTCGCTGGAACCAAATCTGCTTCCTTCCATTTTACCTTAAAAACAAATCCGCTTCCTTCCAATTTTGATTTAAATAAGCGTTTTAGCTGACCAATTGACCAATTCATAATTACATGAGCATATGAAAAGTGCAAATTGCTCTAATTGCATCAAATCCTAAAACGCAAAACGTTCTAACTACATACATGGATTTTAAAACTGCAAATGGTTCTAACTACATAATTTAAAAAAAATCAAAATCCACTAAATAACAGTTACACGATGTTAGTAACAAACTGTTCTAGCTGCAGGGTTTTATGTTAAAAATTAATATAACTACATGGTTTTAAGTTGAAAACTTATCTAACTACATAATAAAGAAATTGCGAAATGGTTTAACTACATGATTCTAATTGCAAGTTGCACTTTAATATAAATACACAAACATGTAGATTTGAAAAGTGCAAAATGTTCTTATTACGTGGTTTTGAGTATTACACGTAGTTATAGCTTTTTGCACTTCTCAAACGTTGTATTTAAATCATGTTGCATTTGTAATATTTTGTAACTAAAACAGTTTAAAATTTTCAAAACATGCAATTAAAACATTTTACACTTTTTAAAATCATCTATGTAGTTAGAACAGTTTGCCACTCAAAATCATTTAGTTAGAACATTTTGAACTTTTTAAAACCATGTAGTTAGAGCAAATTGCGCTCTTGAATCACGTAGTTAGAATGTTTTGCACTTTTTAAAACTATGTAATTAGATTAGTTTGCAACTTAATACAATGTAGTTATAACATTTTGTATTTTTTAAATCATATACCTGGTTCGATTAGTTTGCAACTCAAGCCTATGTAGTTAGAACAAATTGCATTTTAAATCATGTCGTTACAACAGCTTGTGACTAACATCTTGTATTTAGTGGATTTTGATTTTTTTAAATCATGTAGTTAGAACCATTTGCAGTTTTAAAATCCATGTATGTAGTTAGAACCATTTGCAGTTTTAAAATCCATGTATGTAGTTAGAACGTTTTGCGTTTTAGGATTTAATGCAATTAGAGCAATTTTCAATTTTCATATGCATGTAATTATGAATTGATCAGCTAAAACGTTTATTTAAATCAAAATTGGAAGGAAGCGGATTTGTTTTTAAGGTAAAATGGAAGGAAGCGGATTTGGTTCCAGCGAAAAGTGGAAGGAAGCGGATTTGATACTTCGCCCACGACATCTCATGTTAAAGATAGCCACCATTGTTATGCTGGTGACAGGGGGTTGGGGTTATAGGGTCCTAAGTAGAAATCGCGATAGTTCGATTCCATCGTTTATTCGGCGACCCCTACCGTTGAAATGTAATTACAAAAAATGTAGCCTCTCGCTCCGCAGTCGTGCGCCGCCTGTCAAACAAGCGTTACGCTGGTACCTTTTACCTTAACCAAACCTATTAAAGCGTATTGAGTAACACAAACTTCGCGGGGTAGCCATGGTGCAATAATATCGTAGATCGGCCCTAGTAGCTTTTTTTGGAAAATTGAAAATCACTGCTTCATTTGGGTAGCAGGTGGCTAGTGCTGTTATTTTTTCCACGACTTTGATAACTTTGATTATAATATAAAATCCTACAACTGATTTGATTTTAGTTTCTGACTTTCTAAACGGTCATTCGTATTCCTAGATGTGTATGTGGTTATTTTTGTTAACACCATCACTGACCACTGATCACATATACTTTTTTCTGCTAGTTGCATTATCGTTACTACAAGGGTAATAGGTAAGAGTAAGGGTCAGTGATGGCTATTACGTAATTATATAATAATAATTTTGAAAATTTGAATTGTGTATTGATTGATAATTTATTAAATATTTAATAATATTAATATGACTTCAAACCCGAATGCCCTATAATGTGTGCGTTAAATAAGCTGAGACACTTTGAATCCTGAAATGTCCTTAAATATTTCCAAAATACAAAAGAGTGGTGTTAGAAAAATCTTGTAATCGAAGATAATAAGCCTAGGTCAGGTGTAGGTAGGTGCTGTTGATTTAGAGTAGCTATTGGCAATTTAATTTTTTGTTTATCAATGAGAGAACCAGCAGAGTAATTTCTTTTAAATATTTAACCATTTAAATATGCTTTGAATTGAAAATCACTATCCAATAAATTATTAAGTGCAGCACCAAATTATGTAGATAGGTAGAAATAAAATTACTTCATGAATTCGAGAAGGTGGTGTTGGAAAGATCTAGAACTATTTGGCTAGGAGTTGCGTGCTTATAATCGATTACTTGGATAGGAAAAAATGTGCATTTTTGATTTTATTACCTAATACAATAATTATTAAGGTTCATTTAGAAGTAATATGGAAGAAGGATTTGATGCTTCTCTGGGCTCCGATTCTGGTTCTGGTGGTCCCCAAGATATGTTTCTTAGCTTGGCTAATGGGCAAGACGAAAACCTTGTGACTATTGACGAAATGTGTGCTGCATTGCCTCCAATCGTCATTGCGGATCTAACTCTTAGTCAATGCAGTGGTACAAGCGAGTGCACAATTATGGGTAAGTTTTCAGCAGTTGTTTTATTTTCATAAAAAACTATAGTTGTACATTATTTAATCTGAGTAATAATTGCATGCTTCAGTCAAGGTTTGTATTATAACTTATCATTACATGCGGAAAACTTTGTTTGTTGGAGATTGTTCCAAAATTGTCAGCCCATCTGATGGCAATGCCAGTGATCATCAACTAAAATTAGTGTATGAGCAAGAAGATCGGTTGTCGTCGTACAGCATGTTATTGTCATCAACATCATCTGAGTCCATAGCTCCAAGGAAAGAAGCTGAAACCACGGCAATTTTAAGTCATCTTGGAGAAAACGCAGTGATACACAGGAATGTAAGCCTGCCTATTTTGGAAACTCCCCGGAGCACGCATTCAACACAGCAACGGCCGGCAATAAAACCAAAAGTTTTATTCCCCCGGCAAGATAACTTGAGGTGTTTCGAAAACGAAACAATGTGGTGCCATTATTCGGATCCGTCGACGGTTGAGGTACTGTAATTTTCGTCATCTCTTAACTTGAATGGTTTATTAATTTAAAAAACTAATTGTATGGCCAGTTTTATGAAAGGATAGTCGCTAATTAAAAATTTTTACAAAAATCTGTCCTATTTCCCCAATCTTTAGTTTGATGCCACTGATGTTGGCGGGAGTGAAGCGAATGAAATTCCTAAACCTGTCAGTCCTGTTGTGAAGTTAGATATCGACAGTTACATACAAACTACATTTAAGTACTTTAACGACGACTACTTTGGAGGTGTCCTAGTTGAGCCGTTGTTTTCAGAGGTTGAGGTTGAGGAGCGTGGTACCAGCGAATCGAGTTCTCCAACCAATTCCAGCAGTTTGCAGCTGCTGCAACTTCAGCCAACAGTTAGCTCTGACCAGGGATTTGAATCTGCACCGCCATTGTCTCCTGGGTTTATTCATCGAATCATCCAGGTAGATGAGAATATAGGAGACATTTTTTCAAGTCAGCTTGAGCGTAATAAATCTGATGCTGATGACGACGATGACGATGACGATGGTTGGCTTAATGATGTCAACAGTATTCCAAAGAATCTCTCTCGAACTGTCACCAGTTATTTACAAGTAGAAGACATTCCAGAGGCATCGAAAATTGCTGCGAATTCGTTTTTTACTGCTACTTTAGGCTCAAATACTTTTAAATCTGTAATATCCCCGTCTATAACTTCAACCCAAACAAGTGGTGGGAATGAGAAGAACAGAATTGATATCGTTCCGTCGGAGTCTCTACCAAAACTTGACGTGGCATCGATTTCACCGGCCCCTATCCCGGAATTTGAAAATTTTGCTGCCAGTGCGACCACCGAACATCATGATTTAATGTTGAGCCTGATTGATTTCAGTCACAGGAAACGTAAAGCAGAAGCACATCCCATTTTTTCGCAAGAAAATCCTAGCAGGGATGCTTTAGATCTCACGATGGTAAAATATGACGTGGTAAAAACACAATGTAATGATCAGCAACAACGAAAGCGTAGACCTCTATCTGATTTAAGTATGAATGGGGATAACCAACTGATAATTACCAACTCAAGCACAGCCGGCCGAGAAAAAAGTGCATGTTATAAATCCGACCGAAGTCGCCGTAATTATTTGCTCTAAATAAGCCAGCGAGAATCGCCAAAATTCAAGTCAAATCCTTGGCAAGCAAATCAATAAAGGAGAAGATAATACTCAAAAATTTCAGTTAAGGTGGCAATAAGAAGTCCAGTCCTAGTCAGTAACTAACATTGCTATAAAGCAATCGATTCGTCTAATAACACTAGTAAGTGCAACCCTATGTCTGATAAGTAATAATTCATTTAATTTCTTTTTGCTATTCCTAACTCAAAAATGAATCTAGTCAGTGTCACTACTTAAAAAAATAATTTATAAGCGGAGTATAACCTGCTAGTTAAACGTATTTTCGTACCTATTTGTAAATTTTATAAGCATTTATTTTTGTTATTTGTTATGTTTGTTATTGTTATTGGTTCCTTTAAAAAAAGTTAAAAAGCATTCATTCTTATACTTTCGTCTTTTAGTTATTATACTCTGTGAATTTGTGTACTGAAAGAATGACAATGCTAATCCAATAAATGCAATAGTTTTAAAAATATTTCCGTATCTCCCTTTTGTAAACGCTGGGGCATAAAAGTGAAATTGTCTTAATAAGGTTTACAAAAACTGGATTGGCCTACGAGTTATGTACGTACGTAATGACATGCATCAAATGGCTTTGTTCTTACTATTATCCAAGGTAGGTAAGAAATGTCAGTGTGCCCCAGAAAACACACTTGTACTTAGGCGCAAGGCGCAACACAGATAACGTACTTAAGTAGGTAGGTAGGTAGGTAGTAGGCACCTCTAGATAGGGACATAGGTAGATTCTTACCTACTAACTAAACTACTAGCATAAATAATTCTCAAAAACTATGTAAAAATGTGATACTAAAATAGCAGATAATAATGAAGCCTCTTTCAGCTTAATTTTTTAATCGAAAACCAACCTATGGGCGACTAATACAACACATCGTTAACACTTATGCACCAAAAGTACGTCCCTAACTACATTATTTAGCATTATAAAAATTCCTAGTTATTTATTCTTTGCAGTTGAATTTTTTAGAACACCTCTTCAACGACCGTGTGGAATTGAAATCCTGAGGTGTGTAACCGGCTAATTATAGATGTTTTGGCAAAAGCGACCCCTGGAGTGTAAACACCGCCCCTAAAATTATTTTCAAAACATATTAGTAAAAAAGCATGTATTTCGATTATATGACTTGCTATATAATATTATTTGCCAAAGTACAGACTTTAGCTATTTTAAAAACATGACAACTAGAACCGAAACTAAGGATTTCTCGACTCTCACTTTGATGGCAAATTTTCAATCTCCTCGTGTACAGTTAATGCTGCTTGAATCATGCAGATAGCTGTGACCGAGTAAGCCGACTCGTCACCTTCAACCTTAACAAATTTAAATTACCAATTTATTAGGCTGCCATAATATCTAAGGATCATGATGTAATTGGTCAAAATTATAAATTATAGCAAGAGATTTGGGTCAAATATACGTTAAAAATACATAGCATAATTAATATCGTATGTGAAGAACCAAAATGACCCAATTTAAGCTGCAATCAAAATGAGCTGTCATAAAAACAAAATAAAAACAGGTAAACTGTTTTTTTATTAAGAGTTTTTGAAAAGTGCAAAATGTCCCATGTCCCATTTACGCGTTTTAAAAAAATGTAAAATGTTCTATACTTACATAGTTTTGAAAATTGTAAAATGTTCTATTTAAATGTTGAAAAAAATGTAAAATGTTCTATATTTACATAGTTTTGAAAATTGTGTAACGTTCTATGTAAATGTTGAAAAAAAATGTAAAATGGTCTATACTTACATAGTTTTGAAAATTGTATAACGTTCTATTTAAATGCTTACAAGACATATTTCAGTATTTTTGTAGATAGTGGATATTGTTTTTAGCTAAAAATGGATACGGGCTATTTTTTGTTCCTCAAAGACGATGTGCCACGCCACATTAGTACTACATATTTTTTGGATTTTAACCATTTTGTTTCCTTATGACAAAGCTCGTAATTTGGAGAAAGTAAGTAGTAACAATTACCTGTGTAACTATCCTTTTATTCGGTACCGGTGGAATAATATTTGCCTGCATAGAATTAGGAATTTTCTCTTTCCAGCCTTCGCCAACAAACACATATCGTATTTTAGAATTCTTGACTTTCGCCAAAACCTTTTCTTCCTGAAGAAATCCTGCAGAAAATACTCGTGGGAACTAACATAGAAAAAAATCACATGTTCACTGATTAGAATATTAGGACGTACATTTCTTTCTTTAAGTATGCTACTTTTCTCTTCTTTTGTTATATTATAATATGACATAACAATATTGCGAATGTAAATCAATGTCTTCATTACGGTCACGATTTTGAAGTTATAAAAGCATAACATTTATAACCTGATGCAACAACATTCTTCCGATTCTAAATGCTGCCAATAGCCAAATCATGATGCCCATGTACGCAAGCTTAAAGGATTGCTTCCAGCTTTTTGACTTCATATAAACTTGTACTTGAACTGGACGTTTTTTCTCATGTTCGTAAAAATAATTTTGGGTTCTATTTGCTATTGAGGCATCACAACTCTTAAATGGAAAACTCCAACCTTGGACGAATGAGCTATAATGAAAGAGAGATCTGAAAGAAAAACGATAAAAAAAGGTGCTCTCATATTGACCTGATTAAAATTATTTTCTTTTTATTTCAAGTTAAGTATAATATCAGTTACTGATATTTGCTTTTAGTTGATAGGACATGATCATACTTTTTGACCTTGTGCCCCGGTGCAGGAAATTTTACCAACTTGAGCTCTTTTCTGTTCTGCTGTAGTTCTTTAACACGACTGAGGCTGTAAACCAAGGAATGCCAAGATCCTATATGGAATTTCGGCTGGAAACCAAATGAAATTCGTAGGATAATTAGTTATGAGATTAATTATTGTAATTAGTAAAGCCTCCGCAGTAGCTTTTTGTTTTGACATTTTCAAAGCATATCCATCATTACTGCTCAAATACGATTTTGAATAAAGTTATAACTATAATGGGTGTAAGCTAGTAATATATAATATAGTTAAATACGAACCATGCCATGCTTAAAATCCGCATAAATTGAAATAGAGTTAACTTCTCCTAAAAATCAAATCAATATAACCCATTTATAAGATGTATTATAGTTACACGTATTATGTAATTAACATAGTGGGACAAAAATCACGCACATAAATGTTTTTTCTATACAATAAATAAATATAATACCATTGAATTTGTCCTGAACATATTTAATTCCAATTTCTGTAGGGATACTTGATAAGCCGCAGGCTCCAAGAATATAGCACCCTTTATCTTCAGCTTCAGCATGGTAAGAAACTTTTAATTTTTCCAAATAAATTGTTTCTCCACTGACGTCCAAATGATGAGTTCCCTCCGCTAGACAAGCCTTCACGACTTGCTCTCCGTAAATCTGATATGGTCCAACACAGTTGAGCAAGATTTTACATTGACCCGCCATACATTTTAACGCAGGAGAATTTCGCACATCCGCAATAATCTTGGGGATTAAACGAAACTCTTCCCCTGTCAAATTTGGGGGAAAATAAATATACTATACAGATATTTAGGTAGGTTAAAAAATATTACATTTTTAGTATCTACATATAATTATTTATTTTATGCAATTATTATTAAAGCATAATATGCAACCGCAGCCACCAGCCCAGCTAAATAGTTATAACATTGAATACTTGAAATTACCGTGTTTATAACTTGCATTCCTGAGCACATCATCTAACTTGACAGCTGATCGTCCGGCTATGGCCCATCTAAATGAATTTTGTATACCAAGTCTAGTCACAGTTCGTATCGTTTCCTCGACTACTACCTTCCCAGTGTAGCCAGAGGCACCGAAGATAATAACGTCAAATTTTTTATTCCCCTTCTCCATTTTCTATTGCTTCTGTATATTATAAAGTCTATGATCAAACTATGAACAACATGTAAATTCAAAATACAATAAATAGTAAAGGTTACAAAAATATTGTTAACCAAAATCTCATCTAAATTACAAGAAACTTAAATGCTCCAAATTAACTGACGCCGATTGTATTGTTTCAATTTACACACTACAGTATAAAAGTCACTGCACAAAAACCTCAACGAAAGACTAACTAAACAGGCGGTCTCATCTTTCAGGTAATATTCCATTGTATCAGCGGAAACCAACCTTCCTCCTCGCAACTATCTCAACCCCTTATGAATCACCTACCTCTTAAGAAGATGTGTACGCTTAATTCTTTTGCACAAGTATATAAGTACTTAAATGTTTCCATCTGTTGCATTTCCTGCATAGTCACTGATTTACGTAAAGCACCTAATAAGGTAGAGAATAGGAAATCCAAACTAGTTTTTTTCAATAATATTTTTGTAACTTGTTTTTGTGATGCGTGCAGAAGTTTTCACATTCATTATTATGACGCCCTGTATAAGTATTGTTATATATGAATTTGATTGTGAACTTACAGTAACAATGAATAATAAAATGTAATCGCAGTTTTGGTTCTTGTGTTCAGAATGATTTCTTTTAAAATGGAAATGCTATAATATTATATGGATATTTGTGGTTTTTATTATCCTTCTGAGGGTTTTATTATACATATGCGCAATAGAATCACATAAAAATGTTTAAATTCCACAGAAAAATGTATGATATAATATAATTCAGAATATAGTTTAAACAATGCTGACGACTGACGGGTTAAATTAGTGAATAGAAATAGGTATAGCTATTGAATCCTGTGGAGATTGAACAGGATCTTGCGGAAATAAGTCGTTTGAACTATTAAAAAACCCAATGCAAAATCATACGTACTCATAAATAGCATCATTTCCAATATAAGGTTTGTAGACTAAAATTAAAGATTATTGTACAATTAACACTTTAGGATAACTCCTTTTTATGATCGTGCTTCTGTTAACCGTAAATTGTTAAATTGATTCGCAGGCCAAATGTTTGAATGTTTATAGGGACGAGCGCGAACGGTTTCAGAGCGGTTTAATAGCATGTAGTCTTTACCAACAGTGCCCTTTACATGGGGTCACATTTGATCTGCGAATCAGTTTTACGGACGATAGAAGCACGGTTATAAATACTAATTATCCTAAAATGTTAATTGCACAATAATTATCATTATCTTTAGTTTTAGACTATACACATCATGCATCAAAATATCTATCGTAGGTTTTCGTTCGTTTTCCTTGGTGATGCGACTGTAGCACCTAGGACATTCGACAAGTGGAGCATAACAGAAAAAAAAGAAAACGTCGAATGCTAAAGTCTGTCAAATTGTATGTACGATGAAAGATGCACCTGAGGGGTGGTCCATAAAAAATATCACCCAAATTGTCACAACCGGAGAATCGACCCAGTCCCAATGCCATCACTTTACTTTAACATTGCGTGAACAGCTATTTTTAACATGGCATATCGTCAACACCTGACTAGACCTACTGACCCTACCGATGGTGTCATTTACGGATGATTCCTGAGTATGATACTGCGTATTAACTTAAATATTTTCGCGAGCCGGCGAGCCATGGCCATCAACATTATTTGCTCTGGACTCTGGAAATTACTTCTTTGTCGTTCGTCGCTTTCCTTAGACAATTCATTTTTTTAGTAATTTTTAGACAGGTAGTCCCTAATTACTTCTAATATAATTCAATCAATTCAGAGCGCAGACATCAGAACGCTCAATAATTATTTTAAAAAATTTCAACGTAAGAAGGAGACGGGTAAAAGTCCTAGGTATTAAGTACAACAAATATAACAAACTGCTTTTAGTTTTGAAACGACAACCTAAGTACAACCTATATGCTTTAGTATAGAGCTTGAGAAGTTCCTAAAAACTATATAGGTACACTCACGCTTCTGTCAACTGTCATGCGCATTGAGTAGCTTCCATCTGACACTGGCTGGACAACAAGTTAGAGGGGAAAATTAGGAAAAGAGAAAATCTGTCTACAAATGACGTTTTGGATTTTTTCCTAATATTTCTAACTAGTTACTTAAATTCCAAAAATTCCTTAAATTCTTCGCTTTAATACTTCTTTGCTATATAATTACTTCAATTTCTTCAGGTTCATGTCACATTTCAGTAGCTCTGCTGGCTGGAAGCCTCATTTTCCAGTGTCAAGTGTCAGTCGGATTGCTTCTCTGCTCCGGGAAAGACGTCTTAAGCAAGCGGAAGACTAGACTAGAGATAGGAAGTTATTAACTTTGGTTAAAAATGTCGTACTTCGTTCCAACTACTAACTACTACCAACCGTTCCCGGCACCGAACTTGCCTAATAACAACCCTTACTTTCCACCATTTCTCTATCAGTTTCAACCTTCGGATTTCGTTTCCCAGCCACAGGCGCAGGTAGTTGTACTAAGAAAATTAGTAATTTTTATTGTTTCTCTCTTTAGCGAGTATTATTGGAATGGTTTAATAGTTTTCTTGTTTTGAGAAAATTGTCACAGTATTTGAAACATGTATGCGTATCTATGATTTTATTACGTGTCGGAATGCTTAACAACTGTTAGTCAGTGTTCGTTATTTAGCATTAAGTTACTTGAATTACGTGCAAAGTGTGTAGTGCCTGACTAGTGCGTCTGAGTATATATACCGGCACCGGTAGTAAAAACATTGCTTCCTGATTTTGTCAAAAATTGCTGATTACTGATTGCTGATCCTTTTATCTTTACATTTTTATTTTAGAATCAACGTAGCTTGATAAACCCAGCAGCCATAGAATTATGGAAAGCTGTACAGGAAACACAAAGGGGAAAACCAAGCAAGGGGCATGCAGGGAAACCATCATCTTGGCTGCAAGGCAAGTATTCTTCTACTTGTCTTGCTTGGCTTGAAGAATTTAGTAAGAATAAGACGATGGCAGCTGAAGGGGTGAAAAGTCCTTCGTTGACGTCATTATCTCAATTCGGACCTATGTAAGTGTACATAAATAATACTTTGGTAAAATTCACGCCCTTCCTTTCTGCTCTGTTTAATATTTAATAAGATAATAATTTAATATAATAATAATTTTAAGAACCATGTGGTTCTAGAAATTACACTAAACTAATAGTATAATAATAGTTCTAATCAATTTTGTCTTTTATTTAATTAAATTCGTAGCATCCAAGACAAATTCTTGGACTGCATCCTTAACGTGCAACTAACTAAATACGAAGGAAGGCAATACTCAAAATTAAAGGAGTGGATTAATTCGAGTTCTACCACTCTGGGCAAGAAGGGATGGGATGTGGAACCAGGGAGTTTGGTAAAATACCCCAGTGTGGAGAACCTAAGAGGACCTGATAGGACCCAAGAGGAATATTATTTGACACCAAATGAAGACCGAAAAAGTTTGGTCTTGCAAGTGCCACCAAAGCTGGACATGCCTCATGTGAGCCGGAAGGAATTTATTCAAGAATGCTCAATGTCCCCGGTCGGCAACAATTCGAATTCGAGTACAATAATTACACAGGAAGTTCCTCATTCCGACGCCGTAAAGCTTGCGTAAGTGAAAACTAACATATCGTTTGTGAAGAACCAAAATGCCCCATATCCAATTTTAGCTAAAAACAATATCAACTATCTACAAAAATATTCAAATATGTCTGGAGAGCATTTAAATAGAACATTTTACAATTTTCAAAAATATGTAAATACAAAATTTTACACTTTTCACAAACATGGAATTAGAAAATTATGAACCTTTTCAAAAATATAGAATTTAATAGAACATTTTGCACCTTTTCAGAAACATGGAATTAGAACATTTTGCACGTTTTCAAAAATATAGAATTAGAACATTTTGCATCTTTTCAAAAACATGTAAATAGTACATTTTGCATTGTCGACAAACATATAAATACTTAGAACATTTAACGTTTATCAAAAACTCCTAATTAACATTTCACGCATGTTTATTGTTTTGTTTTTACAACATAGCTCATTTTGATTGTATATAGCTTAAATGGGATATGGGTGATTTTGGTTTTTCACAGACGATATGTTTTGATATGTATATTGTGTTAATTGAAAAATTTAAATGGTAAGCGGAAGTCTCGTACTTAAATACGTTATTAATTATGTATGTAGTGGTATATTCGAAATGTACAACTGCTATAAGCAATTGCTACATCTGCAGCAGGAAAGAGTAGAATGCGAAGATAATCTTGGGGTTCGTAGATCATTCATGTCCGTCGTTATACCCGACGAATTCACGGTAAGTGGATTAATTAATGGCATGTTGAATATAAATGTATATAATATAATAACATTTAGTAGCATGTGTATTGATTGAATGAAACTCACGTAACTCGCGAATTATTAACTTAACTCCTTTTATTATTAGTATTATTACTTTATTACGATGAAATAATTATTTTAGAAGCAAAATGTTCTGGACCTGCTGCGTTTCAACCGATACCATATTCTTGCTTTGATGGAATTAATTGTAGCGTGTGAAAATAAATACAAGAATGTATTTCCATTCATTGTTTTTCAACTGCACACTGTAATACAAGCTTCGCTGTGCACATGGAAAAGACTTCATACAGAGACTGTCGAGGCTATTAAATCTCAGATGGAGCAAGGTAATGTTAGGATAATAATATTGACATATTACGTTTGACGTTGCTCACACAAACTTTTTGTGTTTTTTTGGATTCGTCACAAGATTTAGATTTGTCATTGATTTACTCCTATGCATTTTTGTACTTAGAAAAAATTGTGAGTCAGCTGCAGCAGCTACACAAGGCTATTTCTGACCTTCGCAATGTTTTACGGAACATTTTCTCACAATGTGGAAACAAGAAGAGCTTGATTTGCAACAACTAAGGAATCAGTATCCGTAGTAATCCCTACTGAGATGTTTGTACTCTGTGGCCTGCATTGCTTCCATTTAAGGCTGTTATCAACTCTCCAAGTTTGGTGTACATGAACAACGTAATATGTAAATATAATCGTCGAAATGTTACCAGCTGGCTTACGTTTTTATGAATAATAACGGAGTCAGTCAGTATTGAGTTAGTCAGTCATTGTATAATTAATTGATCTCAAGGAATTAGTTTGTAATTATTATTTAATTAGCTGTTATACCTCTGTCCGCTATTGCTATTTTCTCTAGTTTATGTTTTAATAGACATAATTTATTAATATCTGTAGACTAGACTACTATATAAACCGCTTTGCATTAGGATGTCCGGGTGTTATCGGACGTGTAGTGTTTGTAGAATCCTGGCTATGTATATGAATTGTATTACTTTTTTTTAATTACATTTTTGATTGTACCTTTGCCTTGCCAAGACCCATGAGACTGACTATATAGTGACTAGTAAAACAGGCAGACGTTCGGGCTGCTTTTTTATGTGTAAATCTTTTAATCTTTTTGTAAACTGTAAACTGTAATAAGGTACTTACTTTGATGCCCGTATATTCTTTCTGATGGGAGTTGATGAATAAATTAAATTCTATGAATCTTTGTCGCGCGATTTTCAAAATTTCCAGTTCGTAAACCGTGAAGTAACTTGAAGTAACTACTTTAAGTAGTGAGGATCGAAAACTTTTGGCTGGAAGTAATTTTTGATTTTTTGCTAAAATTCATTTAATAAACAGAAACTTTCAACTTTGGAACCCCGTTCACCTTAATTTGAATTTCCTTAATGGTCATTAATACTAATTATTGATTAGATCATTTATTTTCACATATTGTAGTTCTACTAAGTCGTATGTTCATACAGCCTACTACCAAACTACCAACAACCAACTACTCGTCATTCGTTTTTTTGGATCTTTAATGAATTAACTTGGACTTCAATAACTGCACTACCATCTACTCACACTAGCAAATAGTAACTGCCAACTGTTTTTTTTGTTGGCGGATGTTAATTGATCTCATCTAAGTAGTTACGTTTTAAGTTCATCTTTTTTTGTTAGTGTTCGTTCTGTGTACAAAAGATTTTCAACTGAATATATTTTATAATTGACCGTGAACCGCGAAAACAAGAAATTTGATAGTTACTACAATTATATTATTAAATTTTAAAGAGTAGAATCAAATTATTATCGTGAGTAATAGTACCGTGACCGTAAGCGCATCATTTATCATAACATCGCATTCATGATAATCAGTCAGGAGTTAAGCTGTACTTTAACTGCTCGGAGCAGTTAATCTACCTCTCATTGTAGGATGTTAATTTACTGCCCAGAGCAGTTGATTTACTGCTCCAAGCTGTAGATTTACTGCTTAAGTTAAATATTTGTTTTTCTATGATCAGTGATGGTCAGATCGCGAAGTGATGGCCAACTTGGCATTAGTAAAATGATGATTAACTTATCTTTAGTACGTGATAGCGAAAATTTTATTCGAAATGCGCCTGGAAGTTGGATAACAGTGCAATACACGGGGACATAGTTTTAAAAGAGATCCGGGTGTTTCAAATTTCAAATCAAATCAATATTGAGTTTATTCCTAAAGCTGGGTGAGAATAGTTAGGTAATAATTTTCCAACCCGACGGCGGGAGGAAAAGTATGTTTTCGTAAATTAATGGGAATGGGGTAGCGGCGCCGAAGAAATCTCGCCCTAACGACAAAATCTAAAGTCGTCAAACAACGAGGAGTAGCCAGAAGGGAATAACTTGCCTAAACATGAATCTGGAAATTAATTTGTTTTGACTAAACGCTTAAGTACAATCAAAACGTTCTGTTTTTTTTATATTTTATTTATAGTCAACAATAATTACTTAGTTAATTTGAGCAAATAATATTCTTTAGTTAGTTTGTGACCCAGAATTTCTTTACTGTCGCCGGATCTTTTGTCTACATTAAGCTTTCCATACATATATTGGGGTTCAGCCGTTCTTCAATAACTCATGCCCCTTTTCGATAATTCGTGACCCATTCAGTCAGTACAATACGTCTAGTTCATTTAATTTTAAAAAAAAACTAATTTATGTGAAGCATAAATACATGTTTGTCATAAAGGTTGAGTTCAGACTGAATTAGATTTATGTATTATTATCAGTTGTGAAAAGAACTTTTATTCCACGTTATGTATTGAAACACAAAACATGAAAATTTAGATTTTTTCAATTCGAATCGAATCGATTGCCACTTAGAGCTTCGATTCCATTTTCCGAAATATAATTCAATAAAACACCAACTTTGATTCAAGTCACAAGCTTTTGTTTCGGGTTCACAAAAAATTACTACTGACGAGCATAAGTGAATATATATTTTTATACTATCTTAAAAAAACTCGATTTCGATTTTACGCCGCTCGTGGCCAGAACTACTGATATGTATAGTTAAGAATTTGCAGTTTTCCAACGTCCCAGGCCGCCAAGACGTCGTGCCAGTTGATTTTTCGAGATTGCTACTAGATTCCAGCTTGCCATTACTTTTACTAAAGGCAAGTTGCAAGTTAGCCATCACTTATTAAAGATGAGTTTGCCATCACTGACTAGAGACAAGTTGGTCATCACTTACTAAAGTAACTGTAACTAATAATGGTTATTGCTTATCAAAGAACAGCTAATTATAATCATCACACAATTATGACAACATGGCGCCATATAACTGCCCAGTTGTTGCCTTACTGTATAAAATTTATTTATTTTAATTCTCTATAACTCCTGAATTCAAGTTTCAAACCCTTAGTTTTTGTGTCAATTTGGAAAACCGAATCTCCTCTTTCAGAAAATTGTAACAGTATGTAGGTCGGTATGCGATTGCGCCAGTCACATGATAATTTCTAGCGCGCCATGTAAAATTGAGATGTATATCTACTGCTCAGCGCCTTTCGTCGCGTCCTAAGCAGTTAATATACCTCTCGGAGGTGTAAATAAACTGCTCAGAGACATATATATACTGCTTAGGGCTAGGATGTAGATTTACTGCTCCGAGCAGTTAAATTACAGCTTAACTCCTGACTGATAATATATTCGTCTTAATCTTACTCAGTTCTAGTTGCGGACAGATACAAAAAAAGTCAAAAGTTGATCCATTGGCATCAAAAATATAAATATTTATTAAGTTCGTATTTGGCATTCTATTCAGTAAGATTTTTGTAGTTGACAAAAACTCGCCATTATTGGTTGACGGGCATCTCGTCGTACTAACAAGTGATAGTTTACTGTGCCCGCACATCAGATAGCTGGCTGTCAAATTATTGGAGCTTCTTAGAGTTTCAAGTGTATTTTTATTGATTCAAGCTTTCTTCCGTTTATGTTGACTTGGATATCAATTAATTAAAATCAGGCGACAAAATGGAAAATGTCGAGCAGCCGGTTCTAACTGAAATCCCAAGTTATTTAAAGCAATTAGCGAGGCTAATTACTAGAGGGTTTTACCAAATCGAGGACTCTCTTATTATGGATATGCTGGTTAGAAACACATGTAAGTTTAGCTCGTAACCTTCAGATGCTATTGTAACGTTCAAATTCAAACGCCAACGCCAGTTCAAATTGTGTCTACAATACAATGTTTGTTTTCCATTTTATTTTATTTATTACAGGCATGAAAGAAAAGGACATTGAAGAACTCTTAAAATTTGATCTAAAGCTTTTACGTGCCCGAATGGCAACTTTAAAAAATGAAAAATTAGTTCAAATTCGTCTACGAATGGAAACTGGGCTGGATGGAAAAGCTCAGAAAGTTAATTATTATTTTATTAATTATAAATCGTTAGTCAATGTGATCAAATATAAGCTGGATCACATACGAAAACGAATTGAAACTCAAGCAAGAGATGCAACTAATCGAGCTTCATTCAGGTGCACAAATTGTACCAAGACATTTACTGATCTTGAAGCTGGGGAATTATACGATCATAATACCAATCAATTTTACTGTACGTTTTGTCGAAGTACGGTTGAGGAAGATGAATCTGCTGTGCCCAAAAAGGATTCACGTATTATGCTTGCGCGGTGAGTATTTTATTGTATTTTTTAGAGGAGCAAGTGTTAAAAGAACACTAAATTTTAGTATACAGTTAAAATTAATAACCTAATATGCCTGGCTAACACTTAGAGCACTACGTACACTTGTTTGAATTCCGTATTGCCATATTTTGACTAAAATTTTTACTACTTCTGTACAAACTGCAGGTTTAACGAACAATTATCTTCCGTGTTTGAACTTTTACATAAGGCTGAAAACATCAGGCTAGCTCCAGAATTACTGGAACCTGAACCAATGAAGAATCCTAATGATGAAGCGTAAGTTACTATTTGCAGTAAAATTTATTAGTGGTATCATAGTATTTGTAGCAATGTATGCAGGGATTGACCCCATTTGGTAGTAACCAACCATGAGTATGTGTAGGCACCTATTCCTATTTATTAATTTTCTGAATAATTCTGAAATTACAGGGAAGCTAGTGGCGGCAATCGTCGGGAAGGCACTTGGTCTGGGGAAACTGGTCGTTACAGTGGTGTGAATGAGACTCAAATTGATATTAAAATTGAGGAAGAAGGGGTTAAAAAACCTGTACAAGAAAGGAAAGAGCGCCCACTTTGGATGACAGAATCTACTGTAGGAGATTACGATTCATCCGTAAGTTTTTATCATAAAAAAGAATTTTTAGCAGTCTCTCTAAATGTCTAAATAAACAAAAATGATTGTTTAAATCCATGTAAAAAGTACACTTGAAAAGTTTCATCTACACAAAATGTTTTAGGCTTTGAGCTCAGCTCTCACGAAAACAAAAGATGAAGACGTTTTAATCGGTGATAAATCTTCACGTGAAGATATTATGTCAGTACTTCTAACGTTTGAAAAGAAAGATGGAGGAGGTACGAGTAAGCAAGTTATACCTGATAACGATTCAGACGACGAAGGAGTTAACTCAAATGTCAATTTTATGCAAAACCAAAATACTAGTCAGCGTCAAATTTCAATGGAAGTCGATGATGGTAAGGAGGCATTCTACTTTCGTCAATTTCTTGCTTCAAATTACAATTAAATTCGTTTCTGATTATTTAAAAAGTATTAAAATAAAATAAAGGTGCTTAAGTAATGATCACTTTTTCTTCCTGCTTTCTCTTAGTTGGTGTCATGGACAGTGATGATGATGACGACCAGGTTATTTTGGTTACAATCGGCTCGAGGAGAATTCCTATAAATGAAGTTACCGAAACTGAAATCCAAACAATGACTAAAACAGAGAGAGATACTTACATTCAACAATACCAAGATATGTACTCCCATATGTACGATTAACAAAAATGGGCTGGATTTAAAAAGGTGGGGATTGCAACGCACGTCCAGCCTGAAGAATACGAAGAGTAGGTGCCTCGAAACTATATTTTTCTACTCATGTATTTAAAAGTGTATTAGTGTTCCGATTTTTCAGTATCTCAGTTTCGGTTGTGGTTATAGAACAGCAAGAGGGAATAGTGGGAAAGGCAGTCAGCTAATATTTTGTAGGTTAGTTTGTAGAGGTGTGTGTCCTAAGGTTATGTAGTTATAATAATACCATACTTCACTAACTGTTTGTTTTTTTAGTTTTGGTTTAATTTACCACATTTTATTTATATTGAAATATATTAAGAATGTTCAACCCTGAAAATCAGAATTCTACTCAAAATAAGGAAATTCGAAATTGACTTCTTCGCACGAGTCAGCATTGCTGATGGTTTGTAGCATTCCTCAAAAATGGAAACACGATTCGGAAAACAGGTTCTTAAAAAATAAGATAAAAAACGACATGAAATTCAAATTGTACTTTTTTCTTAGCTCTAATCGTTATCACTACACTAACATTTACCTACGAGTTGAATATATTAAAGAGGCAAGTAGGTGTGTACTAACAGGTCAACTATCAGCTATAATGTGCGCTACGGTTTATTGGGCTGTTTCTGTTGCTACTTCTACAAATTTACGCTCCCGTGTACTATCAAATTACGATAATATTTTATTGCTGCTCGGCTATATCTCTACATATTTTTTCAAACTTTAGTTTAAAGTAAACTTAATTTTTTTTTGTAATACAATTTTCTTAAAACGAGATAAACTACACAGAAACGACTTTATGCCTCCAGTAAAAGAATTTCAAATATACTGCTCGCTAATTAAGTAATAATGAATGTAATAAGACTAATACATAAGTATATAGGGATTAGCATTCATCTCTTCCTGTAATCCAGTTGATGATTGTTGATTTGTAGTTTTGTTGTGTAATCCCGAAGCATCTGGAAATTTACACGGTCGAACAGGGCATACCAAGAAATTAAGTATGGCAAAATTCACAAAATCCTGACAACTTCTTATGCGCCTTGTAATAAATAAAGTAAATTTAATCAATTTGTGTTAATCATTTATCTGTTCACATAAATTAATACGTAATTATCCTAACATTTTACGATTAATCTTATGAACAAATCCAAGTATGCATGTAGTTTTAGGTTAGGATTTAGTTTTAATACCCAAAAACAGTGAAGTAAAATTGTAAGTTACTATTTATTCCTAATTGTAGAGTGTAGAGTATGCCATAGAATTCCAATTAAATGTAATTAAATGTGTATGTTCAAGTGTGTAATTAAATTTTGTACATTTTAAAAAAAGCACAGTGTGGCTTGCCAGATTATAATAATATTATTATATTATATAATGTGATAAATAGGTATATTAATTAAAATATCTACAAATTCATATAAATTGGAAAGTGATGAATAAATTCTAGAAACTGGGCAACTGGCAAATTTCTTAATTTCTTTAAACTGCCTATGAGTCAACAAGTATAGTAGTATTTGAGATTTGAGATTTATTGTTTGCCGGAGCTTACGCTATTAGGTCATTGAACCCCATTTAATCAAAACATAGGTATTCAGTTTTAGTCATCATGCTATATCTTTACTTGCTATTAAATTTTGTAGTAAGGACCCATTTGTCAATTTGATGTACTCAATACATAATGTGCATTCTGATTGCGTTCACCAATGATTATTGTTTCCTTCAAGTATCTGATAGGGGATTTTTATGAGGGATTCTGCAGTATTCAGCTTAAATGTGAATAATAAGCTATAGCGACTTAGCATAAGTAGGAATGTAAAGGTTTATGTTTACTGTATTATCACATGATACGCCAGGAGCAGAGAAATATATACGAATACACAAATTTTGATTCCACGCTTCATGCAATGAATCCTACACTCACTCTCTGTCGTTATCAAGGTTGTTCCCCAAAAGTTTTATCAACCTTTTTCTGCCTCTACAGCTCTCTGTGCTGTGTCTGTCTGTAGGGGTCCCAGGAGGAGGAAAACAATTTTTTATAAGGAGATGAAGTTACCTCGTCACCTATATACTTCGTATTTTTTTTCAACAATTGCCACATGCCACATGCCATTTCTTGTCATGCATATTTCTACATCCAACTTTGCATCTACGAAAGATGAATGCATTTTACAAACTTTAGCTTTTAGCAGTAATGGAAATTGTATAAAAAAAATTATTTTATCCATGTAACAATAATTATAATATCTTGATATTACAGTATATACTACATTTCTAGAGCTTGACGGTTTAGGTGTGTCATTACTATATAAAAACATCATATAGCTTTTTCAATGAATGATATATTCAAAATCTGCTACCTTCAGCAAAAGCATTCATTTTTATTTAGCGCATCAATTTGCTGCTTCAACATTTCAAATATAAAATTTTAGTTTTTCTTGTATAGATAGGTTGAAGTATTTAGAATTACTTACAATTAGTGCACGTAACTGCATAGGCTGAATGGCTATAAGTAAATCAGCATCAGGGGAATTTCTCTGGACTATACTTGAATTTTGCTACAGTAGTCATCTGCCTGTCTAGATAGAATTTAATCGCTGAATTGAAGTTGGAGTCTATAGACTAGTTAAGAACTAAACAAGTACGGGGTTTGCAGTTTGTCAATATGACAGTCCCATCCCATGGATCCCCTAGTCCACTCAATGTTATTTGCATATACGCACAATCACAATGACTGACTGATTGGATGCTTATTTAGTTAAAAACTCTCTGCTTGCATAACATTCACTTCACAACAGGCAAAGTGCCTAGTTGTTGTGGTTAATTTTGATATATTTTTAAACGGGGGGCCCAGGAGCATCGCATCGAGGTTAGCAACAACCTCCAGTAGTTTTGGTTATATAATTAGTATACTCTGCCCAACTTTACCTTTTAGACATACTGGAAGTTCAAAGAAGAGAGAACGTGTCAGTCAGTTTCAATTTATCTAATCATAGCGAAACAACGTCAACGACGACGACGGTGCTCCTTTGTAGACACACTTTTGTTTACTTCCCAGTTTCAGTTGGACTTGGAAAGCGAAACTGCCATCACACTACTTCGCTTTTCTACTGCGTCCTGAATTCTTGACTGAACCAACTACACAACAACTAATTGTACCTTTACCTGTCTGCTGTTCTGTCCTGTCGACAAATTACGATATCACATACATATCTGTACTTAACTTCATTATAGAAAGTTCATAGTTAAATAGCTATACAACTATCATACATTTTTACATTAAAAATCAGTATGAAAAGCTCCAGAGTTTTAAGCAAATTCCTCCTGCAAAATGTATTACGGCCAACTGGGACTGGAACTGCTGTTGGTACCGGTACCGGTGGTAACGGTTCGTCCTCACAGCTTCAATTTGCCAGGAGTGTAGTGTCCGTCTCCCCCGAATCATCCTTCAAGAAAAATGCAAATGCTGTGAGTGGAGAGCCAAACGTGATCAAGTCAGGATTCGTGGACGTGCCGCTCCTATCCTTTAAAAATATCACTGTGCCAGAGCTAATTCGCTCGCAAACTAACAGCAGCTGGGCCAATCGAACCGCCTATGTAAGTAATTATCTGGTTAGATATTTTTCGCCGGTGATAGTGGCTCTCACTAGTATGTAGTCCGCCTTCCTTTTCTTTTCCACTGTTAGGCAATGCATACAAAAATATTTGTGGACTATTAATTTACGCTAATTGCACATTTATAAAAATCTGCATAGCTTTGTCGTCACAAAATAACAATAAGTTTAACATATGAAGGAATGTTCCATGACCGGCCTCAAATACACACACAGCGATGTCTTGAAACTTGGCCGAAGCTTTGGGGCTGCCCTCCTCAAGACTGGGATCAAACGTGGGGATGTCGTGGGGATATTACTTCCTAATTGTCCACAGTACTCTCCAATTCTTCTGGGAATGCTTGAAACGGGAGTAATTCCATCGCTTATGAGCCCTGCTTATTCCCCAGGTATACAAATTGAGTAATTAATTCATTTTAGACCTGGGGCCAATACACCAATTGACAAAATTTATTTACTTTTAAGTTTGATTTTTTTTAAATATTCGTACTCCTATATTTCAGATGAGATTGCGGCTCTGTTGGTCAAGTCCCAAGCAAAAGGCATTGTGACATTACCAAACTTTCTGCCAGTCATTAGGGCCCTTAAAACGAACCCAGTCGGCGATGGACTCAAGTCCGTGGTCTGCGTGGGAGAGGCTGCTGAGGGGTGTCACAATTACAATGACATGATAAAAGTGGATCCCTCTGGAACTCAATTCCTGGACTCGTCCAGCATTGACACCGGAAATGACGCAGCAATGATTCTTTGGTCCAGTGGAACCAGTGGTCCCGCCAAAGGGGTGGTCATCACCCATGAAAATCTCTGTGTTCAAATGCTTCAAATCCTGAGCGAAGGCGTCACTTTGTACACAAAGGGAGAAGACACGCTGCTCGGACTCGTCCCCTTCTTCCATATTTTAGGTGCAGTAGTCCTCTTGAACACTACTTTGAACATTGGAGGGAAAGTTGTTACTATGCCCAAATTTGACCCAGCTCTTTTCACTAAAGTTATCAAGACCCACAAGGTTTGTAGACAAATCATTAATTAAATAACACAATATTTTCAAGACTCCTTAATTTTTTCGCACATCTATTCTACACGTGACTCTTGAGTATTCTAATTCTAATTGAACCACTCGAATTCGTTTAATTAAATAAAATTGCTTCAAAATTCCAGCTCAGCATCATGCACTTGGTGCCGCCGCTACTTGGGTTCATAGCAGCGAACCCAGCTTTCACAAGAGAAGATTTTGAGCGTCTCCATACGATCGTCTGTGGCGGGGCTTCCTCTGGCTCACACATTATTAACGCTGCCCTAGGAAAAGTTGGACACAATGTATTTTTCCAGGAAGCTTATGGAATGACCGAAATGACCGGGGGAACTCATATGCTCCATCCCGATACAAAAAATAACCGCTTAGGATCCGTTGGCCAGCCTTTTCCAAATACGATGTCAAAAGTTATTGATGTGGAGACGGGTGCCGCCTTAGGACCAAACCAACAGGGAGAAATTTGTGTTAAGGGACCCCAGGTACGTCTGTTTAATGATTTATTTGTAAATAAATTGGTTGTCCCTTGTTATGGAAAATAAATGTATGCATTTTTGTATTGCATTATATTGGCATGTTTCTAGTTGTACACTGATTTGGTTATAATTTGTATTAATTTAGACGATGAAAGGCTACCTGAACGACGAGGCGGCGACTTCAAATACAATTGACTCGGAAGGATGGCTACACACAGGTGACATTGGGTACTACAATGAAGAAGCATATTTCTTTGTCGTGGATAGACTGAAAGAATTAATAAAGGTCAAAGGTTTACAAGTAAGTTTTGACAATTCGGAATTTTGGGTAACTTTCTTTTGTTTCTTTGGTGGATTGGTTAATAATTCAGAACCATTTTGTGTGTGTGTTAAGGTGGCCCCATCTGAATTGGAGGATATTTTAAGAAAACACCCTAAAATAGCAGATATTGCCATAATTGGTATTCCTAATGAGCGCTCTGGAGAGTTACCAAGAGCCTACGTTGTTCCTAAGGATGCTACTTTGACTCCAGCTGAAGTCAACGATTTTTTGAAAGGCAAAGTAGCAGAATATAAATTGCTCGATGGTGGGGTTGAGCTCGTTAGCGAGATTCCCAAATCCCCGTCTGGAAAAATTCTACGACGTATTCTTCAAGCAAAATATAGAAATCAATAATCATGAGCAATTTGACTCACGCTTTGCTAACGTAGTGTGTGCATTCATTATTACTCTTAACTAATAATTAACGGTGAACCAGTTAGAATTAATCCGGGGGCAAAACGATAAAGCATTACTTATTAAATTACTTACGATTAAAATTTTCATTGCGAGTATAAACTTTAGATATGCGTAAAATTAATATAAAATTATACTTTGCGTACTAAGAGTCTGCGAGGCTACTCTTTTTTGAGTAATTGTCAGTGTTTATTTTTTTTTAAATGCAGTTTTTTCTCTGTAAGTGATTTCTCGATAGTTTTCTCTTTCTGCATCTCTACCTTCTCTGGGAGATGTGAGAAGTTGGAAGGAGTGCGTTTCCTTACAAATAATAATGTGACAGAAAATAAATTACAGTTGACAATTTTTTTGAGCTATATTATTTTAAGTATCACATAAGATTAGTTTGCAGGATTATTATCACTATATTTAAGTGTGTGTAACTAAAATTATTACGACTGAATTTTTCCAATGTGATGTTTGGAAATTTGAAAAAAATATATACCTAATTACATTTTCCTTCAATTTCTCTGTTCAACCTTCCGCTAAAAATAATAGAAAATAAACGGATTCTACTTTAAATATATTTTACTTTGTATCCGTACCCAATCATAAATACATACCAAGCAAATTCTACACACTTATCAAAAGTAAAAAGGCACACACCAATACTAAATTCAACCTACACAGTAGTTACTAGAACTAGAAGCTTTACGGTGCATAATCTATAGCAATGCACGCATTTAAAAAAATAATCACGGTTCTAATCCAAATTGGCCCAGCTTTGTGGTAGGTAAAATATTTTATTTTTCAGCCCAATTTCAAAATTATGGTTTTGTTACAACCAGATAAATAACATTTTCATAAAAATGCGGGGTATTGCTAGATTTTGCGGTCTTAAATAGATTTTGGCTGTAGCGTATGGGGGCCATAAACAACCATCTAATAATAAACATTGCACGTGCATAAAATATAGTACAATACACACGTTTAAAGATGCTTTACGTTCTTATAACAGCACTACCTTGAAAATTAGGATGAATTCACACGTGTCATTAATTTTCATTTTTAGTATTTTTAGAGCTGATATGTTTACTGAGAAGCTACAGATGAAGCAAACAAGCGGGGTTTATTTGTACATTTCTGCTGAAGTTTTCCATATTTCTTCCTTTATTTTTGCCAGCATTATTTTAATGCATTATTTCACAATGCGCGGGATAATGTGGATGATGCTGTCAACAATAATGTAAATTAAGGAGGTACAATAATGTATTTTCTGTATTATTTCGTATTTATAGTAGAAGGGTCTGGGAGGTCGGAGTTTGAACAGTAGACGGGTCTATATAAAATACTATTATGTGACAGTAGACAGCTTAGTCCACGGCCTGTAATAGTGGATGGGTCTGGGAGGGCGGAATTTGACTTACTAGTAGATGGGTCTACTATTATAGGAAATACGGTAAGCTTTATTTTATAGCTAGTAATTTAATTGCCTATATCCCGCATAAAAAAGGTCAAAGGTCAAAGGAACTTTATTTGTAAGGGGTTTGGTGTTTCTAATCAATTGATCAGTTCTCCCAACACGAACCCCCGTGTGACTAGCTTACCCCGTACTAACACAGAGCCAAGTAAGCCTTTAATGACATAGGTCGCCACACATGTGGAGAGCCCGGCGTTTAAGATCAACTTTCTCACGAAAGAGATCCGAGGCTAGCGGGAATTGAACCCACGCCGTCAACAGCATTGGAGAGCCTCAGACGCTATGTCTCGCTCGGCACCACTGGACCACCAGGGCTCTCTCCGCATCATTTGCATATCCAATTACTAAAAGGAGGCAAACTTTACAGCGATGTTATGCACTAAAATAAATCCTTAAATTCACAGACAATTCAAGCATTACGCAAGAATTTAATGGAAACTTAACGTTTCCACTATCATATTACTTTAGTAACTAAAACAATTCATATTCGGATTCATATCGAGTCGCATGGCTGCTTTATACTATCAAAAATTCGCACATTAAACTTTGAAAATATTTCAGCGCTACGTATATCCTTAATTCACATAATTCAACATAATAAATTATACAAGCGATCAAACGATAGCTGTATTTTATACAAAGAATAATATAATGTCTAATAATTTATAATTATGATGAAAAAAATATGAAGTTACTTGTGGCTGCGGAAGGTCAATATTCCAAGGGGGGACAATCCTATGTTAAGCATAGGTACATACTAAAGTATGTACCTATTTATTAACATTACCAATTAAAATTTTAAGGGGGGGAAATGCCCCCTTGTCCCCCGTGCTTCCGCGGCCACAGTTACAAATGATTATTATAAACAAACATCGAAATTTTGCTCTATCCATCTATCTTTCATGCATGTGTGAAAGTTACACATTAACCTCCAAATCCTTTTAAGATTTTAAGCCTATTTTACATTCTCATCGCTATGATCAATTGATCACAGAACAAGGTCACGTCATCCATATCCAAGCTACATACTGTCAGCTTTTACCAGACAAGCTTCAACTATATTGACATACTAAGTAGGTCTCACACGTGGTACTTGTTTCAGTTTGCATTCGCAGTGCAACTATATATATTAGCCCATTGTTTTTTTCAAATTTTACATATTTCATACATAGCATTAATTAAAAATAACAATATACTTTTTTTAGTGCATGAAAAGACCTCCACCACCACAGATATTATAATATCTTTAATACTTTTCATTCCACACGATAGCCGAGAATCATAAAACTTTCTTTACATTCTGCTATTATCTATTAAGGGGCAAGTATTTACATAGCATAATGATAATTAAATGCTGTACACAATCCAATCCAACCAATGTAATGTTGAGATGGGTGTGCGTAATAAAGCAGACTGGAATTCTTGATTTGTTTAGTCGCCAGTCTTGAGTCTGTAGTCTGTAGGTCGACTATCTATAGGCCCCGCATTGTAGTAAGACACCCAAAATCACACACGCAGGGCTGCAGATACATGAATAAAATTATGTAGTACCTAAACTATAGGTATTATGTAAGAATTTTATCAGTTGTTTGTGGTCCTGCTGCTGTTACTGGACCTGGATGGTAAAGTTGAAGTCGTAACAGTGTGTGCAAGCGCAGAGATGGAGAGATCCCCCAAAATAACTTGAAGGCTATGTACTTACGATGTATAGTTTTTAGTACTGGCACTATGGTCTGGGAAGAAGTGTACTCTGAATTTTTGGAAGTACTATACTAAAAGCTTGAACTCACTTTATCAGAGACCAGAGGTTTACTTAGTGAGCCGTAACCCGAATTAAAGCATAATATAATACTTACAGATATGCGTGAGATACAATATGTATCAAAAGGTGTACCACATCATCTCATGAAACGCAGGATCAATGTTAAGTGAATATATCTCTATACTTGCTCCAAAGTTGGAATTCATCCGCACTGTGTCACTACATATAATATTATTGGATAGGATTTTTTTTTAAATAGATTCAGTTCTGTATTCTCGTCTTTCGGTGGGAGATATTTTATTTTTATTCAACAGAAGAATCTGCGAAGAGAATATTACATAAATAAAAATTAGTACAGACACAGACGCAGACACAGACGGAGACACAGACACTGAAGCATTGAACCTTCCTCATTCAGTTTAGTGAGGAGTGCATACGAGAGCAGTGAGAGTGTTATTTTATTATTTTACGCGTGTACACGTGGACCCTTTCTACACTAATTGTAAAAGCTGTAATATAGTAAAAATAATATTTTTTCTATTAAAAATAACAAATAAATTAATTATCTGTGGACATTGTAAATTATTACGATAATATCATGATTCGCTCAAGAATTTTCTCCGCGCCAAAAAATGCTGACTTATTTGGAAATAGTCTCCGCACAGCTCTGCGACGACCAAAACGTGATTGTCAAAACAATATTCAAGGAATTCAAATTCAGCAGGGAAGATCCTTCTCTAAATTTGGAGCTTTGTTGTCACAGTCAGGCAGTGTAAAAAATAGTCCCGCTGGACAAGATAACATTGTGAGGTCGACGCATGGGGACATTGCCTGTGTCAAAAATGTTCTCGTTCACGACTTTGTCCGCTCCCACGGAGGCAACTGGGATAACGAAATTGCATTCGTGAGACACAATTTTATTTTTTGATGGGAACTTTGAATGTAATAAAAATATGTTAATTTTTATAGCCCTTAAATTAATTAGTAGTAGTGTTAGAAATGTTTCTGTGTTTATGTTAATTTTTAAAAGGGAAAACCCATGATTTTATTTCGTGGGGATGCACTGCACGACGGGTAAATAATTTTCTGTTTCCCACGACCCACGAATATGCTAAGGACACCAGGACTTACTGTTCCTCTGTGGCATGAAAATATGCCGAGGCTTTCTAGTTTGTAATAATGTTGTGACTGTGGTTGGAACTATGTAGACATAATAACTTTATACAAGTTATGATTATAAATACCGAATATCACATATCGTGGGTGTGGAAGCGAAACCGCATATCTTTTCTTAGAAATTTCAGTGGAAAGATGCGGTTTTGCTTTCAGAAAACATTGAAAATACATAAAATGCGGATTTGCTTTCACACCTGTGATAGGGTTACATATGGTCTGAAATCGTGGCGGCTGAATAATTATTTTAGCCGGCAAGGAATTAAATTATATTACAAAAATTGCAGGCATTGACCGAGCTGAGGAAAATAATGGAATTCTTTAAACAAAAAAATTTTATAGAATATTATTGTAGCATTTGTTTTAATTGGTTCAATATTCATAAGATTCCGAGAACTTCGAAACATGATAGTTAATTATATGCATATAACAATGGTTTATTCTGAGGGGTGCAAAATGCGATATTTTGATTATAAATTACAGTATTGCCTGCTAGCTATTTATTTTTTGTTCGTTGTCTCACTGTTTCCAGTGGCTGTGCAGGTGCATAAACTATCTTATAAATCCAATGGATCAGGTTATGTTATATAGACTTGTACTCTTAACAACGTAATTACATACGACTGTATTTTGCCTCCATAGGGATATCTTCCCGCTGCTTTTAAAATTAACTACCAGCAGTATTAACTGGTGACTGACTACGTTGTAGTGCATTACTAACTAAGTAATATTTAATAATTAATGCATTTATGTAATTTAATTATTATGCGGAGTATTAGTCTGAATCAGCCAGAGTCAATAATGAAGGCATAATTTGTTTAACATGGAAGCTTTAAACTGAACGTAAATTACAAGTTGTACACCCCGTATTAACTATCTTTTTTATGACACATACACGCAGTATGCCCACAGCCAATCACGGTTATAGATTCAGCGAATTAATGTTTTACATGTAGGACTGTACAATAGACATCCACATACCTTAAAGCAGGGGCGGATCCAGGATTGGGTCATGGGGGGGGGCTTACTATGTTAAAAATGGTTAGCGGCCATCTTGAAAAATGGCCGCTCCTATCTCCACCATGTTAAAAAATGTCCTCATGGAGGGGGCTAAAGCACCATAGCCCCCCCCCCTTGGATCCGCCCTTGCCTTAAAGATTCTAATAACTCCCGGGTCTCTAATAACTCCCGGGGTCTCCATAGCTTTTGAATGCTTTTTTGCGTAGTTAAACTTGCCTTCTAAATTGATACATATTGAATAATCACAGGAATGTGCCGCCACTGGAATTAAAAATACACATAATGGTTTATTCAAAACTGCCAAGAATTTCGGAGCAGCCCTTCTTAAGGCTGGATTAAAACGAGGGGATTCAGTTGGCATATTTTTGCCCAACTGTCCACAATATCCAGAAATCATTATGGCGCTTTGTCAAACGGGAATTGTTGGCTCACTCATGAATCCATTGTACACACCGGGTAAATTTTATAATTTAAAGAAAATCAAAAGATTTGAAATACCACCCCCGTTACTTTTTGTAGTTCTGGACCTGGGACCTGTTCCAATTTATTCATATTTGCAAATATTTGCAATCATCCAGTATTATACATACAAGTGTAAATAATCCATGGTACTGGCATTTTTTTAAATTTAATAGATGAAGTAAAAAGTCTTGTTGGACAAACGAATGCAAAAGCCATTATTACGCTCCCAATGTTCCTCCCCTTAATAAATGCTGTGAAGGCTGATCCGGCTTCTTCTCTCAAAACTGTGATTACACTTGGGGAGCCCACCCCAGGCTGCCACAATTATTTCGAAATGATCCAAACGGACTCAGCCGACACGGAGTTCATCACCTCCTCCCAAATTGACACAGCTAATGACCCGTGTTTAATTCTCTGGTCGAGCGGAACTACTGGCCCACCGAAGGGAGTCAAGATAACTCATGAAAATATCTGTAGCGTCGTTCTTCAATTGAGTCGTGAGGAAATCACCAACTACCAACCAGGGAAGGAAAGATTATTTGGTTTAATTCCATTTTTTCACATTTATGGAGCAATCTCGATGATGTTCTGGGGGACGTACTGCGGCGCAAAAGTTTCGACACTTCCTAAATTTGATCCGGCACTATTTACTAAAACTGTCAAAATTCAAAAGGTGATATTAATACAATTTTTGTCTGTTTCGAAACGTAGAAAAATTCACTCTCAAAAGTAATGAATTAAAAATGCAAGGGATTTAATTTTTTTTTAAACTTTTTTTGTCTTCAGCCAACATTTTTCCATTTGGTTCCTCCACTTGTTTCCTTCGTGGTAGCAAATCCAGCCTTGGCCAAAGAAGATTTGGAAAGTGTTCACTCAGTGATTTGTGGGGCGGCTCCAACGGGTCTGTCTCTCATCAATAAATTTTTAGAAAAAGCTCAGAAACCGATTTTCTTTCAAGAAGGATTTGGAATGACAGAGACGACCGGACTATGCCATATTATTCCTAGAAAATTCAATGATAATTCTTGGACGGGCTCTATTGGAGAGCTTATTTCACAAACTAGTGCCATCATTGTCGATGTTGAAACTGGGAAACGTCTTGGTCCGAAAGAAAATGGTGAAATATGTCTTATGGGGCCACAGGTATGATCTTACCCTCGATTAACGTTGTTTCTGTGTAAAGGTTTGTTTAGGTATTTTCTCATAAATAATTATTGGACATTAAATTTTCAGATGACCAAAGGCTACTTGAATAATGAGGAAGCAACGAGAAACACAATAGACTCAGAAGGATGGCTTCACACAGGTGATATCGGGCACTACACGGAAGAAGGAATGTTTTACATTGTTGACCGGCTTAAGGAGCTTATTAAAGTCAAGGGATTACAGGTACGTAGCCAAAATTTTGAAAACAAAAATTGTGTCATTAGTTATAGTAGAAATGGTTTTACAAGAAAAAAAAAAGAAAATTCACATTGTTTGAAATAAAATAATTAAATTGCTTAACTATTTCCATCCGTTGTTTTTTCTTCAGGTCGCACCTTCAGAATTGGAGGATGTTTTGAGGAAACATGACAAGATCGCTGACATTGCCGTCATCGGAGTTCCAGACGAGAGAGCGGGAGAACTTCCCCGAGCCTACGTTGTCCCTAAAGATCCCAGCCTGACGCAGGAAAATATTAATAAGTATCTTGAGGGCAAAGTTGCAGCTCATAAACAATTAAAAGGTGGCATCGAATTTGTGGAAGTCATTCCCAAGTCAGCCGCAGGAAAGATTCTACGAAGGCAAATTTTAGATAATTATAGACAAAAATTTGCTCAAAAATAAACCTTTGTAGAGTTCGATACTGATAGGTACTATACTTTACGATTGTATGATGCTTTGAATGCTAAAAAATTCGCTTAAGGTAATTACATAGGTATATTCTTTGGAAGATGTAAAGATACAATTTATTATTACTTTGTAATTATTATTTTATCTAATTGGTATTTGCACATAGGGCCCTTACATCCCTTTTTATGTTGTCATTTGAAAATAAGGAAGAAAATTACTATTTTATATTACACTAATAAAATTATGGAGCCTCGCTACTATAGTGGTAAGGGCGCCGTATGAGATCACCATTTTCTTTCAGATTAAAAAATATTTTTTGCTTTTGCGATGATTTAGACATATTTGAAATATATTAATAGTTGCGACTACCTCATAAATAATAATTATTGTAAGTAATTTTGAAGAAATAAAAATGTAGATCAGTCTTTTTCTGATTGATACACAAAATTTACAAACTGTTCTTTTCATTGAATACAGTGATACGCGGGACAGCCCTGTGGCATGTGGTTACGTGAAGCCCGTATTCAGAAAAGGCGGTCACTAAACCCTTTCACTACATTAGAGAACATCAACATGGCATAAGGGAAACAATAGTTAGCCTGGGTTATAGTTATTAAGTTTATTTTAATAAAGTCGTCTTTCTCCCTCTCCCTCTAAAACTAACCAGCTATATAGGTATGCGAGATGCATATGCTGTATGCTCACCTAACTATACAAACACATATCTAATGGGCACCTTTAAAAACGTAATTTACCTAGTTTAGTGGTAGCAATTTAGATGACTTACCAAAAGTAGAGCATCATTTTATACTATAATGAAGTAAGCTATTAACTATTTTTTTTTAAATTTTACACCTCATTAGTCATGCACGGCTTTATTCAATTTATTGTAATTGGTTACCTACCAAGAAATTTGAATAATTATGACAGTTTTGGAGTCAGGCGACAATGAGCTTTTCTCAACATTCTTCGTCAACATCATTCGTATTTCTTGACATGCAATTATCTATTTGTTTTGTTAACAGATAAAATAAAGGTAAACAATTCAACTAATGTAGTCAGCCCGGATTTATGAAGTTTTTGTATCGTGATTTGAATTTGTACAACAACCATAGCTATTGGAGTCTCTAGTTGTCAAGCTTCGTATGTTTCCCGTACACATAAGTGTGTCCAGTATTGAAATGAAATTGCGGTGGCGCTGGTGTTCCTTGGATCAAACAGGCCCAGCCTAACCATTGCATTCAAACGAGGCAGATGTAGTTTGAAGATTCATCAATTAATTACGGCACTAATGGTGTAATTGAATGTCTCAAATTAGGTTAAACAGGTGAGCAGATATATTGTCTTCAATTTGGGATTTATTTCAGTATAATTATGAGCTCCTGGAGTCTGTGTGAAGACAAAACAAAAATTAAGATTTTCTAGCTTTGACCAAAGCATCGAAAAACTTATTCTATGACTTTCTGTCAATGGATCAGCATATAACCAATTCAAAGTACTTGGCGGGAAACGACCCCCAACCAAACCAAACTAGGGACCGGACACATATGACGCCACCCATTATAGTGGGTGGGTCCCAAAAAGCGCCCCATTTAACGCAATGTTAAAAGCGTCACCTATAGGGGTTGGTGGGTCCTAAAATTTGATGATGATGGGTGGCGTCATTTGTGTCCGGCCCCCTACAGCAGCAGCAGCCGACTGCAGGCAGTATTCCCGCCAAGTACTTTGAATTGGTTATATGCTGATCCATTGACAGAAAGTCATAGAATAAGTTTTTTCGATGCTTTGGCAAAAGTATGGAAATCTTAATTTTTATTTTGTCTTCACACGGACTATAGAAGCTTATATTTATTTTGAAAAACATCCGAAATTAAAGACAATATATCTGCTTAAGTGTTTAACCTCATTTGAGACATTCAATGAAACCGTTAGTGCCATAATTAATCAATGAATCTTCAAACTCCATCTGCCCCGTTTGAATGTAATGGGTAGGCTCAGCGTGTTTGATCCAAGCAAGTGGCTGTGGCATCTGATGGATATTTCAATACTGGACACACACTGCATATTGCCAGTCTAGGGACTACTACTATTAAAAGGCTATGCAACAACATTCAAGTTTCACATACATAAGATGGTAGGTACGTGGTTTCACAATGAAATTTAATGTAATCCACGTTACGTTAGAATAGCACAAGATAGCTGCAGTAAAAGTTCATAGCAATTCAATCCATTCCTGCAGTCGGCTATTAAAGTTAACATCCACCAACACTGCTTTCTCCAAATTGAGTTAAGCTTAACAATAATATTAGTAGCCGTAATTATACTGTGCTTCCGTTATCATGACTGGAAATTCTTATTCCCAAGCGTGTGCGCTTCCATGGACTTTTACTACCCACGACCAAACCTAGGACTTTTCCTACCCATGACCATGGCTAATGTAGAAATAAAAAACAAGTATATTTAACTATTTATGAGTGTACTGTAATGACACGGCAGTTCAAGATTGAATAGCATTCTGAATAAATTATTCTTCTCACTCTTAACCACTCGAAGTTATGATCTGATGAGCCGTATTTCGCAGCCATTTTTATACTGCATTCACACTTTTTTAAATCTTGTTCCACGGCTCGTCGGTAGATTGGATGTTCCTCAGTTGAGACCACGTTTAGTCATGAATAATTAAGCATAATGGCTCATGACCATGGTGATCCTGAAATATTCCCAAAGTAAACTCACATGTAATAATTATTTTATAGAACTGGATATAATTTCTTTTAAAAAAAAATGAGATGGTGGGTTAAGTTTTTAGGTTTAGTGCCATGGCAGGGTCAAAGTTCAGTTTGGTTTTCTAATGTAACTTGTAACCGAAATGTTCGAAGTTTCGGTACAAATTTAGAAGTATCCCTCTGTACCTCTTTATTGCCGTTGACTCCGACTACCTACTTCTATAATGCAAGAAAATGAATTTATGTTTCAACATATGTACGTGGCTAAGAAACTATAGACGAGCAAAAATCAATAGTATACGTTGTTTCGTGGCTAGCGTATCTATATGTATATATACGTGCAATAATTACTGTATGCATCCAGTATTACTACCTGTGTAAGATGCCAAATGAATATAGTACATACCTATTTTATCGTGCGGGAATAAAATAAACAATGAACTAATAAAACAACTAATACGAACCACCGAATTCTGCTGTTATGATCTATTTCCTTATTTTTAATTCACACTTTGCATCTTGTAGGCACAACAATATCTAACTCACAACCTCAACTCACTAACACACTTGTTACGGTACGCGCACTACTATATATGGATACACAAATCATACCAGAATAAAAATATATTTAATTATTATTATTATATTATGTTGTACCCTCTTACGGAACGACGACGACGGACACGGGAACGGAACAACAAATCCAACTTTACCGGTAAACCACTGGCGATGTAATTCGTGGCTCCTCAAAAACTTGGCTATTCAGTCTTCTCACCTGGAGACGATCTTTTCTTGTTGGCCCTCTTTCTCACTATTTTACAGTTTGGTATTTTAGTCTTCGAAATAATTTTAATTTAAAATGACTTCTAACTTCGAATTCAAAAAGTGAAAAAGGAAAATGAAGATAAAAATGAAAAGGGGCACGGACGCCGGAGCTCGGTTGCTGCTCTTCCACTGGCAAAATCTCTACTGACTTTTTGAGCTGCTCCCGTCCACTGACTACTACAGCCAAGATGGCTGAATCTCTCTCTCACTAATTCTTTTGTTCTGGTCTTTTCTCGCTCCAAAATATCAACCGCCAAACCTACACCTCCTTCCCTTCCATTTGCATCGCTCGTTCTCTGTCGTCGAATTCGTTGTTCCCTCCCCCTTCGTCTCGTATGATTGTCGACGGCAGAGGCATACGCTGTTGACGAATTTCGTTTACAAAATCCCCCGAATCGTTATCTTGCTGTCCCAAGCAAGACGGGACCGGAAGTCCCGGGGCGGAAACAGCGTCCTGCCTCGACCGTCGAAAACCATACCACTCCACCAAAATGTTTCTTAAAAAAATACATGACTATTGGAATACCACAAGTTATGGTTTACAGAGAGATTTGTTAACAACGTATATATCTTAAGCATTTAAGTTATTATGTATCGTATAATGTATCATATTTGTACCGTGTGTGTAGGAAGATCATCTTAAGTTTTATGGTTTAAACAGCCTTATTTAATGATTACTTGAAGTATTCGTTAATACTATCTTAAAAAAATTTTTATATATTTTGTGTAACTTAACCTAATGAAATAGTAATATTTTATCCCCCACCAATAATATACTCAAACATATTATGAAAAACCACCACCCGTTCTATGTATTGAAGAAAACTAATCGGAGCCAGCTACGCTTCGGAGAAAGACACTCAGTACCCCAATATCGGAAATACCCAGTGTAGTGTCCTTCCCCTCCGCTTTATAGATTTGTAAAAAAAATCACGTCATTCATGCACACACAAATTCAAATCCCCCCTTGGGGCTAAAAGATCCCATGGCAGTTAAAGCGTTATCTCTGCTAAGAGCTAACTCCTTAATGACATGAAATTCACATAAATATTTTGAAACTTAATAAAAGAAAATCGTTCTAAGTATTACTATCGCTCTTATACCCTGTCATGTCTACATCGTTTAACCATCAACCTACGCAGATACGTACATTTGAAATTCATGAGTAAAAATAAGAATGTATTCTTAACGAGATCATTATTTGTATTCTGAATCAGTTCATTCCATAAATATAATGTCCTAGGCATAAAATACATGGTTGGCATTAAGAATTTAAAATCATAGTAATATTGCTACCTCAAAATAAACTGTTGGCAGTACATAACACTATTAACTTAACTAGGAATATCGTATGTGGTGGGTGTTGTACAAAAATATGTGTTGCATTTGCAACCTTAATTTATGATCAACGTCCTCCCGACTCAGAGGAGGTGAATATGGCTTCACTTTCATCTGATGGTAGGGCATTCGAAAAATCTGGTTTGGGTGGGGATTTATACTCATGCTCGTATAGATGATGTTGTTCTTCGGTCCAATCTTCTGGTTTTGTGTGGATTGAGAAGTTGTAGTCCTTTTTCTTGTGATGGTCTTTACGCGATTTCTTGCTCCGCTGGGAGGTATAAGGAAGCTGATATTCATCTGAACTGTCACTCCTGCTATGCTGATGTTGGACTTCGTCTGCCCTTCTTTTTACTCCCAGACCGACGCCTCGTGTGCGAAGAAAAGCCTCAGATGATCCATTAGAACTACTCGATTCATTATCCCCCTCCTCATCATCAGTCTTTGTATTACGTCCCGATCCCCTAGGCGCTTCAGACGAACTCGTGGATCCGCTCTCCAAGCAATCATCTCCAGTCTCGTCAGCAGAACTTGGGAGTCTACTGTGGTCCGAAGTATCATCCTCGAAGATTTCGAACGGACTGGCAAATCTCAGCATTCTAGGAATGAACTTTTGTCCCGCTGGCCATATCACTCTCCGCAACGGGATCGATACAGATGGCACCTTGGTGTGCGCTCGGTTGCCCCTTGAAGAATCCATTATATGCGCTATATTTCCAGATAGATGAGTAGTCTGTAATTGAACATTAAGAAACACCAAAAAGATAAAGGTAAGCCTGGCAACAGTCGTTATTGACCCCGTGACACAAGTCACACACACATAATAATTCCTCAGTAAACTAATTATACTTCAACTTTCACATGATTATATGTTATTTTTCGAAGATGCATAGCTTATTTCATTCTTCATGTATATACCTACTGTAGCTGGTGGAGGTTCCATAAATTTTGTGACGCCTGCAAACACTGACATATACCAATAATTCAAGATATATATATATCTTATCCCCCGAATCTAACTCTTTGTTCATATAATTTTTATCTTCGATACACTCCCCATAGTAATTTTTTTTTGAATTTTCTTTTCATATTATTTTCAATTTCAATAGTACTAATCAACAGCTAAGTCTATACGACAGGTCAGCACTGTAATGTGCTCAAGATTTGGTAATTAAAATATGCGACAAGAGAATAACCCCTAAATTCGAACAAAATTACGTACTTTTGTTCTCTCAGACACGATTCTCCCCCACAGATCCAACCTCCTAAATCCAAAACACATCTGGCTCAGCCCATGTCCAATCGACAAATCCCAACAATCGAAAAGTGACTCCTTAAAATTTTCTAGGCTAATTGTTCATTATTCTCCCTCTGCTGACTTCAACAGTCATACACAACTCCATACAACTTTCCTCAAATAATTTTACTGATTACGTTCACGGTATTATATAATTCACATGTCTATGTGTGTTTTATTATGGTAACTGAAATTAATTTTGAAAAATATTAAGGAAGTAATTTTTGTTAATGATATTATGCGTAGGAAAATGATAACAGAACTTCTATTTACTCTGCCGCCTCTTGATGGTACAGAAACGGATCAAATGATCGCCCCCACATAACCAGCAGCGTTTCAGGGTCTTTTCTTTCAACGGATTAAAATTGTCTTGCATCCGTTTTAAAGGACAATCTCGTCTGATATGTCTTAAATTTGAGTTTTTACCTCTGCTAACGCATAACGGGCATTCTCTGATGCGGCTATTTTCCGCCCGTGTCGAGGCTATGGTAGCCATTCTTCTATCCGCTTCCTTATTCCCACCATGCGTTTCCCAATACAATGGAGATTCCTCAATCGTTCTCTGCATATTCACAGCTCTCATTGCAGCATTTTGAAATGCCAATCTTGCAGTAATCAATGCCGTCAACCACTCTTCTTTCCGCTTCTGCCTTTCCGCCATCCTTTCCTTGACGGTCTTCGGAGCTGGATCTTCAACTTTCGGAGGAGTAGATGCCGCTTCTGATTCTTTGGTCTTATATTTCGCGATCTGTTGTTGTTGATGTTGCTCCCATTGATTCTCAGCTGCTATTGTATCCGATATTTCCCCATTCGGCTCTGTTGTTGCTACATCATTCTCGTCTGCCTTTAGATTTATATCGGACTCATCTTCTCCATCCATATCTAGAATGTCACCGATGTTTCCGGTGTACATATCATCTTCAACGTCATCCTCATCGATGTCTTCGAAGTAAATTCCTTGTTCAGGATGAGACATTCTAGCACTATATCAATTAAACGTACCTCCACCAATAAGTTTTATTCCCCACACTTGTTTTAAAACTAATCTTAATAATTATTATCTCTTTCGTCAAAATTCATTCAAAAACATACTACGCTTCGGAGGAAAATAGTCAGCATCTTTATATCAAGAATGCCCAGTAGACAACCCTCCCCCTCCGCAATCTCTCTCACGTCACATACACAAACTATGCCTTTAAGGAAAATAATTTAGTACCCCAATATCGAGAATACCCAAGGAATTACCCTCCCATCCGGCCTTTAGATTTATAATAAATCACGTCAATTATTTCCACGAATCATTTTTATGTATTTTTATATTTTTCTTTATGACTCAGTCAAATTGTTACATACCGAAGCTCCCTAATTGTTTCATACCGAAGCTCCCTACTCTTTCATGCCGAAGCTCCCTACTCTTTTCATGCCGAAGCTCCCTATTTCTTTCATGCCGAAGCTCCCTATTTGTTTCATACCGAAGCTCCCTATTTGTTTCATACCGAAGCTCCCTATTTGTTTCATATCGAAGCTCCCTATTTGTTTCATACCGAAGCTCCCTATTTGTTTCATATCGAAGCTCCCTATTTGTTTCATATCGAAGCTCCCTATTTGTTTCATCCCGAAGCTCCCTATTTGTTTCATACCGAAGCTCCCTATTTGTTTCATATCGAAGCTCCCTATTTGTTTCATACCGAAGCTCCCTATTTGTTTCATATCGAAGCTCCCTATTTGTTTCATATCGAAGCTCCCTATTTGTTTCATCCCGAAGCTCCCTATTTGTTTCATCCCGAAGCTCCCTATTTTCAACATAATCATTTCGTTATTATTAGGGTCATGCTTATCGTCGGTTGGCCTCTGGTTATCATAATCATACTGTAAAAGCCGGTCATGCATAAATTATGTAAATGTAATTTAACTCCAGTTGCTTCTTTCGATGGGACTACTCTTTTCCATATTAGACCACACTTCGTATGAAATATGATTGAGAATACCCTCTGGATTAATCTGAAAATTCTTCCTACATTTGTTCTCTGCCTTGCAGTTGTTAGCATAATCCTCAGTCAGGCTTTCCAAAACTATTCTTGTATCTGGGTCATTCCACTGTGCTGTCTTCAAGTCAGCCGCAGCCCCATTCGATTCCCTACAAGCCATGACAAATTCCCAATCCTCTGTAGATCTCTCATGTTCCGACTGTATTGTAATGCTCCACATGATAGGCGGTGGAAGCTCATCAGCACTTGGAGGACAACTGAGATAATCAAGTATCTCATTTTCTCCCTAGGGACATACATGATTTTAATATTGTATGCTCCTAATTTGAGACTCCACCTTACCAAACGACCTGTGACTTGAGGAGTACGCAGTAGGAAGACCAACGCATTGTGGTCAGTGTAGATCTCCAGTGATCTACCCTGAATAAAATGATGGCTTTTCTGACACCCGTATACTATGGCATAACATTCTTTGTCGGTTACATGCCACCGCTGCTCTGTCGGTGACAACGCATGTGAAATAAACATGATGGGCTGCCTCACTCCTTTTACGTTTTGAATGAGTACTGCAGCTATAGTGCCGTATGAAGCATCCGTCCACATCTCAAGCTGTGCTGACGGATCGAGGTATGCCAACGCCGGAGCTGTACAGATAGCGACTTTCATCTTTTGGACTGCCTCCTTACACCGATCATTAAAATTAAAAGGAACGTCTTTCATTAGTAGCTCATATAAGGGTTTTGCTAATTTGGCATACCCAAAAATTAATCTACGGAAAAACCCGCTGAGTCCCAACCATCGCCTTATTTGCTTCACATTTTGCGGATCCGGAAAATCCATCATCACTTTGACCCTATCTGGACTTATGCTAACTCCCGCCGCGCTAATTCGATGACCTAAAAATACCAAGCTCGGGAAACCAATATAAGATTTCCTTGGTTTCAACTTAATTCGAGCACAGACACAAATCCAGAGAATTTTCACAAGCCTATCAATCAATTCCTCATATTTCCTAGCCCCTCCCCCACAGTGGTGAGTACTAAAGCAAGCGCTGGATACTTTAAATGAAAGAAAATATTTTAAATATTCGAAGTAATTTAAGTAAATTAAAAAATGTAAAATGAAAAATAATTGTTATGTTTCAGATTATTCCTAAACTAACATTAATGGTTAAGCAAAAGGTAAATAATCACCCAATGCTTTCAATCCCCGCACGGTCCTTCCTTCTATCCTATAAATATTCAAGACAGTAATCAACTGGCTGTTGGTTACTGTCCACACTGAATATTTGTTTTATTTGTAAATTAAATTATTCATTGGAAAAGAAAAAAAAAATTTTGTTGTATCATTCGTTTGGTCATTAGTCGCTCAACACGATGCAGGCTAAATACAAGTTATTGGCCGAGTTGAAATTTCTAACCTCTCAAACTTTCATAGACAATTTCCCTAATCATTGGAAGATCAAAACCTCTGGCACTAAAGTGTCTCAATATTCGATATACGAAACAGAATTTATTTAGATTACCTACGTTGGACATGTAGATAATGAAACTAGCGAATAATAATTCCTTCGAAATGAATTGGTGACCTCCTAACATGAACCACTCCAAAGCTCCAATAATAAATTTTTCAAATACTCGATGAGGAATAAGGTTAGAGTAAACCTGTGGCATAGCCAGAATTTTCGTTGAATATTTAATGGAAATCAATTTGAAATATGAATGTGGAATTACCTCACCAATCCAATTCCCGCAATAAATGGACACGTTGCCTTGCCTTGCCGATTATTTTCCTATCTGTTCGAACTGCTGTTTTTCGATTAGCCCTTCTATCTTCTACTTCCTCACAACACCAATCGTGAGTTTGAGAATAATCCTCCCCTGTCCAACCTTCACTTTCGATGATGTGTTGAAAAATATTATAGTTGTCGAGAAGATCAGCTACTACGATCATAGAAAACCCGTTCCTTTCTATCTCGGTGAGGTACTGGTATCCACTGTTGATCCACCAACTGTAAATTGACACTACTACTTGATTAGCAAAATCTGCATCCTCCATCAAAGTTGAATGTGGATGTATTTTAATGAAACTGAAATTTTATTGGTTTATTGACAATAGGTACCAATCCCACACCGAAAATATCCTCTATGAACTGGAAAACAGCAAAATAAATAACTATTATTTCTTCGAACAATGCAAACGACATATGCTCAGCTCCTTCCTGAATGTACCATAAATACGCAGCGATTAAAAATTCGTGGGCCACCACTATATTCATACGACAGCTAAAATTTTAGTTGATAATTTGTATTCGAAATTATTCTTCACTATTTACTTATATCTCTACAACTTGTATACTATCCATTCATTAGTACATACATAAATCCAGTCAAGTACCAAGCGGCGACAGCAAGTAATACAAAGGAAATAGTTACAATGTCATTCACTAATTGATAGAAATGCTCGATATTGAGTCTGGTTAAGTATACCAATACTAAAAATAAACTGAGCGCCAACCACTTCATGTATTCGAAGAACAAAATTTAGACCAGGTTAATTGCAGGTAAGTATTTCGACTCGACGATATAATTTGCGTAATTATTATCTATAATCAATATTGTACTTATTAAGATAAGAAAAGAATGGAAGGCACACAAAGAAAGAAAGATTCAACATTCAATAATTATGACTAAGAACGACAATAACTATGACCATGACCATTTTAACTCAGTACCATTCAACTATCATACCATACTATTATTACGATATTATTATAATGGGCGGGTGTAGGCACAAACGGTGAGTGACTATGCTTGGTAGTGATGGCAGGTTTTCTCACAACTGACCACTCATGCGGCACTATGGCCTACTAAAAGTTTAATGGAAATCCTACCTAGTAGCTCATAAATGTAAATATCGAAATTTATTTTAATAACAGTTATTTATGTACCATTTAGTTCTGTAGCTAATCCCTCGAAGAAAGAAATGGTATGATATAGTTCTTTGCGATTAATGATCACGGTCCCTGACTTGATGAATTAATTTGAATGAAATATGAGCCTCTTGAATTTCCAGCTATCAATTTTCTTTACTAACGTCCGTGAACTGCTATACTGGTTGATATGCACCGTCTGAAAGAATGAGAAATGAGGATAAGAATTAAAATTCAAATTCTAACTTATGCCTCCTTACACTCCCCGCACGATGCGTTCAGTATGGCCTACTTTAATTTTCACTTTTATCTCCAATACTACCGCTGTTCCCTACTGTAGGGTGTTCGTCGTCTACGTCCTATACTTGTGCATATGTTGTACGTATGCAGTATTCCGAAAATTTTTCGTACCGTAAATCTCCAACTAGTATCCCCACAAAAAAAAATCTCGAAAACTCTCAAAAATCAAACTAAAATTCCAAAATTTTATCAGCACCATCCGCGGAATGGAATGCTAAAAATTACTATCCTCATTTCTCCAAAATATCCCTGGACTTGAACGCGCCAACTAAAAAAATCTCAATTTCTCTCAAACCTTCCCCACTAAATTCTCGAAATTTTGGCCATAAATTTCTAAAATTCTGACGGCTAATTTGTGAGCTACAAAGGGAGATACCCCGCACCTAAGTTTGTAACCGAAATGTTCGAAGTTTCGGTACAAATTTAGAAGTATCCCTCTGTACCTCTTTATTGCCGTTGACTCCGACTACCTACTTCTATAATGCAAGAAAATGAATTTATGTTTCAACATATGTACGTGGCTAAGAAACTATAGACGAGCAAAAATCAATAGTATACGTTGTTTCGTGGCTAGCGTATCTATATGTATATATACGTGCAATAATTACTGTATGCATCCAGTATTACTACCTGTGTAAGATGCCAAATGAATATAGTACATACCTATTTTATCGTGCGGGAATAAAATAAACAATGAACTAATAAAACAACTAATACGAACCACCGAATTCTGCTGTTATGATCTATTTCCTTATTTTTAATTCACACTTTGCATCTTGTAGGCACAACAATATCTAACTCACAACCTCAACTCACTAACACACTTGTTACGGTACGCGCACTACTATATATGGATACACAAATCATACCAGAATAAAAATATATTTAATTATTATTATTATATTATGTTGTACCCTCTTACGGAACGACGACGACGGACACGGGAACGGAACAACAAATCCAACTTTACCGGTAAACCACTGGCGATGTAATTCGTGGCTCCTCAAAAACTTGGCTATTCAGTCTTCTCACCTGGAGACGATCTTTTCTTGTTGGCCCTCTTTCTCACTATTTTACAGTTTGGTATTTTAGTCTTCGAAATAATTTTAATTTAAAATGACTTCTAACTTCGAATTCAAAAAGTGAAAAAGGAAAATGAAGATAAAAATGAAAAGGGGCACGGACGCCGGAGCTCGGTTGCTGCTCTTCCACTGGCAAAATCTCTACTGACTTTTTGAGCTGCTCCCGTCCACTGACTACTACAGCCAAGATGGCTGAATCTCTCTCTCACTAATTCTTTTGTTCTGGTCTTTTCTCGCTCCAAAATATCAACCGCCAAACCTACACCTCCTTCCCTTCCATTTGCATCGCTCGTTCTCTGTCGTCGAATTCGTTGTTCCCTCCCCCTTCGTCTCGTATGATTGTCGACGGCAGAGGCATACGCTGTTGACGAATTTCGTTTACAAACTGACATTGAGACAAGAACTTAAAACGACACCATGTACGACAATATACACTATGGCCCCGATCAAAAAAAAAAACGAAATGGTCAAAAAGTTTCAGCTTTGTGAATATTAGTGCGCAGAACATGGTAGAAGCAATTTTTTTTAGTTAAAAAACACAAAAACACATAAAAAACTCGATTTCAGAAAAATAAACTTTTTTGAGGACATTCATATATTACCCATGCTTACTAAGCAATTACTGCACCCCCCACCTTAGTATTGCAAACATTTTAAAATTATATTTTGTTATAAAGTTTAACAGGGGCTATGAAAAAAAACAAGATTTTATTTTATTATAATTGGTAAATGTAATTCCCGTATACATTTTACATTTTGGTCATATGGGTACTGTGTAACTTATGAACAGACCCTAGAATAATGAAAAAACTAATGTTTTCAAAATTCAATTTCTCCAAATGGGGCAAAAACAGGCAGCTAATGTTTACTGATTCCTATACAGAATTTTTTGGCCGTTTTTATGGTACCAATAACTCAGGTGAAGTCTGTGAAACTTTTGAGTTATAACGCTTTCACGTTTTGCGTTTGTTTATCATTGGCAGAAAATCAGAGTGACAACTTTAACATTAATTTTAACGTGCTTAGGGTTAATCTAAAATTATAATATCTCACCAAGTTATGCCTTGATATGTAACCTACATAAAAAAAAATCGTAATTGCAAAAACAATATCATCGATAAATGGTGCAATTTCGTATTTATTTTTCATCGGATAATATTATGTGTATCGATTTTATACTCCTACGGCATTATTATTATCTTATCAAATATATTTTATATTTTAGAATCATGTTATGAAATGTAGCTTGTATATACTGTCATGGTTCCGCCATTATTCCGGTTATTGTTATGGGGGCGTTTGTTATTATTATTATTTTGTTCAGCATTATTATTCGGACTATGGGTGGATTTGGAATTCAAATCCATAGCCGCCATTCGGTATTTAGTTTGAATCTGGGAACTGGAACTATACTCTATACCTACACCTACTTTACTTTGGCTGCGGAATAAATATCCTACACCTACACTGCCTATATACACATATATATATTAATATTAATTAATAAATCAAAATAAATCTACTAACTCTACTGTGTTACCCAGTTGGCATTGTTGGCAATCAAGTAATAACTTCACATCCCTCGTCCCTCAGGTTTGAATTTTTTAAATGCATTTATTATAAATTACACTAACAAGCATAATTTTCTTACAACAAAATTGTGCAACGTATACTGAGTCCTGAGTCCGTTGAGACAGAGTTTTTAAATCTATTATCTATCTATACACTCTGGAAACACGTACCCAGTACCCAGCTCACTCGTACCAGTGATATTCTTGTACTACTGCTGAGCGTGTAGGGGTTGGGCACAAATTTTAATGATCTTATCCTTTATCTGTCTATTAGTATTATTTTTGACAAACTTTCAAAAACGAAATTTAAAAAATTCAGAAATTACTTATAATGTCTCGAAGCTCGAGGAGTGGGATTTCAAATTTTATTGAAATACAAAAAAATACTGCACTAGCTACGGCTCGACAGGTTTTAAAAAATTCAGCGTTAAACCAAAATTAACAAATTAAATTTGGGTTTTGAGTGTTGGTAGGAAAATACCGACTATACGCATTAATTACGGAAGCATTAGGAAAATAGATTTAGCACGACAAATGTTATGTTTGTCACTAATTAGAATTAACCGTAACCGCAAGAAAACTTTGCACACTTATTAGCTAATTATTACTTTTGACTATTTCGATTTCCTAATCCAATTGATACCGAACTAAAACGTGTCCGCGTTTCTATTTTTTTATTCTGCAAAACTAGAAACAACCCTTTTTATGGCCCCAACAAAAACATACAATGAGTTCTACTCTGAGGAAGACATTGGGTTCGTACGGCGGAAAGGCTACACATTATCACAATTACTTGGAGAAGGCTCTTATGCAAAAGTATGCTGTCGTGATTCGTGAACCTCTTCTTCAAAATACACAATATTTTACCATCCCATTATTTTATGGATATTAGATATTAGAATAACATCTAAAAACAAAGGTGTAGCTAAATGGAACGGTGGTTTTTGGTTCAAAAATAATTAGTTCTTCTAGTATTATTAGAATGAATTCATTACACAGGTGTATGCAGCTCAATACAGCGATCCAAGTCCCAGTGAGAAAAAAAAGAGAGAAACCCTTCCTCCTGGGAAAAGACCCGAAGTACAACGTTTGGCATGTAAAGTTATCGATGGAAATCTAGCCCCAGATGAATTCATTGAAAAATTCCTCCCACGAGAATTATCAATTATCACCAAATTAGATCATAGACACGTCGTTCGGACGCACAGTATCCTCTACATGAGTGATCTCAAGAAATGGTTTGTTTTCATGCAGTTAGGAGACAATGGGGATCTCCTCAAATTCCTTCTCGAGTATGGTCCACTCAAGGAGAGGAGAGCCCGCATCGTTTTCTCTCAACTCCTATCTGCCGTCGAGTACTTACACTCTAAGAGCATTGCTCACCGAGACATTAAATGTGAGAACGTTCTCCTAACCCGAGGATACAATATCAAATTGTCAGATTTTGGCTTCGCACGCTACGTGGATAAGAACCCCGACACGGATGAGTACGTCAAATCCGTCACATTTTGTGGGTCACTGCAATATGCGGCCCCAGAGATCATTAGGGGGAAGGAGTACAATCCCTTCAAAGTTGATATGTGGTCCATGGGGGTCTTTCTCTATATAATCCTCAATAAAGCTTTGCCATTTGAGGATGGGAGCAGAAAAGCCATTTACGTGTCTCAGATGAAAAAACAGTGGACGTGGAGAAAAGCTGTAAGTTTAAAATATTAAAATTAAATAATTCAGTGCAGGATGATGACGATGGTTAAAATTAGATAGCAATTTACGAAAAATATACAGTTTTGTTTCTTAAGTGTCAACATTTCAAAGCGTTAATAAAACTGAATATTAAGTACAGATCACAGAATCTATTTCAAATCGCTTAAAACAATTCCTCCCAAGACTGCTTCAGCCCCAAGCGGATCGAAGAGCTGACATCGAGGAGTTGAAATCACATCAGTGGCTGACTGTAGAAGTCGATACTTCCCGAAAGTCATCCAGCGATAATTCATCATCCCATTCCCAAATGACATTGAAAGCATTGCCATCTGGACAAGGAAATATATTTGTTCCACTTTCTTCAAAAATCATTGAATTTGATGGAAAAGCCATGAATATTGCCATGGCCAAGGATACTAAACTTCCATTGCCGGATGACTACCGGCACAGCATTGCAGTGCCGATGGATGACGAATGGAAGAATCGGCATACTAGCAACATTAATGAAACCGGATCTGCATTTGAAGAAATTAATAAATCGACTAAACCTACCCCATCCCGAACCCCAAACGCTGTCAAAGCTGAAACTCCAGGAAAAAGCTCGAGAAAGTCACCTGAAAAAAAATAAAAACATGTGTCATAAAAAGAACACTGAAGGTTCTTCTAATAATTGTTTTAGCATTTTTATTTTCATGTGTTTTATTCCTACCATTTACAAAAATTTAATACTTCAATTAAATAATTAAGATTAGTATTGACACAGCCATAATAGTGTTGATGTATATTAATAGTACCATTTTGAAATTAATTGCTCCAATTATTTGTTAATAAACATTAATTATTCCCACGGATTTTAGAATTAATTTCATAGAATGTAATTATTATTACGATGACAGTGGGGGTTCATAGGGTGCTAAAAATTGTAATACTTTTATGAAATCACTTATGGACGACCCCTTATACCTATTATACTGCAGTTATCGAACTGACACAAAGTATAAGTTCCGCAAACGCTGAAAGTGGTTACATTTTAATCTCCGGGCGTTTACCATGGTGAATAGTCAAGAAACACGGCAGCGCAGCAGTAATAACGATTTATCATAGTGCGTCGAACATTCAATTCTTCATAATATGCATCCATACACCTTCACTAAGCTTTTTTAAAAATTATTTTGACAATCAAACTGCGCTGTTTAATTTTTTTTAAATCTTCTAATCTAACTAAAATAACCATGTCGTTATTGTCGTTGCTTTAATGGGTAAATGGGTTTATTAAGAAAGAACAGTTTCCAATTTTTGAATGCTTTCGCGCCTGAATATTTTGATGGAAGTAAAGGAAATAAATAAATAAATAGTGTTTAAAACCGATTATGAATATATGGAATTAGACGGCGCAAAGGGCGCAAACGTTAACGATTAGTGTACTTTTTTTGGTATTACATGCCATGTTAACTTGGCAAGACATGAGGATGAATGCAGACGTAGCTTTGCCGTCTTGCCTAATTAATTAAACATCCGTGCTTTATAATAAGCCAGTAATAAGGGTATACGGACATTTTCCCCCTGGACATTTTCCCCCTGGACATTTTCCCCCCGGACATTATCCCCCCCCGGGCATTATCCCCTCGGACATTATCCCCCCGGACATTTTCCCCCCATGCAGTAACCCCGGACATTTTCCCCCCGGTCCCAAAATGAAACTAATGGTATAGACAAGTACTTTTACGGGTTAAGGTAAATGTTTTGGGAAAACATAGTTAATATTTATAGTAATCTAAGCGCATCTAAGTGTTGATGCATTTTCTCATAATTAGCGTCGTCATTAATATTTAACAATATATGTTCCACAGTCTAAAAAACTTATGCAACATTTTGTATACTTTAATTTACCATGTTATCTATGCATTGGATCAGCAAGTAAAGTTTGACTCTCATGAAAGTCGATTGCAGCATTCTGTTTTGTGAGTTTCCTATTTATTAAAGCTAACATGGAATTATAAATCATTAAAACTGGCAAAGGTGATAACAAAAATTTTAACGACACTGCAAGATTTACTTATCAATTTTTACTTCTAATTCAAATTGTTTGAATAATTTTATAATACCCGAGCAAGTTTTTATGTTCAGAGGTAGTGGCACCTTACCATTATTAATGACCTAAATAGTTTTTCCTGTCTTATTACCTTCGACCTTGTAATTAAGCATTTGTTACGACGTCAGCATACACATGTACAGAATTTTTAGGCACATTAGAGAAACAGTGTAGTGCATATATTTTATAAATTTTTGAGTATGCTAGCGACTACTAACTTTAAAGAATATTATTGTGATCTAAGTTGATTTTTTTTCAAAATCCTTTTCGAGGGGGTTAAATTTTTATTTTATGTTTCACTACGCAGATCTCGCTTAAGGTTTAATTTTTAGATTAAATTGGATTTATGAGTATACCATTTAGCGAATTATCACTTTGTAGTATAACAATATGCATCTTCGCATCTTAAATAAGGGTACGGGGGGAAAAAGTCCGGGGTTACTGAAATTACCGGGGGATAATGTCCGCGGGGGAAAATGTCCGGGGGGAATATGTCCGGGGGGAAAGTGTCCGGGGGGGAAATGTCCTACAACCAGTAATAAGTTTACGTTACAAATCGTTTTTACATAGCTATTTAATGCATCTTTTCTCAGGTCCCATACTCCAGACAGTCCAGACCACAGTTTAGCACATTTTTAGTTTCGTTACATGCAACATGCGTCATGAATACTCCCCAATAATTATTAATTAATTAGGTACCTTTGTAGCTTAAGTTTTATAAAGCTACCTGTAGGTCCCTTTCAACACCCATCAGTCGTTCTTTAAATATATTCTCATTCCAAGAACTGCAATATTCAATAAATGAAGCACGGCCCAGCCCCGGTCCGGGGATTGTCTGCTACTCCAGGGATGAATATCCCGTCACTCTCCTTGTGGAGCCTTCCATCCAGCTTTGCTCAAAAACAAAATGAACAGAATCCCATGGAAAAGAATTCTATACTGTGGGAGAGCAAATTGTATGTAAAACTTGCCGTTTATTCCATTGCAATTACCTCCATCACTCTTTTTCGATTTCCTGAGTCGGCGTATAAATATGGAGGTGATCTTTAAACATTATTTTTACATCTACAATCTACAATGCATCCGACAAAAAAAATGTGGTTTAAAATTTAAGTTTATTCAAACGTAATTAATTGACTTACAAAATTGAATTTGTAATGCAGCAGTAATTATCCCTTAATTTGACGACAGGTTCCTTAGTTGCAGCATATATTCTATTCATGGCTCTTGTTATCCAGCCAATCGTTTACATGGAGCTGTTATTAGGCCAAATGTATTTGAGGAAATTGCCCATTCGTTCTGACCACAGTATTTACAGATTTGTGGCTGATGGTACGTTTTTAATAGTTCGAATTAAAGAAACATTAATTCTATTTATCAGTAATCAACAAATTAAATATAGCCATTGTAACTGCAAAATTAATCTTCAATTAATTTCATTTAAAATTATGTTAGTCATTATGTGTTTCCTTGTATTTGTTAGGACTACGAATTGCCACCGCCATGATGGTGTTTCTTTTCATTCCAAATCAATCCATCGGCTCCCTCTACAGTGCCACGTTGGTTGACTACAGCAGCTTGGGGGGATCTGCTATTTCTGAATCGCCACCGCTTCTGCCTTGGTGCTCCTGCCTTTATCTTGCCGAAGCCCAAAGTGACGACTATAATGCAACACAATTTCCATTTGAGTCAGAAAATCCGTCGGTGTCCATTGGCCAAAGTCAGTTTAACTGTGTTGATCAACAGGACTATGCAAGTTTTTTGGAAACAAACATATTCGGACAAATTTTAAGTCCGAGTGATTTTGAAGCCCAAATAGCACCTATTCTATACCTTAAGTAATGTACAATTATCATTATTGTTAAAGATTCCAGCAATTACATACAAAAACAATAAAAACATAAATAATAGAAAAAAATCAAAGCATCAATAAATTAAAAGTTAATCTTAAAACAATCACAGAAAAGAAGCAGATGTTGCTACATGGGAGAAATCAACTGACAAAAACGACTATAATTTACTCAATGTATTTCATTGGAAACTCATTTTGAGTGGAATTGTATCCACAGGACTAATTTTCTTTTTTACAATGAAACAAAGATTTCAACCTTTCTTCTTAAAGGTAAGAAAATAAATGCCTAAAACAAATATCACACTTCCTTTTTATTGCTTATTACAAAATAAATGTATGTAATAAGTATTATTTTATACTGCTTTGAAAGGCAATTTTGTGGATCACTGTCCTTTTTCCCGCGCTAATTATTATCATGCTAGTATTCCAACTAAATAAAACAGGAAGAGTCTCAACGATGCTCCAGCTACTTTCTATTGATTGCAATCATTTTAAAGATTTGCAGGTAATTTACGAGTTTTCCTGTGATGTGTTTTTTCAAAAATTTCCTCATTTTTCGAAATATCGTATGCTTTAATCACATACTTTGAGAATTAATGAGAATACTGCTTTCTTGTTTTACTGGGATTTTAAATTTACAGATGTGGATTGAAGTTTTTCGCTTGGCAATACTTACCAGTGGAATTGGACTCGGACTGCACACAACGATTTCATCCACAACAAGAATGTCCTACAAAAAATATTATCAAATCAGTTGGATGTTTATTCTTTTCACCGTTATGTCTGCACTCACAATTACACTACTATTCTTCTCTGAAATCGAATACTTTACTATTTTAACTGGAGCAGAGATTCCTCAAGAAGCTGTCCCAACTAAAAGTATACTTATATAGTATAGTACCTAATATTATTATTGACTACGACTAAAGTCAACAGTCTCAAAGTTTATTCACATTTTTGCTTCTGCTCTCTGACTCTGAGTTTAAAAAAATACGGAAATCTTTTTTTTGTCAGTGCCTGGAATCGGTGTAATACTTCTAGCAACAATATTCTGTAAAATGAATTCGGACATTGGAATGAAATTATTTTATAGTTTGTTTTACGTAATTAAATTGGTCGTTTTCTGTAGAATTCAGGTAAATTCAAACAAACAATTAAAAAGTAAATTGTGAATGTCATATACTAAGCAAAGTATTTAATTAATTATACGCCGGTGTATAGTTAAATAATTACACAGAATTTTCAAATCCATCAAAAATGCTTCTTGTTTATTTTAAGGTACTTGCGTTTGAAACTATTGATCGAACTTTAAACACTAGCCAATGGTTTGGACGGGAGAAAAAATTGTTTAAGCTGCTTCTGAAATGTTCCATACTTATTTGTATGCAAGTGTTTCTGAGCCTACCATACATTCTAAAGGTAATTATTATTTCAACTACTGCGATAGTGCAAATTATAAATTATTAATATCAATTATTACGAGCTATATAAAATAATACAACTCACTGTACTTAAGTACAACGTTCAATTGCTTACAAGATCAAGGATTTATTTTATTACCAACACAGCACACCCAGGAGCTCTATAGTGCCAGTAATTTCGATCTTCTTTCAGGAATTTGGACAATACTGACGTTTTTAGTTTTTCAAATATTTCATTTATCCGGGGAAAATTATTCTAATTTGTTCCAAGAAGATCTTTATTTAAGCTACAGACTGAAACTCTCGAAAATATTCCGGTTTCAACTTCGGAGCTACTCTGTCTTCATTCTTCTCCTGGTGACGTTTAATTATCCTTAAACCACTGTTTTTAATATTTTGTTCTTTGTCTTCCTAAAGGTTTTTTCGAACAGTAAAGAAATCAATAACTGAATGGTTTTGAACCGTTTATAAACTTTCATTAAAATAAATCAAAGAAACGTGTCTTTTTAAAATTTTTTGTTTTTAGCCGGCAGTGGTCCTGTTATCTTTTGAGATCGTACAAAAATTGTTAGAATTTGCAAATAGAAAATCGGCCATAAATTTGAGTGAAGATTGGACGTTTTTGTACGGCATAGCATTAAATTTGCTTCCATTTCTAATGTTTCTTCTGGGAATGTGTTGGCGGGTAAGAATAAAATCCTGCGTCGTCAACTCCTGTATTCGTATCCTATCCTTGGGAATTACAAAGAATTATTAGGATTGTGGTCAAACTGTTGACTTCGTAAAAACGAGGAAGTGAACCAGGCTTTTAATCAATTTTTACTGAATTTAGCGATTTTATTTTATTTAACATGTGTAGGTAATAAAAAATAACACAAAAAACAAGCGCCATCATGATAGGACTGCTGAAGGGAAGAAAATTAAAAAACTAATTACTCAGAGCAGAGGACGACATGCTCATTATCCATGGAGCAAAGAGATCATACCTCTCACTGATGAAAATACGTTATTTGATTTCGGAAGCCGCCGGGATGACTGGAGAGCAACGGTTTGGCCACCAGGTCTGAGACGACCCCAACTTGACCTTGAAACGGGTCCGTTTTACTTAATTAATAATTACTAAAAAAGCCACAGCCACCGCCATGCCTAATAAATAATGCTATAACTGACCAATTTAAAATAAACATTTTTGTACAGAATATATTATTTCATTGTTTGTACGTTTTCGACAGTTGCCAAATCACTGGTATCACAGGACGATGACCTAGCAGAATTATCAGACAGCCATTATCAGCCTTCTTTGAAAAATTCATTGGAGTACCTCAATTTAAAAAACAGAATTCCTCTTTCATCTTTCCGTGATCCGAATCCAAAAAGAAAGCCACCCAGACATAGAGTTGTTCGTCAAATCCGCCATCGTCGACCTCCTCTTCCTCCAGAATGGAGTCCTGGTGGACTGGGCGATTTTAGCTTGTACAATGCTCACTTAAATGGAAAACCACCCGGACCAGATTCAGATTCAACCTCAATTCCTACAACAGTTAGTGATTTTTATGCAATTCCTACACCTCTCACTCTGGCGACTTTGGGTCAAAATTTGTCAACACAAGCACCGATGGCGATGACTGAATGCATAGCTGATGTCATTCCCTCTGAAAATGAATGTCAAACAGACTGCTGCTTGCCACCTCCACCAAAATTTCTACTGTTAGAATGTCATCAGGCCCAACTGGAGCAGGAACACGTAGTGGAAATAATCCAGCTTCAACACCAACAACAACACGCGCATCTGCAGCAACAAACGGTTCCGGTTCCGACTCCCGTATTCACCAGTTTGTTAATCCCACCTCCGCCCCCTCTGCCTGTATCTGCATCTCCAGACAGCACCGTTATTGATACTCATGAAAACAATAGCGACTTGAACATCACCAATGAATCTGACACTGGCAGCGTCAGTGAAATAAGAAAATGTAAATCTAACGCTAACGAGAACGATCAGCAGGATCAGGATTACGAAGAAATTATTTCTACAATCAACGAGTTGGATCAAGTTTTAACCCTGGCGGCGTCTTCATCGCCTGAAAGCGCTACAGCTGAAATTAATCAAGGGGATACAACTAAGGCAATGAGTGATATTATTGATTACTTAACTCCTCGATTAGCAAAGGAATTAAATATCTCCTTCGGGTCGACATCAACGGAAGAGGATTTGAGTTATTTATTCACAAACAATACACTTGGTGACGGGAGCACGGCTTGCCACTCTTTTTTGTATGATAAAAGGCTCGTCTAAATTTAGGAAGGTATTAGCAGCCCAATCCACGTCCCCATCCAACTGAATTCAATGAAGACAGTTATATCGTAATAGTTTAAGTTTTTAAAAGAAAAAGATAGTGATTAGTTCAGTCCTGCCTTACAGATTAACCAAGAGATTTCGAGATATGAAATGGTCCATAATTAATACACAAAAACCACCTACATTAAAATATTGACCATAACGGAACGGTGGAACACTGAATTTTCATTTCCATTTAATTTCCATTCGAATATTTTATTAGTTTACTGCCGATAAGATAATGTACTATGTACTATAGCACATACAGTTATTTCGTATTAAATAATAATAGGTATAGAATGACCTATTTCTGATTCTGTGATTGTGACGTCATGATTATACTATAAGACTGAAGAATAAAAGCCAGCATAAATACATCATACAGTAGATGCTATTTGAAATCATTTTTTTTAATTTCTAAGGAAATTTTTACAGAAATGCAAGTGTAAATACTGCCAGCGCAGTTGTACAGAAAATCTAATCAGTGATAAAAATAAAATATTTCTCTATTTAAAATGCAATTAGCACACTAACGGTCTGTTCCGAGATGATTCGCATTATAACTAAAACACTAGTTGTGTCAACACAGTACATACCTCCTATCGTGGTCGTGAGTGGTCTAAGTGACATCATTGTGCGTCTCAGCAATGCGTTTGGGAACACTGAAGCGTCGCCTCCACCATCAACAAAGGATTTCCATGATCTTAGAACATTCTCCGAAGAATCGTACAAATTTGCCATGACCGTATAGTTTGATTTGAGAGTAATGATGGCGGCTGTTGCAACTACAGCCAATACCATCACTCGGATGTCCTCCAATTTGACGCATCCATAAATACCGAATATTGTAACCCCCATCAGAGCCATTTTGACACAGGGCAACTCAATCTTTGTAAATACTTCGTTGAACATTCTCTGCTGAGCTTCAAGACATCGGTAAATATGGATGAAATGATGTGGTGAGCGAATGGTGTTTGAAGTCCACGACGTCGAATATTTACCTGAATCGTACGACAACCTTTAAATGGCAAAAAATAGAAAATAATGAAAATTTCGACTCAGATATATCACGGGCAAAACGTTTCAGTAATTATACAAAGTTAATTAATAAATTGCTGGTATTAAAATTTTAAAATACAATGAAGATTATTTAAATTCAGTACGTATGGAATATATATATAATTATACTCTTCATCCTTACTTCAATTCACTGACGATGAGTAAGGTTGGGGAGGTGTACGCAAGGAGGGCAAAAATATACAACTGCATTTTGAAGCAGAACGCAAAACATAAATAGGAATGAAAACACGATATGGGGAGTATGGGTAGCATTGCGAGTCCTTTAGGTCGTGTATTCGTGAATAAAGACGAGAACAATGTCATTTGCTGGGGCTTCAAGAAGATGGACAATGACTGAAGTGCGGCGATCGTGATGCCCAAATAGTAAATGTACGGCATCACTACGTCACAGCTATTCCGAATTTTGACATTTCTTTTCTTCGCTGCCAAATAGTTCTCTTCAATAATTAATAAAATTATTTTAAAAATTCATAATTAATACAGCAATAATTACTCATTAGACTATATAGCGAAATGAATTAAACAAATGGGTGGAATAGTTCATCTTCTCACCTTTGACGTAGTCATAAAATTCTATGTAATGATTGACAAACTGGGAAAACTGTTCCCATCGGACACACGTGGCTAGTTGATAAACTATTGGAATGGTGTACACAATTGCTTTATATTTTAGATTCACCAACTCAGCGACTGATATCGTGTCTAGATTTGCCGTATATGATTGAACTAGGCGGAAAATTATGAAAATTTCGAAGCAAATTTCAAAGAAAAAATTCAAAGCCCATCCAAATAAACGAAACTTGGACGTCACAACCTCAATTCGCCGTGATTTTTTATCCCAACGGTAAGGAGCTGCACAGAACCAGGTAGCTGCTCTGAGGGATTTGATGAGATATTTTTGGGTTTTGCCACTTAACATTTTTTATTCAATTACTGTATTGGGGATTAGTTAACTTATGCTATCTTTTGGTTCTTCTTCTGCTTAGGTATAAGTTGGGCAATTTAAAATTTGAATAAATACTTAATTGAAATCAACGACTGGGTAATTAAGTATTTCAATTGCTTTAGTTTAAAAAAATAGGCAAAAATAATAATTATTATCCGTTCTAGCACTGGAGAAGAGTAAAGATATAAATATATAAATAAAAGAAGTTGTTTTGTCTTCGCCGTTTTTGTGTGTAATTACCTATTCCCCATGAATAAATATAAAAATACGTCGAGTTGGTGATGTGTCGAAACGTCGAGAGAAAATAATAGCCTCTAAAATTTCCACAAGAGGTCTTATAGGTATTGGTGTTATATACGTATACGTAATTCAGAATTTTCTAACCTGATCCTCTTTATTCTTTCCGTGGGTATTGCTCAAGTTTATTATTAATTAAAATATTTCAATGTTCTCTTAAAATTTTAAAATAAAAGAATGCTAAAGGAGAAAAATGCTTTTAATGAAGCATTGCATTGTACCTTCATACTTTACTAAGCTTTTTACGCAACTGAAAGGATGATAAATGGTGAAAAGAAAAAAACTTTTGACACAAAAATATAATTTATTCAAAGTTTAAAAAAGTTGTCCATTAAATTAATGGAATCATATTGTCAGGTATCTTACAAGGGAATGCCGCCGCATGTACTCTCTCGATTTTAAAACCAATACCCATAATGAATTGGGCCGCACTTGGTTACTACAGATCCAAAGTAACTCGACTGCATTTTGCGCCGTTCGCTCACAATCACGCGCCAAAATTCAAAAAATTCGATTTTTTGCAACTTTGCAACCCTGTAGCTTCTACAATGTTTGTCCGATTTTCAAAAAAATTGAAGTTTTGTGATCTCTAGAACATTGTCTTAAAATACAAATTAGAACTTTTATAATTTTTAAATTTTTTATTTTTTTCCGAAATTTTTTGGAAAACCAATTTTTTTGAAGGCACTCAAAATGCCCCAATTTTATAATAAAAATGAACATTTTTCAAATTTTATTTAACTTTTTAGACAATGTCACAGAGATCACAAAACTACAAATTTTTTGAAAATCCGACTAAAATTGTAGAAACTACAGGGTTGCAAAGTTGCAAAAAATCGATTTTTTGAACTTTGGCGCGTGATTGTGAGCGAACGGCGCAAAATGGAGTCGCGTTAATTTGGATCTGTAGTAACCAAGTGCAGCCAAATCTAGTGTGGGTATTGTTTATGAAATCGAGAGAGTACATGCGGCGGCATCCCCTTGTTAGTATTCTTCTAAAAGCCAACAAAAATGTTTACGTAAGCGAGTACGTTAATTGAATTTTCTACAATACTATCAAACTACATTCGGGTTGACTATTGTCATTGTCAGGTCTTCACCTTAGTGCTCTGAGAAAGTCCGGAAATAACAAAAATATTTACTTAAGCTAATACACATTAATTAAACTTTCTGCAATACTATAAATACACTCAGGTTGACTTAATGCTTTACCCTTCTCATAATCAATAATGATTTTTATTTTAAAATTATATTAAAAAATGTATTATTTATTATTTTGTACAATAATCACAATCACAATGCAGTAAGTTATTATCGGTGTACAAAAAATATGATTGTGAGTAATTTTATGTGATCCTCAACCCTCAAATAGCTGCTACAATAGTCTATCTGAAATTTTTTTTTTCTGTTTCAACTACAAGAGTGCATAATGTGCATGTTGCAATTTAATTTGCAGAGTTTGTCATTTTATTTTAGTATTGAATGGGCTTGTTAATTCTGTATCAGTATGGTGTTTTCTTTTTGAACGCTTCGTTCGTATAACCTGTGTATAAATATTGTTTATCTGTCCAAACATGGGGAGGAAATTGTCCACCTTTGTAAATATCAGCTTTATTATAGTATATATATATATAACAAAACGTCATATATTAGATATCCTATAGGTATAGTATTGCTGTATAAAATTGTATTAGGTAGCTATACAGGTATATAGCTATACAGCTATATATAGGTAGCTATACTCTGGTACACTATGTACGATCGGTAGTTATACAATATTTTCTTAAAATCAAATGCCAAGCAAAGATAAAAAAAATAGTTATACAACGGGAAGGTAAGCTGTTAAACCGAAGTTTGTTATGCAAGCACAGAATTAAAAATTCTAAAACTTCTATTAAAATTTTAAAAGTGAGAAAGGGACTAAGTGCTTCGCACTTCATCGATGCTTTTAGTGTTTTTCAACATCGACGGAAACCTTTACGTAGGATATTAACAATGTGTTTCACTACACTATACAATACATGTAGTAAGTTGTAGATTGGTTTATAAATTTCACCCTTCGCCTTTGGAATAATCAATAATGATTTTTGTTAGTTTTAAAACTCATTGCCATCCATTATTATCGAATATTTTGAGTATTTTGCGTAATAGTATAGCATACTGCTTCTGGACGTCATTCTTTACTTTTTATTAATGTTTTGAGCCCAAGTGTATTTATTAATTCATGTAAATTAAGAGAGGTAGTCTCCTCGAAGCTGAACCTCGAATAGCTGCTACAATATGGTATTTAAATATGTATATCATACATATATTGTATTTTATAAAACTGTGTTTGCTTCTGCTTCAGCTAAAGGCCATTTAATTTGCCGAACGCGTCATTTGAGTTTATCATTGACTGGACTTGTGTTATTTCTGTATCAGTAAAGTATCTCGTGAATTACATACAGATTGTTTATCTGACAACTTCATCCTAAAATTGTATGCAAATTATTCTTCTAATTTTTTATCGGGAAGAAAAAACAAATTTGGATGTGAGAATCAGCTCCTAATCAGTCGATGATTATTCAATGCATGGATGCCTATAGTTATTTAGGATTCCAAAAGCCAAAACAAGACGAACGACCAATAAAAATAAAACTATATTTACACAGAGTTATTGCGTTCCACAGTACTATGCAGCCCAAGTAAAAGTTAAATTGGGAGTGGAATCAAAAATTCAAAAAAGCTTACAAGTTTCATTACTAATAGTCATTACCATATACTCGTCGTGACGCCACGACTATCCTCCGCCTCAACTCGCCTATCATATTCCTTTCCTTACTTACTCACTTACGGTTCAATTTATCAGCGCGAATTCTACACGCTGCCATTTCATTTATCAAGTGCCTGAAGAAGATCAAGTCGATCGAAACGTTGCACAGAAACAAAAATAATTAATCTTCAATTATTCCAGTATTCAAAAGTGACTACAAATTGGTGAGTTCCTAACCCTTTACTTACACTACTTTATCTCTCACCTTGCGTCTTACCGATCTATATTACCATATACTCACCATTCACCATAACTTACCTTGATGCTTATGGGCAAAATTAAAATGCATTCACAAAAATGGTGGGACCAGCCCGCAAAAGGCGTCAATTATTTTGACATTACATACTATTCTCATGTAACTCCCACTTCCACATATTTACTCAATAATAAAATTACCATCAGGCACCAGGATTTAAAAAAAAACTATCTTTCGCAAAAATAACATGCCTTTGCAATACTTTGCATTTTGCCCCACTCATCACAGAAAGAAAATAAGATCCCATAGCCAAAGTAGTGCTGTAGTGGTTGAAATCGAGTCCATTATTTTGCATTTATGTCGTTCTGTCTCCTTTTATGTCCACAATTCCGCATAATCAATGTACTTTGACTACAGTTACTGTTGACAAAATAAAAATACTAAAATTATGTCCTCATCAAACAAGGAATCAGAAAAACTGGGGTATTTTTTTTAATTTAAATTTAAAAGCCTAATGATATTATCGATATTTACCTTAATCTAATAGCACAGAAACTCCACCGAAATTCTGCAAAGCTGGAATTCTTGTAAAAATTCTACCGTCTAACTGAAATACAGTCAATGATTTTTTTTTCATTTTACTTTGGCAACTGAATAAAAATGTTATTGTTAACTAAAAACTGCTTGTAAACTACCATCTATTGCAAACACACGTACGTACACAATAACACAATAGGTTATCATACATCTATTACACTATTTAATACACAGTAGTAGTATTTATCTATTATCATGTTTAGTTGAGTAAAAGCTGAGTAAATAGCAGGCTACAAACTGAAAAACTGAAAAAAATTGCTACGATTGTCACAGGTTTAGTGTACTCACATATAGGAAGAACGTATTTACATGTAAACGAATAAATATTTTATTTTACATGCAGTGAGATAGTGAGAGTGCTGATGCATTCAGTTACACCTGAAAACACTGCTTACTAACGTAGCACGGTCCAGTACTGGTTTTGTATCTTTCTCACAATATCCATCGAAGCCTCGATGGCGCAGCCGGCAGCGCGTCAGTCTCATAATCTGAAGGTCGTGAGTTCGATCCTCACTCGGGGCAGTTAATTTTTGCTCAACTTTGATCACCTAAGTGAGATAGACGAAACAACTCATAATTTTTATGAAGTGACCAAGCACGTTTAGCCATTGTAGCATTGTATTTTGCATTTCCATTACAATTGATAGATTTTTCATTCGAATATGTCATTTATGTAAGCCGCAAACATTTACATAGTTTTTTTTAGTGTGGACAAATGAAACGAAATGTTCAATTTCTTAAACTTGCCTATTACTGTATTACTGTTGTATGTCACTTGGACAGTGAGGTAAAATAAAATAAAGCTTGAGTAAAATGCGGTTTAATAATAGGAATATGTAATAGTTTCCGCGTTATTGATTCTGTAATCCTTCCTTTGCCAATGCAGTTTTCCATATGTGATAATAATAATATTCATCATCGTTGGGTACCTTTTCTTTCAGGGCAAATTATTATTACATAGCAGAAAGTGGGAACGATTATTTTACGAAACTATCCTATATCTATCTGCCTGTGCAGTATATTAAATAAACTTACTAATTTAGCTGCATTTAGGATAGAAGCTTAAGCCGTAGGATAGTATTACTAATAAAAGTAAAATTGCCTCAATTACTAACAGTGGCCGCGGAACCACGGGGGACAAGGGGGCATTGTCCCCCCCTGAAATTTTAAATTCCTAATGTTAATAAATAGGTACATACTTTATTATGTACCTATGCTTAACATAGTCTTGTCCCCCCCTGAAAAATTGACCTTCCGCGGTTACTGATTACTAATTATTATTATTATTATTACTAAATGCATTATTTCATGCAACAAAGAAGACAAATAAATGGATTGCTCCGAATGCTTTTTATGGAAAAATTATTTGAATTTTATTTATTTGACAATGACATAATGTAATCAGTCAGTCAGGATTTGGAAATTTTAAATTTAAAAATAAAAAGTTCGGTTTTGAAAAGGAAGAAAATTGCTCACATAAGCAAAAGCTCTTCTTGTGGGTTACAAGTCCTAATATGATAATTAGTACAGTCCCTGCCATGCATAAAGATTCATTTTTGTACAAAAATATTCAAAATTTTAAATTAATAATGAAATTATTCAAAATAAATCCTATGTTTAGGCGACGTAGGTGGCTGGGGCGTTAGCATAGACGGCTGGTCCGTAACCGTAAGTTCCATAACCGGAAGCGTACACTGGTCCAGCAGAGTAGTGGACAGCTGGGGCAGCAGCATATTGGACAGCTGGAGCGGCAGCATATTGAACAGATGGAGCGTACTGGAGAGCGGCATACTGGACTGGTTGAGCAGCAGCAATGGCTACTGGAGCTGGGGCAGCGACGGCAACTGGAGCTGGAGCAGCGACCTTAACGACGGCTGGAGCAGCAACGGCAACTGGAGCTGGAGCAGCGACGGCATACTGGACAGCTGGGGCAGCGACGGCATATTGGACAGCTGGTGCGCTGTAAGAGACGGCAACTGGTGTGGCAACTTGTTTCACAATGGGAGTGTGGGCAGCATAGGCGTGATTCTCGGCAACAGAGTAGGCAAAGTTTCCTCCAAGACGGTCAGACTTGATGACGGCAGAGTCGAAAGCTGGAGCACGGGTCAAGTAGGTAGCTGGGATAGCTGGAACTGGAGCTAGCACGCCGGCAGAAGCGGCGGCAACAACAGTCAAGAAAACCAAAGCAGCCTTCATAAACAAAACAAGAAAATTTTATTAGAAACATTCAAAATTATTTTTGAATTTATTTAAAAATCCCTCCAAACAATAAAGTCTCAAAAAATTCTAAATTATATAAATTTTTAAATTTGAATTTTTCTCCAGATGTTTACCTGCATGATGATAAGTTTGGAGTTTTGAGTGCGGAGAATCACAAGAGATGAAATATGCTGTTGCAAATGAGAGCAATTGAGGACTGAATGAATTTGAAATAAGGTCAAGCAGCTTTTATAGTCCATCTCCCTCCGTGATTCAGCCCTCTCCATCTCCAGAATTTTGCTCCTCATACTCATAAAGATACTGTATAGCGTCACCTCACACGTCGACGTCAGGAAGACATAATCATAATAATCCTCGAAGCAAGAAAAAACTTCATGGGCTGTGTGCTATACATACTTACATAGGCATGTGTATCTTCAAGTCTTGAATCTATATCCTGATTTTTTTCTATCTGAAAGAAAAAAACAGAAAAAAGGTAGGTGACTAAATTGAATACCTTCAAGTATCTATAATCTGTAACGTTAATAGATCTCATATCTGAATCTGATACATTTACGCAACCAGTGCAGTAGTTACTAGTGCAGTGCGCGGAAAACTGGACAAGTTTCGAGTTCCCTTTTGTGAAATACAAGATAATCAATCCACACCTACCAACCTACAACTCCAACTCCAACCTGCCCTAGAACTATTTTTTAATCGACCGCCTAGTCGATAGTGATACCAAAACGTGTAGATATACCTAAACATTATACATAACAGGAGCCAGGAGCCGTATAATATTAACGTATATCTAGTATTACCTAGGCGTATATAAGTTTGAAAAACAGTGTAATTCAGTATACAGCCCACCATAATATAATCTTATGAAAAAGAATTCAAATTCAAGATCAGTCAAGGAAAGGATATCACACATTTCTGGTCTGGTTTTGGTCCTCATTCTCTTCTTACTACAGAATATACAGATATGTACATCGTTTTATCGTTAGTTAATTTTAATTGAAGTCTTATTACGGATATCAGATCAAATCTGACACACCACCACCACCACCAGACCCAGTCAACAACGCACATAACCCACCATCAGTAACACTGTAAATACCACCATGAATTGTCGTAGTCGTAAATCATTCTGCTCACTCTCTGCTGCTGTTCAGTCAGTCGTCATCCGCATCAACAACAACGACAACGACTGTTGTATTTTTTATTTTGTAAAAAGTGCGTGGACGTCATTGCATCGTATCGCTGTATCGCATAAAGGAGTGAGCAGTGCTTTTTCTTAAATAACTAAACAGGATCAGGATCTAAATTCAAATATTCATACTTTCTAGCATCTATAGATATATCTACAGATATATTACAGTACAATCTACGAATATATCAGGATTGTATTTGTAGGCTTAAGATTAGGATTATATATGTGAATACATTGTACGCACATGCATTAATTTACTTCTGGTTTCTTTCTGTATAACTTGGGAGACTTGCGATACGATAATATCATACTGATAGAACGTGGAACGTGCTGCTACTCACAACAACATTATCACACAAAAGTTTATCAACGTCCACACCCTTAGGAAGTAATCCATTTATCTCTGAACATATACACGTTATAGGCATCATAATAATTGTATAAATTAATCGTAATCACAAACTGCCGTTGCTTCGCTTTTATATATTTTTTTCCAAATCATGATTTCATCGGCCCGGCCGCCCGGTCTTCAAATGGATCAAATGTTTGAAAGAATCAAGAATGAAAAAAAAATTGTTGTGGTTGTTACGAAAAAACGTTGAGCTAGACGATCGACTAGACGAAAAGACGATCGTAAAAAATTCACGTCGAAATCAGAAATATTCACTTTTTGAGCATCGCATTTTGAATTCAATGGTTGAACTTGATCCTTGATCTGTTTGTTGTACGCACAATATAATACGGGATAGCATTAGTATTAATAATAGGGTTTGACTGCATCTTGCATATAGGTAGATATATGTACAATGGGTAGGTATAGGCTGTAAGGTTATACGTACGCAAGTAAAACTCCTCTTGCTTTTACAATTACTGATTATTGATGATCAAGTGCAGGCGCCTCAGTTGGATTTACAATAATTTACACGCCTGCCTTAACATTAACATTTTGTAGGGAATAATACGAGGCATGTATAGGTAATCATATGCAAACTAGATGCTCTGTTTTAAGGTGTGATAATTTTACCTTGTTTCCTTCCTACATGTCTTTGAACGGTATAGGTATAGGTATGTAACTATGTGTATTTGGACACTTGGGAATTTAATATATTGGAGCAAAAATTTTAAAATCAAAACCAAAATCAAGGTGAGAGAGTGAGAGTATGAGTGTGTCAAGTGGACAAGTGAGTTGAAGATTCGAAGGAAGGAGTAACCTGAACCTGTGCTGTGTCGGTGTCTATGTGTTAGTGAACTTCTCTCTATACAATCTACAATGCAATGGGGCACCACCTTAAATGACCATGAGAACAAGAGCGAAAGAATGTTTTTCATTAATACACTGATACATAATAAAGATATTATCATACACATACAAAATATTCTTACACGATATTCTAATTACAACAAGGTAATAAAAGTATATTTCTCATTCTGACTAAGCAAGGCAACACTTATGATTAGCGATTCATACACTGCATACCATCGGTATCTATACACTTTGGTAAATCAAGTGCGGTATTATATATCGCTACTGCAGAAGCAAAAGTGCCCATATCCGATTCTCAGTATAAGTAAAATTGCAGACCAGATTGCCAATAAGAAACTTACCTACTTATTTTGCCGAAAGAATCATACCCAATTAAATGTATTAAAAATGGAGATAGGCAATTTTGCTTTTATAGTGAGAATTGGAGATCGGCAATTTTGCTTCTTCAGTAGCGATGTGTATGTCGTCAGTGAAGAATGAAAGTAACTCATTCCCAGCTTCACTACAAAAAGCAAAATCAACCATCTAAAAAAAATATATATTATAATGCTTTATAAAATTATCATACCATCACTACAAAATAATCCCTAAAAAAGATGTTTTTAAGACACGGCTCGATCATTTTAATTCAAGTTTAATAAAGTTGAAAATGGCTCATTTGGATTCTTCAGTCACGAAGTTATATAGCTTGCTACAAAGGAAAATGTATACACATAATGTGGTACAGATTGCAAGTTTGACATGTTACCATTATCATTATTATTAAGTACCGAAAACGATTTATATTGGAAATAGAGGCGGAACTAATCACTTCAACACTTTAAATTATAGAGTAGAGCAAACTTTGCATAATTTGTGCAAAATATAGTTGTAAATTACTAAAGATTACATTATTATTAGAAATTACAACAATAGTCTCGTCCTCTCCTCTGCAATAAAGTTGATCATCAATTTTTTAAGTTCTATTAATTTTTTTATTCATACAACGTACAATTAAGTATTATTGTTTTTACTCAAAGTCGAAGCATCGATATCGATATAGATTTGATATTGACTTGTTTTAGTTTTCTTATATCCATTTTTTATACTCTTTTCGTGCCCACCATAGTTCATTGATGAGGACGCGGAACAAAGCAAACATGTGTAGGCAACGCAAAAGGTTGTGTGATATTTTGAGACGTCAAGCTTGTAAGAAAACACCTGCCTGGCGGCTCGTGATTAGGAATCATACTTTATTTACTGCGTATATAGTGTATAGCAAACAACAACAACAACAAAAATGCATAGTTATGTTGTGTACTATAGAAGCGCTACTTTTACTTTCCGTTAAACTGCGCGACACAATTTTACATTGACAGTTTTGATATCCTTCAAAGACAATTCAAGAATCGAACAAGTGTCCCTAATTAGTAATTCACTCAGATAATATGTGTCTTACGGACACTATAAAAATTACAGACAGACAGCTCCACTTCAACTTCTTGAACTTGTCACTGGCTCACTTCCCGAGTTCTCATTTAATTTAATTTCATTCGTAATGTATACAGCCTGAGGACCGAGGCGTTCACCGACACGTATATAATTAAAATGATAAAATGAAATATTATGTAGAAACAGAAACAGAGTTCATGGAATGGAATTAATTGAAAGCGCAAGTGGCGTCTGATAAGTGGATCAAAAGAGTCTGTAAGAAGTTGTAAGCCCCTCGCACCTGATCCTCTATAATATCATTCTGATTCGTATCTTTATTCCATTCTAATCTGAGCATGCCAAATGAAACAAGGCAATTAACACAAGGCGGAATCCCTATATGGAAGTGTACGCTCACATTCTACTGTCTACAGACGTATAAGATTATATTCTTTCATTCAGTCAGTAATTTCAATTTGAGGTTTGAAGCGTAATTTCTCTTGTACTGGTTGTGTTATTAGTGACTCGGCAGTCGCTGTCGTTGCCAGGTCATAAGTTAGATAGAGCTCACTTCAGAATATTTTACCTGTATAATACTTATTTTTGAATTTAGTTTTAGTTTTTAATCGGATTTTTTTCTTGGTTGCTAGTTCAGTACTTTTATCGTTAGCATAGTGTTTCTTTGTTGAAAATGTTACAGTCACTGATTTTTACAAACATTTAAAGTTATTGCTTCTGATTTTAATTTTGATTTGGTTAGAATTTGTAATTTATCAGCGACAAAGACTGCTTTAAATATTTACTGGACTATTTTATTAAAAGTAATTAACTACCTAAATCTGCATAGTTTCCTCCAAGTTGTGCATCGCAGTTTATAGAGTGAGCGTTATAGAGTAAATAGCACATTTTATAGCAGTATAGTGAAATACTTAAGCAAATATAATTCAAAAGATAAAAGTCATAAAATTAATTAGATTTTGCCAGGAATTTGTTTTAAATCCGCAGGTGCGTTGGCGTATAGCGTTCTAATATTACAAAGAATCTTAATAAAAGTGACGCTTTCAGCTTTGAAGCTGCTTCATAAAATATGTTACTTGAGCTATGTGTATAGCAAGTTCACAATTACTGGATTATGAAAAAAAATATATTTTTTCTGTAATTTCACAGTGAAGTGGCTGTATTTAATTTAGTGCAATAGCGCTGCCCCTACTCTTTGCACTAAATGTAATGTACATAATAATTGTATAACTATACACAACATACTAAACGCAATAATCTACGTAATAAAATACGTAGCTAAGTAGGTAGGTAGGTACGTTCCTCCACATACTAATCGTAACTAATCTAATTATCTATGACGCGTACTTTTTTAAGTTGTCCATCCATGTATGCACCGCGTTCAGCTTTTTGGTCATTTGCCAGAGAAATTAAGGAAAAGTGCAACAAATTCCAATTTTCATTTCATGTGACTGAGACGTTCATTCCAGAATCAGAACCGACAGCAACAGTAATTAGGTTTACTGCAGGCTACAGAGAGTATGTAATAATTACGTATAACTTGTAGGCAGTATTAATGTACATAGGTAGGTAGATGTAGGTAAGAAATTTAAAGTACATATTATAGTATTTTTATTTATGTGTATATCGATAGTACCTTATATCATGTGACGGTAAGCTAATTAAAATTCTTGCCTAACAAAATGAATAGGTTGATAACAGCTTTGTTGAAATAAAATACAAATACATGCGCCGACGGCTGACTAAACCACGGACACGTATTTAAAAAGCTACACTAAACTAAACTAAACTAGAACCCGTATAGAAGTAAATGAGCTGTACAACTCAAAGCGGAATCTCACAATCTTTGAATCTTATTAAATAAAAGTTCTTTCTATTAAAATGAAGTGCGGTTCACTGACTTTAATGTACTTGCTATACTTCTCACGACCAAAAATTAATGCTTCAAATTCAAACGGCGTAAGCTTACTGTACATACTGTATGCAAAATATGCAGTCCATAATACAAATTACAAACTGGAAGACGCCACACAACACAACCTACTTATTCTAGAAGGAATTATCTTGTTCACTTTAAATTAAAAATTGAGAAAAAAAATCAATGCGAAGAAATACAAGACAAAGGTTATGTCAAATATGTAGTATGGATTGGGTAGTGTTCGTAGGTCCGTTTTCGAAATGTCCTTTATTCGTAGGTCGGCGTTCACTGGGACGGGTTTTGTAGGGTGTCTAGTTTCGTTGGTCGCGTTTCGTAGTCTAAATATTTGCTTCGTATGCAGATTCATTGCTTTGTATAATATGTAGGTATGAATGATTTGCATTTAAGTGTACAAAGAGAAGTGCGGTAAAAAAAAAACTAAAAGCTAGTTTACAAGCAAATCAGCGATCAGTTCAGTATCAGCTTCTGTTAAGAATGGATTCGTCGTCAGAAATCAGTGAGTTTGAGTTCGAAAAGTCAGGATATTTAGAAAATCAGAACGACAGTGACGACAGTAGTGATATTGAAAAAAAATAGAAATAATCGGAAAAACTAAACGCGGTGGAGACGTTGCCGTGTACGATGGATACGAATTTACCCAGGTGGGAAAAGGTAAATTAGGGACTATAAACTTTGTGTGTCATAGGGTTAAAGGACGCGTTTGTCCAGGCCGTATTACTTTGAATTCTGATAAAAGCATAACTAGGGGTAAAGACCATGTCGTACATTTACCATGTGTTGTGGAACAGACAAAAACTGAAGTTTTAACACTGTTGAAAAGTTTGCACTTTTGAAAAACATGGAATTAGAACATATTGCACTATTTACTCCAAAGAGCAAATATTTAGACTACGAAACGCGACCAACGAAACTAGACACCCTACGAAACCTGTCCCAGTGAACGCCGACCTACGAATAAAGGACATTTCGAAAACGGACCTACGAACACTGGCGATACCATGTAGTATTGCAGGTACTGAGAGACTAAATCTGAAAAAAATGTTTACTATTCACCTGTATACCAATTAATAACAGCATATAACACAAGACGAGAGTGAAGTATAGAACACACGAAAGTACGATGCGACGATGATTAATCTTGCGTGAAAAAAGTTGCTACCGTCATCCATGTGCCGACAGACAGACAGAGGAAGACATGCAGTCTACTGCCTCCTTCAAAAAAAAACTTTTGTTTCTCGAAATAATTGTGTGAATGTGAACGCACTTTGATGAGTTAATTTCTTGACGTCATTTTCGTCGAGTCCCTTTCTCTGTAGAGCCACAGCAGCGAGGACCAAATAGCAATTCCAATAACACTGCCTCCCAATCCCAATGTCTGTAGTATGTACCTAGTTAAAAACAAAAATAAAAATGCTGTACTCGCTTTAACGCTTTTGCTTTGTTTTTTTGTAAAAGCTTCGCGACAGTCGAGCAACTTTCAACTTCAACTTAATATATAGCGTCCATTTCGTATAGATAGATATATATTGGTACTGTAACTGTATAGCCCAATGTTCCGGAAGTAGCCTGGGTAGCAATCAGTACAGTACACATATTTCAACCCCATTTTACCCGCATCCCAGTTGAGCTGAGTGCGTGTGTATATTATTATGCTGATTTCCAGTCCAGTTACTATGCCTCTATGCTGGGAACTGTGGGAAGTTCGGATATTGAGAGGGGGAGCGTTAAAAGTGTAGAGGCAAGCACTTTTCCTTCACAATAAACACACTCATCACATAATACACACATCTTTTGATGATCACAACACAAGACAAAATTCCCAACAGTATTAAAGGATGCACTCTCTCCTCTTTCCTAATGCAATTTTACCCTCGAAATCTAGACATTTCACTACTTCCTGTCAATCTTTCAAAGATTTTCCATGAGCTGAGTGTGAGTGAGAGAGCTCAAGCGAAATTGAAAGAGGAGACCAATAGTAATAGTATAGAGTCCGCGTCACCATACATAAAAACATTTCTTTTCTCACAAACTTACAAAATATATATACGTGTACATTTTCTCCCTTCCTTTTCCGGATCCGGTTTTGTTTTCAGCGAACCCTTACTTGATATACTTGCATACAGATACTTTAATAGTATTTCGTCCCCGCTCCCGTACCCTTCCTTTTCGTGATTTGAAATTCCAAGTTATTCCATTTCCATTACTCCACACATTATGTGTGTAATTTGTAGTACACCCTCAAGCACACTTTTGGTCAATCTAACAATCAAAGCAACATAAAAAATTTCCCTCCAGCATAGTAGCACAATTCAAAATATCTGGAGTAATACAGAATGGAATAGATACATCAAGATTTAAATTCGTTACCGAGGAGATCGAGACCAAGACCAAGACCCAAGACCCATGGACGAGAAAAAAAGCTGGTTCAGAGCGAGAAACTATCTGGATCCACATCGTCGAGTTCCTATTTTTATTTCTATGTATATACTGCATGATCATGATGTCATCGGGATGCGTCCAAAAAAAGAGTATGGCAGAATGGGTATAAATATCTGGAGTTAAAATCAAACCTTAATTCTTTCGTTATTTACGAGTTCACTCATATGACGTAATGCAATGGTATCATCACAGCTACTTCTCCTTGCTACACATCACAACACAGTTGGAAAAATAAAAAAAAGAGGAAGGAATGCCCATACGCCATACGTTCTACATATAATTGTGTATTATTATACTGTTAAAGCTCTTTCTTTGAAGTTTGAAGATTTTGAATTCGAGCATCTGCAGTTTTAAATTTGCAATTATTGCAATACGTATATTTAGTATACGCTACAAGATAGCCTTGCCTTAGTACTTGCTGACAACAATATATAATTACCGATATAGGCAGATACATATCATGTAATAAGCACTCAAATATCTTCATTTAGGTACATACCATATATATATTTTCATGGCGTGGTTCTTGGTTTTCAACAATCTGAGAAAACCTATGTACCGGGCCCACGCTCAGAAATAATATGATGACGTTGATTAGATGGCGATGGCATTAGTGTCAAAAATAATTTATAGGAAAGGGAAGACAAACAACAAGTGCTGGGCTCATGGATTTTATTTACGAGTCACGAACTTTTCATGTTCGGAATTTACGATACAATATTTCAAAATCAAAACTACTTGGCTTTGTTTTGATTTAGAGCAATAATAAGAACATGAAAGCACATACTCTTATCTGTAATTCCAGCAGATATTTGAGAAATCGTGGACAATAATTGTATGTGTAGGAATCTCGAAAAATATTTAGTAATTATAAATATTTAAAATCGTGGTCGAATAAAATCGCTTGTTGTACAACGAATGTATTTAGGTACTTATAATATGTAATTCAATAGGAGCGCAGTTGCAGGAATTAAATTCTAACTTACAATTAAATGCATATACTTCCATTAAAAACTGTATCTAATTGTATAAGTAAATATCTCCAATAATATTCTTATTGACCACTCGCGTCATTAATATCAACCTACCTACCTACGTCAGTATGTATTAATAGATAATTACAGGATTATAATGTGATAACGTTATGCAGCCTAACTTTAAGACCAATGTCAATACTTTGTGGACACATAGGACGAGGACCAAACCCTGTGTAGTACGTAATAAAGTAACGTAGCAATAGAAGCTAGTTTTATTTCATTTATGCACACACAGTACACGTCCACTTACATTTCCAAACTCGTACAAAGAAACTGATCATTAAAAACAAATTATTCACTTAATGACTAATCATTCCACAATGTTATAAACTAATAGAACAAACATGGATTCCTTTTCGTTATGTCTACATTGACTTAATTATGAGTGATGATTCTCTTTTCAGCAGAATAAAGAATGCCGACGACGCAAGGCGCGTATCACAGACAAAGTGATTACTATTGAAAATGTAATGCTTTTACTGACCCCAAGTTCCACGTTCAATCCCTCTTCATGCATATTATTATGTGTTTAAATCCAATATCCAATGTAACGCTTCATTATTTTTGAACATGCCTCCTTTATAGTGCCTTCCAGACACAACATCTATTTAACTGCAAAACAAGTCAAGTTTGTATTAAAATTCAATCTTTGAAAAATCAGAAACTTGACTTGTTTTCCCCCTCCCCTATCCTGTACAATTATTACAGATTCTAAAAGTAAGAGCTAAATATTCATTAAATTTTCAATTATATTATTGTACGTTGATTAACTTGATTAGATTCCGTAAAAATAGAAGACTATTAAATTTTATTGTACATAATAGTATAGTGTTTATAATTATTATTATAGATAAAAACAATTTCATGTAGGTAAGTACGAGAATTTACAAACTTTAAAAAATCTTGTCCTTTGGTGTAAGGGGTTGGGATTTTGGACTGGATAAGAGTGTGAGTGAGAAGTCATAAAATGGAATAAATGGGAGTAGTAAAACTGTGTGATGTAAGAGATTTGTTGGAAGCTGCACATGTAAATTATTTGGCTTTGGCATGCACTAAAATAATGCATGATTTCTTGTATCCGTAAACATAAAAGTCCTTGTGGCAATATGATTTAGTTTGGCCGCAAATATTTAGCCCATTGCATTTAATATCCTTAAACTTAGTTGTTGGTTGTCGGTAGGAATGCTGAAGGAGATATATTTATTCATTTTTCTTATACAGCAGAGCAATGCGCGTAATATAGATTAGTATTTTCAAAGAGATGACACAAAAAATGTCTCCTCATTCAACTTCGTTTCGTTTTTCATTACTGCACCCTCCGCCCTAAGTATCTGCAAACATTAATACATAAGCCTCAGTTATACATATAGACAAAAAATACCTGCAGCATTACATGCATTATATACTCATCAGCCTTTAATTCAAGAAAAGCTATATAATATGCTACTGAATGTACAGATAGTCACTGCATTGAATTTTGGTTCAAATACACACAAAGTTTTAATAACTAAAACGGCAAAGTCCTGAGGAGTCTTATCAAAATATTATGTTGTGATTTGATAGCTAAAGCAATTGAAAATAAAGCTGACAGGGAGTACAAAAAAGATTTCGCTCTATGTATGTATTTCTAAATTTTTTAATGGTGCTATAATGTGTATAATAGAAAATGAGGAGTAGGAAGTGAAATAAGTATGTCTCCTGTCTACGTGGATGAAAGAGGGAATTGCACCAGGGGAAGAGCTGACTTAACTATATTGAACATAGACACACATACATGTAGGATCTCGCAGACGGAGTTGAGATGGAGATTGAACGAAAAACGAGAGACACAACTTGACTTTAACCAACTTGGCTTCCAGCCAGTGAACATGTGCTTATTCTTAGACACTCATTCTCCTTCCAATGAATCTCTCTTCCCTTTCAGATCAGATGCAATAAACTTCTTTCTACGACTTGTTCCAGAGAACGTCTACAGAGTCTATACATGACATAAGGCATAATGATATATATTTGTACACACGGTATTATGTAAGTTTGCTAAGTTCCCAACAAGTAAAGTCTGACTTTTGGTATAATACCGTCGAGTTTGTTTGAGAGAGGACCAGTCAGGAGTAGTAGGAGAAGTGCATCAGCATCAGGGAAGCTGATGCTGTTGAAGCAACAGATAAAAGTACAAGAAGAGAGACTGTCAGAGACAGAGAGTCAAAAGTACTACTACACATAGACGAAAGATCGCTCCTCAAATACATACAGCGTCGGCCTTGCGTTAATTGATCCCTTCTCGGTCGCAGATTCTTTTTACATTTTAATCTCTCCTTCCCCATAATAAGTGAGTGTACAGGAGAGGAGACGATGAATGTGAGAGATGTGATCCCCCACTCCACATTTTCTATATAGAGGTACTGGTACTACTACATATATTTTTTGTGTGTATGTCGTTCCTCTTCCTCTTCATCCTCATCTTCTTCTTTTCCTCATCTCCATCTCTTTTACTCTCACTCACTCTGGGTTGAGCCTCTTAGTTTTTCTTGAAACTCTTTACGAGTAAGTAGTATAATTTCGGACTTCCTCGTCCGAAGCGGTGTCCGGTTCTCCATAATAGGAGAGCCCTGTGCACCCTGCACACACCGGCTCTCTCATCTTTCCTGCTCAGCTGTGACGCCGTGAAATCAATTTCTTTAATAACAAAAGGCTTGCGCAGTACATATATATAGCTACATAATATTTAGTTACACATCGATAGACACAAATTAATTACCACTCTACACCGCACCGTGTTGAACTCAAACAGACAGACGACAGTACATAGGATTTGGAATTGGAATTTATATCGAATATCAACCCAAACAAAACACCCACAAGCAAAATAGATAAATCTTCTATCTTCTATAGTATTTAAAATGTGAATGAGGAACCTTGTGCTGTGTGTTGTGACTCCTTCTATATCCACAGTTGTGACATAATGACGTGAGAATTGGGGCTCAGTGTCATTCCAAGCCTTATATAGCATAATCCAGTCCGGTGAATCAGCCCATGTGTTTTTTAAAGCGTGACTCTCCTAACTGGATCTGGTTCCTATCCTACAACAAGCTCTGACTGAACTGTCCAGCAGTGGAAAGAAAAAACAGAAACTTGGAAGTATCTGAAAAGTAAACAAAATAAAAAAACATTTAAAAAAATCTTAAAATCAGACTTTGGAGACATTTCCCTCAATTTTGATCTGTCTTAACTTAGATACAGTGCTATCACATTACAGGCATAAAATACAGAATATATGTATTAGTTTTATGCTGTGTAATAACGTGTAAATAACTCTCAAATCAAAATCAAGCGTTTCTAACTAAGTAAGCTGGTGCAGCATATTTGAATTCTGACGAGCACTTCACTGCACCGTCCAGTCCAGTCCAGTGTGTCTGCACGCAATTTGTTTTTCTCTACACCTCATCATAATTCATAGCGAGACCACTAACAACATATCCAAGAGATAAGGCAAGGCTGCACTTTAGTTGCAGACTCTACATTTCGATTTTGAATCTTGTCAGCTATAGCTCATCCAGTGTTCTTCTGCTGCTCTGGCTTCTGTATAAAAAAAACAAACAAACAAAATAAATGTATACGAATAAAACAATGATACGGAGACATGCTTACTAATCTTCTGAATGAAACTTGAAGCTCTTCAAAAGCTTGCACTCACTGCTTTACTATTACTTAAAAGTAATACAACCACTACCGAGTTAGAGTTTAGCCTTCAGTCCGTTCTCTGAACAATCAAATTTGGGACATAGAACAAGTGCAGTGTTATGCATTGTTTCTATGCTGCAACTTCTATTGACAATAATCATATAAAAATATTATATAAAAAAAAATATTATATAACCTCTGCATTATTTTGCATTACTTAGTTGTAAGAAACGAACAAACGAAGCTTTGAGTGTAACTTTAGAGGTAGGACGTATAAAGAATTAAAAATAAGAGTCCAACAAATCCAAGCCCAAATCGTTAACATCAACATTAACATCAACGTACATCCAAGTCGACGGAGTACCTTACTACAGAATCGACATCAAAAGTTATGAAAATGGTTACAGCAATCATTCATTCTCACTGCAGTCTAATCTGAATCCGATGATGAATAACGTGCTCAGTAAAATTTATAAAAACTCAACTAGTAAGCTTTGATTTTGGAGATGAAGAATTCACTGAGAAAAGCATCAGTAGCAGAAGTCACATCCAAATCGAACGTAAGGTTTTGTAAGGTGCATCATCAGAAGATCAGCAGCAGAACTACGAAATAAAGAGTAAATTGTAAACTATTTAGAATAATAACAAAACGTATGCAAACTGTACAAAGTGCATCAAAGCAAAGACACATGTTGAATCTTGAATTATAAGGTGGACAAAAAAAAACCTGACAATTCAAGAGTCAAACACATTTCATTACTAGTATTCAATCAGATTCAAAAGATTCAACTGAACTTAGGTAGTGCGCTTTATTTGGGAAAATCAAATTGTACATATACACAACAAATATCTTATGACCAAGAGCAGCACACCAAACCAAACCAAAGACATTCGAGCAACTTGCAACTAGTATTTTAATCAGATTTGAATTCGAATTCGAGGAATTCGAGAGAGAGAGAGAGAGAGACATAGGGAAGAATACAAATACAAAATAAAGAAGAATGACGGACAACTTGGTTCGAACGACAACCCCGACTGGACCAAGGCCCAGTTCGATTGCAACTAGTGTCAGTGTATCCATCTCAGACAGAATGTCCGGCATGTCGGCCGGCTCATCCTCAGCCCTCTCCTCCGCTCGCAATTCTGTGAGTGTGATCCCAAGTGGAACCCCAACGACGACCATCAGCACCATTGCCATGCAGAGTGGACAGACTAAGATTGTAATTGCACTGCTTCAGGTGAGGCCACAATAATTAGACAGAATTATTTAGCACTTTTTTTACCTTATACAATAATTTTACTTTCATCAGATCAGCCGTCGACGCAATTAGTGTGTTAGTTGAATTTCAATTTCAATGCATCTTTTCCCTTTCCTTTTTTTTCGAATACAAGAACATCAGTCACAGTAATTGTCTACAATAACATCAACTTAAACATTTCGATTTCTTGGAGTATCATTTAGTAAAATAAGTGCACTTTCATTCAGTTGTATTGTTTTATTTGAATGTTACGAGTTATTAAGTCTTTTATACATACGCAATCGAAATTTAAATGAGGTTGAGGTAAGTACATAGATGTTTTATACAAGTCTACGTAATTTTCAGACAAAAATATTTTACTCACGATCACGAAGCACAGCTAAAGCCACTTACAGGAAACTCAGAACGAACTGAAAAAGTAACAAAAACGAAAAGGAACATAATAAAATACTAAAATACTAAATACTAATGAGAACTAAAAACTCAGGGTTTGAACTACGCGCTATTTGAATCCTAACGGTCAACGCCAAAAATGCTTCATGGTGAATTTTTTAACAGTATAGTACTGCTAGGAGATTTCTTCGCGTTCGTGTGCATAATATGAATTATACATGGTTGCTTCAAAATACATGTGGCCAGTTGTGTATATAATACACTTGCAATTACATAATAAATTGCTATTAATGGTTTGTGTTGCCAGGATAAAAATTAAAACTATTGACCTGTGAATCGTTTTTAGCGCCACCAGAAGCACAGCACCGCACAGTTACTAACAAGCAAACCACTTTACTATGTTTCCTCGGGATCTAGAAAAGCATAGCCAGAAACGTTTCCTTGGACCTCAGAATGAACGAATAGTGTGATAACTCGAGTGCATTTTGCGCGGTGCTTTAGCAGCAGCCCGCCAAAGTTCAAAAAAACCGAATTTTTCAAAGTTTGGGACGCTGTAGCTTCCACAGTTTTTGTCTGATTTCAATGAAACTTGCAGTTTTGTGATGTTCAGACTTTTATCTAAAAAGCAAATTCTTGAAATTTTGAAATTCGATTTTTTTTATTTTTTCGAAAAATTAATAAAATGTCATACTTTTGAGACCCATTTTTTAATGAAGGTTTTTTGATAAAAAATTAAAAAATCTAATTTCAAAATTTCCAGAATTTAGAAGCTTAACCGGAGGGCATCAATAGCACCAAGCAGTATAATAAGTTGTTATAAATGAAAACGTAAAAATAACTCTATATATTAAAGATGGGAATGAAGATGAAATCTCAACTAGATTTTTTTAATTCTGGAAGTGCTAAATTTGTGTATGAATACCTATGTACCCACTGGCTTCATAAGTTTTGTATATTTAAATATTGTTGTGCCGTAATCCTTAAATCTTCATGTAGGTACCTGTTGCTAACAGCAGTGTTTATTTTTCCACTCTATCGAGGCTACTATCTGCACGCCTCCTTCATTCCCTCATGGTTACAATGGGAAGCGTGCATAAAAACACTAATTGTAATTATTTGGGCAAATAAACAGCACAAAGATGTTCCTTTCGATCTTTGTATGTATTACGATTACGTAATAAAACATGCAATGGTACATATTTTAAAAAAATATAAAGTACCTACCTATACCTTCCACTACCAACCAACCTACATAATAAGAGCCTTGTACTGTGTATAGTTAGCGCACTTTAGCATCTTACATTCAAATCTGCAATCCACAAATATGCATAACTTGGAAGGAAATGAGACGTGTATTTATGTTTCTTCTTCATCTGTTGGACACGAAGCTGTCAATTAAATGTTAAGCAGTCGTATTTATCTCTCCTCCAAGCATTATAAAGTCCCTCTTGCGAAAGCTTTAACCAAGTACAGCTAAATAGTAAATAAGACTAATCATAATCATGCAGAGATCAATACAAGCTTTAAACACAGACAGACAGACGGAGAAATTGAGTTTAATGAAGCTGGCGTTGGTTTTGGTATTGATATTACACGCTATTTGATTTAATTGTAAGGATGCACTTGAAATAGCGTTAGTCTAAAATATTACATGCATAACATTATGTTAAAAAATAATGAACCAGGATTCGTTCCTATTCTTACAGTCGTAAATATACGGTCAGTAAATACGAATATTTCTAAGCTTGTGTCCGTAAATGAAAATGAGCTCATGCAGCATGATTTTTTTTACTTCTTAATCTCTCGTCCCTTTGTCATTTAAATTTGGAAGATTTAAAATATTATTAACATACTTTACTGACCAGTTTTCCAGTGTAAAAATGTAAAAAACATATTATAGTATAAAATATCTCGAATTTAATTGAATAGATTGAATAATTTTCGAATTTTTTAAACTTCTTTTTGTGAGTAGGTGTACTACTTATATTGTCCTTACAAATGCTTACAGTTCAATATTTAGCATAGCGCATAGGATAAGTTTCACATTCGTAATTCGCAATTCGCAAATTACAAATATAGAATTGACATAAAATAAAATACAATTTATTACTTTAAGGTGAGTACCATAATAAATTGAATTTTTTTCCCGGCAAGTCCCCAGCAGCATAGGAGATAGGACTTAAATGCATACTTTAGCTTTAGGTGCATATACGTGCTCCCTAGCACAGCTCGTAAACAACTTTGAATATACTATAAAGCTGTCACATTCTCAAACTTTGAATTATAAATTTCAGTCAACAGCCTCAGCCTTATAGTCTGGAAGATATAAACTGAAAACGCAAGCTAATACACATGCTGTACATATAACCTGCTTATAATAAAATTAATGTGAATTGCATAGGTAATAATTTGGAATGTTGAATGCTGACGTTGCGGGGTTGAAAAAAGTGGCAGTAAGTAGCCAAGGCGAAAAAGTGTATAAGATTTGGCCATTTGGATTTCGTAGCCGTAGTTCGTAATGCACATGAAAATTCGTTCAACGCAGTAATTTAATGTAATTTGAATATATTATTATTGAATTACTGTGGGCTAGTGCGAAGGTATAGTTACCGGTACCTGTAGCCGGTAGTACGTACGCAAACGCCAAAAATCCTTCCGTGGCTCCTTTACTGTCATTATCTTGTAACTTGTAAGTAGGTACTTCAAAAAAAATAGGAACAAGGACAGAATTAATGGTTATAGGTTGGTGAAAAACAGCAGATTTTTCAAGTCTTCCAAAAGTGCAAGATAAGTAATAAGTAGTAAGTTGAGTTCAGTTGATGGTTGAAGGTACAGAAGCTGATTGTGAATCTCACTAAACTCCCTAATAATTGAGACCACTGTTATGAACTCCGTGCAGTTGGGCCTTTACTTTGTACACAGCACAGTGTATTATTTTTTTACAGTTTTTATAACATCTACATTAAACAATCTCACCAATTCACCATCCTTTATTTTTTTTCTCTCTGTATGTCATGTCATATGCGTAATATTCAAGTGTCAGCAATCATAAAAGTTTCTGTTCCATTAGTATTTACATTTGTACGGATCTCCAAAGTCTTGCTGTTTTTCCATTTGTACTTTTGTTGTACAATAATAGTAGTTTTAAGAGAGAGTCTGTCTTTTCTACAGGATATCAGTAGGACCAACTTGTGTATATTAGTATTTTCATATTCCTCATGTGATGGTTTCATTTTCATTTTGTTTATCAACTCCAACAACTCTTCTGGTTCTGGTTCTGGGTGTTGGCTCCTTTTTTATTATTAGCATTATAGTTTAGTTAGAATTTTAGTTTGACTTTTTTTCTTGGCTTGCGCTTGGTTTATTAGCATAATATACTTTGCCTTTGAGGCTTGGAGCTTTGGCTCCTATAGTAAGTTGAAGAAACAGATAGATAGAGGTATGCTAAAGATATATTTTGCACAAGTTAAGGTTTTCACTTTTGACTAAACTCCGTGACTACCGATAGCAATTGGTTGGATTTGGATTTGGGTGCTGGGGCTGGTGCGGTGGTACTCTACTGACTACTGGGAGAGCTTCTTCATATAAGATGAAAACTTTAATATTTTCTTCTTGTCACAATTTAGGTTGCTCGTAAACTTTAAAACTTTGTCCTGTTTAAACACTCGAACGCTCAAAACTTGAAGACGTCCCGTTTCCATTGCATGACCGTGCATAGTCCGTGTAATAGGTATAACACACCCATATTGCTCCTACCCATGTTTTTCTACTGTATGACATTGATATATATGACACGGCACGGGATGTAGGTATAGGTAGGTACATCAGAAGCAGTGCAACTTGCATATTACAGGATGACTTAGGATTGCAGAATAAATTAGCATGGAATGAAATTATTCTGAGTAGGTTTCGGTTGCTTGTTTGCTTTGCTTAACTTGTAGAGAATTCTTTGAAATTATATTCACTCATCAAGAGCGTCAGCGTCAGACTTCAACTCACCTATTATGTACTGAATATCGTGAGTGAAGACTCAAAACTCCCGACCCATATCTAATTTAAGCTAGAATTAAAATGAGCTATGCTATCGAAATTTTACGTGGTATATATAATAATAAGGTATATATAATAAGGTAATAGCACTGTATAAAATTTGTATGAAAAATTATATGAACCATGGTGATTTCTTAATAATGACTATGTATGTTTTGTATGTGTTTTTGTATCTGCTCATTTGGGCCTCGGCCTGTCGGAAATAAATAATAATAATAATAATAATATATGCGTAATAAAAGGTTAATTACAAATTTTTGAAAATTGTGCAAAATCTTCTATTTATGTTTTTTGAAAATGTAAATTGGTCGATTTACACGTTTTTGAAAATTGCAAAATGTTCTATTTAGATATTTTTGAAAAGTTCAAAATGCTCTATTTACATGTTTTTGAAAAGTGCAAAATGTTCTATTTACATGTTTTTTAAAATTGCAAAACGTTTAATTTACATGTTTTTAAAAAGTGCAAACTGTTCTATTTACATGTTTTTGAAAATTGCAAAACGTTTAATTTACATGCTTTTAAGATCATAACATTTTAATTTTCGTATGTACCTAGATAGTGAATTTTGTTTTTAACTAAAAATTGAAATGGATCACATTGATTCTTCACTAACGATGTAATATATTATACTTTTAGCGTATGAACGTATGTAAATATAAACTTTCATTGCCCTTCATCTTTCTATTTTCTACTTATATATCAGAGCCTACACCTAAAGAATAAAATACCTACATTATAAGAAATATTTTATAGATATAGGCACTTTATGTAGTATGCTAAAGCCCTGGAAAGTCAAACCAAAGGCACAGAAAGGATTTTAACTCTGGCATGGGTTATGACATGTAAACTTCTGTATGCTTGATTATACGGGACACAGGGCACAGGAGTCATATACAGTAGAAAGGCTCCAAGTCAAAATTTCTGGAATTACAGAATCTGATACAGCATGCTGAGTAATGTTATGCATCAGATCAACTCATCGTCATTGTCAATCCATTTTTCAGTCTTCAGATTTCGGAATTGAGGACACGCAAGGATACGCAGCTCCCCTGTTATGTCGGTCTTTTCTTTCTAAAGGCTTATAATGATATGTTCTTGGCGTCTTAAGCCATAGCTGTGTGTACTTTGAGATTTTCAGCAGAGCCAATCATTATTGCCACCATGCTATGTTTACTAGCGCACTATAAAGACCAACACCAACAGCGACTACCGAGACCGACACAATAACATACTTATATCCTTAGTCCGGATACGTCGTTTTCTGTAAATATGTAATTATATTGTCGCCTATTTCCTTCACACACCGTACATGCTCCATTACATTTCCAAATACCATTAAGTTGTATAGCTACATAATGGCTCCGTTGCTGTGGGGCAAATACCGATACCGATATGCAAATTCTTGTATTTTGACTCAATTATCGTTATCTCACAATCTGCGTTTAGTTCCGGGTTTTCCACATCCACAGACAGAACCGGGAGCAATAAAAATGTTAGCTTTACTTTTACTTACATAAATTAATGCTGAGCTTACAACGCAAGAACCGAATGTAGTCCGTCTTTCCTGGTATATTCAAATTACTACTGTGCTGTGGACTGTGGCGGGTCGGGTGGCATATGGACATAAGAAGCTTATTACATTTTTTTTTAGTATGTATGTTCATACTATGTAAGTAGGTAGGTCACACATATTGAGGCCTCAGTCAGCGGCGTACGAAAGCAGTCCCGGTATGCCTCTGTACTTGTCAGTTGTTCAATTCATCTCATTGTACGTCTCATGATCCTCAGTTTATTATTCCAATCCTAAAAATAAAACGTGTTTATGTGGGCACTAGCGTTTCTGTTTGAAAGATGTGACTCCGCTCACAACTACAAGGAGATAATGGGAGCTCTGTAGTTGGGAGTAGCCCCAGCCCAATCTGTGTATCATGTATGCTTTTAAGCTTACCTACTTCCTTATTATATCTTTACTACATGCTTATTCCCTCCCTGATATAATTACCATGTGCAAAAATGGAGGGTTCCGAAATTCCAAATAGAATTTACATATATTACGCCCAGTGTCTATATAATTACTTGAAAAATAAAAGTACCTACATAGTTTTTTCTTTCAAAATTTTAATATTTATTTCATCCGTAAAAAAATATCATTATGGTACTATACTACTACGACTTTCACTGTGCAAATAATTCATTTTAAAATGACATTTTGATAAATTAGTTTTTAAATGGCATGGGTCAGGGCTAAAATATAAGGGAAATGTATATAATGCTTGATTGTTGTTATTGATTGAATATTACATTACGTTAAGGTCAGAGTCAGACAATGACATTCTGATCTGTTATGCTATTAAAATTCTCTATTCAAAACGACTGAGTTCAAAATTGCAAAAAGCCAAAGTCAAAGGCATTTATCACAGGAAGACAGTGTAGTAGTGAGATGATCCAAGTTTCTGAATCTGACTCTGATTCTTGACGATTACTATATAAATGATAAGTTTGATATCAGACACAATAAGGACGCCACACATTTTCAGGTTATAGATTTCATTCAACCGTGATTTGGCACACAATGGACGATTGTACGCAGAGATCTCCCGCTGCGTTCCCAACTTCCCATTCCTAAGGCATTCACTCCTATTGCATTGGACTTTATTGGCATATATCAGTTTACATATTATATTGTACTGTCTCAAATCAAAATAAGGATAAAAATAAACTTACTGCTGGGTGTACACTGTACATATAGTTCTGTAGGACTTGGAAAAAACATAATGTGTTAAGAGGATACTTAATACCCATACGCTATTTATATAGGAGACAGGCTGTGACATTGCTTTGTAATTTTAATCCATTCTTTGACTCACCATGTGAGGTATACATTACATCTCAGTCAGTCGATAATTTCATTATTTATTATAACCATAATTACTACCTATCTATATAATTTACCGGAATTTTGAAAATTTTGCAATACTGGACCAATTTCATCGTGCCATATATCGTTCGAAAGGTAATCACTAGTAGAATTCAAATAACATAATGCGCCTCTATTTCTACTAACAGTTTCCATGACAACGGTCTTTTAATTTTTCAATTTCACCTGAAACGTGTTGTATGGGCCACAAACTCAAAACAAAAAAAATGGTGTCTGCTTATTTTTAAAGAGCTTTTAAATGATATATCACTTGACGAAATCCGTTAAATTTTTTAAATTTTCAATTATGTTTTTTCCAAGCCATTTAAAAACTAATAACTATCGTGCGTGCAAGTTATTTAAATTTGCCTAATTGTTACCGTTCGAATGGTGTATCATTTTTGTGTAAGTTTACTGAGTTACCGGTCGAAAACTTCATTTAACACGATATTTAAAGTTTTAGCGGGAAATTCAAAAATTGGAATCTTGAATTTTTGGTTGCATTTTGCATTACAAAAATTAATAAGATAACCATCAACACATTGTGCGACCTAATTGCTTCCATTAATTGAAAACCTGTAAATTAAAACTAAAATTTGGCGGCAAATTCAAAATGCCTAATTTTGCTGTTAAGGCTGCCATGAAACAAGGGCTTTAGCCCTTGTTTCTTTTGATAATAATAACAATGCACAGTGAATAAGCATATCCGCTATTCCGTTTGTATATATAGGTATAGGAATTTCGGACTGATATTTTATTTGCTGCTCTTGCTATTTTCTTATAACAGCAGCTGCAATCGTCGGTACCGGTACCGGTTCCGGTGCCTGTGACTGTAGATACGCACACGAAGCCTGTGTACAAACGCCTGTGTGTGATTTAGAATGTGATGGAGATGTCATTAAAAGGAAATGCAATGCAATTCCTCTCCCGCCCTTGACTGCGTTTTATTGCCACTTGAGTCGAGCGTCTGTGGCCATTAGCCATTTATGCCATGAAGGGAGTTCTTGTTCCTCATTTCTTATTCTTCTACAGATATACATTATGTCTTGTATGCATGGAGTCTCATCCCGTCTTCCCGTTCCCGTCGCTCCATCGTCTTCTCCTGTTGTGTGTGTGTATTTGTGACATTGTCATAAAAACTCAAGATCATCCCATCTCGCTCCATCTCATGTCCGTGAGCGAGGGAGCGAATAGCGAATACTTATCTGAACGCTGCGCTGGCGACGTAAGAGCCCTACGAATAGGTCCATATCCGTTCAAGTGAAATAATTATATTATGCAACAACAAGAAAGAGAATCTCGATGAAAACGAAAGCCGGTGACTTGGAACTGAGATGACAGAGTTTTAGATGTTGTCTCAAAGCACAGGAGAAGAGCGAATATATACGAATAGGAAATATGGAGTGTACGGAATATAGCTCTCACGATCGCAGTTATGAGATGAGATGAGATGAGAATAGTCAGAATGACATTAATGACGAAGCTAATGTGTCCTCGACATCTCATTACCATCCAGTGTGTGTCACTGTGTGTGTGTGTGTGCTGCTTCAACAGTTCCTTTTACGTAGGTAGGTACTTCCCAGAGGCCATATGCAGAGATACTGTAAATTGTAAATGCTTCCTGTGACTCTTGACTCTGTATGGAGCATCTGGTAACCTGGTACTGGTACTGGTATACTTCATAATATGCATATTATGTACCAAGGTAGTTTCAGTTTTTGAGTATTCAGAAGGCCCTTTAATTTTTATATGGAGACCGACGACACTGCAAGGACCTCTGATTCTCACTCTCACTCCTGTCCCTGTCACTGGAGTAGCTGATCCTCCCAAAGACTGTTCTTGGGTTCAGGTTCATCCCCACACTTTTCACATCCATCTTCATTATCATAAGACTTCGCTCTGGCCCCGACCTCGGCTCCGGATCCGGCGCTCCCCCTCCAAGTCTTGAAAAACAAATGGAAACGAAGCCAACACGTAGATAAAAAATAATATGAAAGAAAAACAAATTGGATCTCTTGAACAAGACTCGCAAGACTCGAGAATTCTCTGTCTGTATCATTTTACTTGTGTAATTACTATTACGCACTGGAAGGTATCGGGCACGGGGAAGGGATGTGATATGTGTGCTAAAATGTTTAGCATTATGTACACAGCACTTGCAGTTGAAGACATCGGTGCTATAAGTTGCTATAGCTGCGTTTGTATTTAATTTATAGGGCGGTACGTGACAATATTTCAGTATACCAATCTGGAATGAATGTACCTACCTATGTAAATAATTATACCGGGAAAAAAATTAATAATAGCCTGCATATAGCTCATTCGCGAGTTGAAGTTGACGTTGACATGGACGTTAACACTGTCATTGTCATGTTGACAACTTCATTTATTCCCGTGTCACTCCACCCCGAGACGAGACCCAGGACCAGGCTCCAGACCCAGACAAAGACGGATTTCTTACGGTGGGTTCTTACGATTAGTGTATAGTATAGTAGAGTTAAAGCCATATTTGTTTAGTATATATAAAGTAAATATAGGTAATTGAAAATTGAACCAAACCATCGTTTTTTCTTTAAGTTTAATTTAAAATCAAGATTAAATTAAATTTAATAATAAATTCTGCAGAGTCAATCATCTGATTATGATTATGATTCATAATCACTTTTAAATTTCAAGCGCTCGCGTAGCACAGCAACTGTGGATGACAATGGTGACAGTTGGCTTGTCTCCAGGCGACAGTTGTCCTGTGGTTGCGAAATACATACTGCATATAAACGGTCATATGATTTATTGTGCTTGATTTTAGTCACGTTTGTAAAAACGCTCCATTCTCGTTTTTCGTATTAACAGTTCAGACTTTATACATTTTTATTTACTAAATGCTAATAACAATTCTCTAGTTCATTTTTTATCCGAAGTTTTTTTAAAAGTTAACGGTGTATTATGCACACGGTGCGGATGTAGCACGTGCTATATTAACTTAATTAGATTTAATATTAATCGATATTTTATCGCATTTTTTTAACCGCTAGAATATTTTTGATTGACTACACACTAACAATCGGTGTTTATTTTCTCGTTCAAGTTTGACCAACAGATTTTATGTGTAATTTAAACTATAAAGTTGTTCTAAGTACCCAATAGAGAACGTTCCTGATATATGTTTATACCAGGCCGGATTGATATCCCTATATCAGAACAAACTTCATTCCTTCGATTTGAGTTGCTTGATTTGGTCTCGATTTATATCCCATTGGAATTTTGTACCCCAGCTCAAAATTCAAGAGTTGAAATCTCAACTGAAAAAAAGAATTTGTAACACGGTCATGTGTCCAGTGTCCGTCCAGTCCAGTGAATAATGTTACTACGAAGTCAAGCATACAAAATATCAAAATACATACGCCTATTTAAAACTAGTTTATTCTTCGTTTTTGTGACCCTATGGTTTTCAAGGGTTAAAAACTATATAGACATTGCATTGTTGTTATGCTTGTCATATTATGATTATATAGTTGATATTGTGTGTAGCCTGATGCATGGTAGTGGGTTTGAACGAAACGATAAAGATTCGAGATGTGACCAAAACTATTTAGAGAGCTATTATATTGGTCGTTGTGAGTGGTGCTTGCTTTTGTGTCGCCACAACAAATAATGCTCCTCTTGGGTTCCACGTGTTGTGTTGAGTGTTGTGGTAAAGCTGCTCCGTCCTGGTTTATTGATGGCCAGAACATGCTGCTCTCATCTCTGTAGGATAGTGATAGTATATAACAATAGTAAGTAGTTGTACACGTAATGTATTTACAAGTCTTTATAGGTATTTGTTAACTCTTGTTTAATTTCGTAGTAACGCACATAAAGATACCACTACTGCTCTACAGTCAACATTACATTTTAGATAAATCGCGGTTTTATCCGAATTCAAGTAGGCAGCTGTAACTGTTATACATACCATACAAACTGTGCTGGTACTTTTAGGTCCTGCCTATATGTACACAGGCTTACGACTTACGGACCTACGGGTTTAAAAGCTCAGAGAAAGAAAGTGAATTCTGAATGAAGCTGCACAGGGATCCGGATGCGGATCATGGAATAAGCAAAACTCAAGAGAGCACACTCTCGGCAATTAAATAAAACGATGATGGACATTTTAAAAGCAACTTTTCATTTTTGAGAACCATGAACTAATTTACGTAATATTGTATTTAGGTTAAAAGTTACAAGTGAAAGATTGTAATGGCAGCTGTTGTAGTGAACTTAAGCTTACATGTAGAGAAGGGAGTTTACAGTCCAGAAACCGCAGGAACTTCACAACGAATAGATTAATAATATAGCTAGCTCTAAGTTGTCTAAGTACTTCAATTGTTGAATTTTACACAAAAAGTGAAGACTATTTTAAACGGTGCATTATAAAAGTGTAGTAAACAACGGGGATTAAATCCCCAGCTAGAATTACAAGTAAATACACAAATATAAGAAATTGAAACAGACGTTTAAAGAAAAAAAAGTATTTCTTTCTAACGCACTTTTGATATTTTGGTAATATTTTTCTGCATAATATATCTATATAGCAACAAAATGTAAAAATACCAAAATAGTTTCTATACATTTACAATAAAATAAAAAAATATTTTTGTAATATAATACATACAGTACTTCACACACAAAACTACATTATGAACTCAATAAGACTCAACCAATTGCCCTCCGAAAAATACAGCAATAGAGCTATACTGATATATTAAGTACAGGGCATCTTCTTCACATCTTGTGTGTCGTGGTTTACTGAAGCACTGGTGGCTACAACTCGTATATAATTATAGACGTGCGTAACAGTTCTAATCGTAAGTACACTCTGACGAAGTACAAACTAAATTACGACTGACAGAGAAAACGGATGGAATTCAAATCCAAAGATTCCTTACTAGAAAAATAAAGGAGTCAGAGTCAGAAGTCAGTCGAGTTTAGTAAAGCTTGAAACGAAACTTTCAAAGTGAAACCTGTGGTTCGTCTTCTTGTTCGTGCTCCTGCCTCCTGCTTTGCCTATATTATTATTTCCTTGCATGTGCTACACTGCTCCTGCTTCTGTTAACTGTTGCTGGTTAGTGGTTAGTAGTCTCTGTCTCTGCAGATAAAAGAGAAGATCCAGTATCCAGTCAAAGTCAAAAAGTGGAGATTACAGAGTGTGAAGTGAGGATGGGGCTATTTGTCTTACACTGTATTTGGATTTTAGATTTTCGGATTTCCCAATTGAAATGGAAATGGGTGAATGTTTTGGTTTTCGTTTTTTTAGCTTAAAAAAATGCACGTATATTTCACTTGGATATTGCACGTATGTCTATGCCATTTGAGGACATGAGCTAGTGATGACTAGCTGCATAACAATGTACCTATATAGCTATAGGCGCAGATTGTGAGCTGGCACTGGCAGATGTACACTTTTAATATGTATGGTAGTTTACATAAATAGCTAAAGACAGGACTGACGGTGACTTGTACACATACAGACATTAGCCTACATACGTGAGTGAGTAATAAGACGGCTTGATTTTGATGGGCTTTCTTTGGCTAGATGTGGATGAACATACGGGGAGCGTGGCATATGCACACCACATGGGGGTGACGCATTCATGGAGAGGATGAGGATGGCATGCTTCCTGCATTGCACAACTTATTACTACCCTACTTGTCATGGTTGCGGGTGCCTGTGGTGCTAAAAAGCTCCATTACAGCATTTTCAACAGACGGGTTATCTGCATGTATGTCATTTTGTATGAACCGCCTAACTAGGTATCCGGATCCAGAATCCGAACACAATCTTAACCTTAGTAAACCTACTCCGTACTTATCAGTATTATGTACATCCATTCCTTATGGCTGTATAATATGTAACCGTATGTTAATAAATTGTTTGAGTTTCCGTTCAAATTCAAACTTTTCCTTCAGATTTCTTGTTTCTCCCCTTTTCTTCTTCTTCACACAATATATGGAAGAAATACGTAAGTGTAAGGAAGCACTTTTTTTTATTATGCTATAGACCTATTTGGTTTTGCTATATAGTCAAAGTCAAGTCAGCGTCAGTCACCACTAAACACTAACCCATCGACATCCACGACCTCACAGTGTTAATAATAAAACATTACGTGATTAGAAATTTATGCGTGTGTGTTTTTGTCGTCTAAAAGCATCTTTCTATTTCTGCTCGGAGATCTACTTGTTCAGTATCCACACGTAGCAAAGCAGGCCCTAGTTTACCAACGCCAGTACCAGTACTAGTAATACAACATTCAACAAGTTCCAAGCTCCAGTTCAAGTATCCAAGTCCAACAACTTCCCAAAGTCATGAAAAATAACATAAAATTAATGAAAAAAACTAGAATTGGGCTTTTTTGCATATGTAATGAAACATAAAATAAGTCGTCATACTTCCAAATGTACATGTAGCACGTATATTATAGTGTTTTTGACTACGTGAATTGAATTGGATTGGATTACTGTCATAGAGTTCATATTCCAGCTGTGTGTAATTATATTTAGCTTGAAATCTGCATTGCATGTCTTCACACTTTATGTATACTCATGTAAAACGGACAATCTCTTTCCCGCACTGCACTTCCCTGCAAAAAAAACGCAAAACAAAACAAGGGAAAACTGAAGCAGTGATAGAAATTGCACCGTGTAATTGTTTGTGGGCAAATATTGTTATGAAACAAATGTCTCTGTACGCGTGTTAGACTTGGGTAGTATGATCGTATATGTCGTCTCGTATGTATATAAAACTGCATTTTAAAATATGAGGAGTTTGCCGGCCAAACACGTTAAGTCCATTTGTTCAGAAATTGAGATTATTGGGGCTTAATAATGACTAAGTTACATATAATTTACACCGTGCAGTATTAGAGGAGGCCAAAGGTCACTGGAACTATTTTAAATAATTCTCACTAAAACTTTTTTTTTTTCAAAATGCGTTAAGCCCACAAATTATCACTCTTTAAGACCTACCCATCCTCATATGTCATCATTTTAAAATTGTGTCCAACGGCTATCTTTAACACAGCATGCCATCAATACCTGACTAGACTTACTCTACGTCATTTATGGACGATCCCTAACGTATCAATATGTAAACCGAAAAACCAAATTTTTGACACATTTCAAAGCTTTAGTATTTTAAAAACAGAAGTGTATGGGTTGCCACGTAATCAAGAAATTGTACAAAAGGAAAGTCATGTTTCTTGTGAGGAAAAGAAAAAGAAAGACGTTAGCAAACATAAATTCTTTCGTAGTAGCAACATGGAAACGTGTTTTGCCAGCAAAGTCCTCATATATTATTATATTGAAGAAACTACATACATAAAATGTATGGAGGAAGTTTTCAAATTTCTGTCTCTAAACTTTTCCCCAACAACCCAAAACCTATAAGACTGCGTCTATACCTATATCTACGTATAATACATGTAGAACAGAGGTTCGTATAATGTATATTATATAACAATATTTGTATTACTTTAGTCTACCAAAAATCAAAATTTAAATATGCACTGTACCACCCACTGGCTAAACAGAGTGGAGCATGGACCGGTACCGGTACCGGTACAGGGACTAACCCCTACCGGCCCAGTATTTAATACAAGTATTACAACGCACAAAATATAGCTAGGCTGGACGTGTAAAATAACGCAAAGTTTTGTCTCATCTCCTGCACGATTGACGGTCGAAATTGTTGATCAGAGAGATTTGTTTCTGTTGCATGCAAAGTCTGAGACCGACGGACGCCGGACGGACTGACCGCATGGCTCGGTATGAAGTCACAAAATAATTAACATCTGTGAAAAGACCAACCTAGTAATTATGCATCAGGTTCATTATGGAATGCCCACTCTCGACTTCGTAATATGCACATATTTAACGCATAGGAATACGAACTAATAGTAGGAGTAAGCGTTCAGTATACTGTACACTTATCGTTAGCTCACAGTGCGGCGATCTAGTGAGATCGTGTTGACATTGCAGTGAGAATTACGGCTAGAATTTACGACATTGTACGAAGCATTGATATACCTATAGTTAAGGACTACTATATATAGCTATGCAATGAGTGTCACAGGGACATGAGAAATAATCAGAATCAAAATCAAGAAATGCCTATATGATCTCTTATATCTCACAGAAACTCACAGTGAATATGAATACCTATCTACTTTACAAGTGCACACACACAATCTGTAATCAGGCAGTATCTCAGATGCAGATTTTCAATTCTCACATACAAATTATATGACGTGGGGATGGCCATGGCCATGGCTCCTTATACTGATATATCCCTATAACAACACCAACAGTGTCATCGACATCGACTACATATTGTAGTAGGTACATACGTATTTGTTTTTCGGCTACAATTACGATTCCGAGTAAACCGCAAAGCAGACATAAATGACCAGGACCAGATTATGTGAGGCCGTGGCATGGCATGCATTATTGTGCTGTACAAGAACATCACACTCTAAGTCGTTTATTTGTATGTGTAGTCTGCACTCCAAGTATGATAATCATGTGCATACTAGTACGCACGCAGGCCAGGTATTAGGTATTCGTCAGGAGGCAGTTTTTGTAGCTTTGTGTGTAGTTTTTCAAAGGTAACTAACCACATGTATGTGCATTAACAACGCATTTTTGTGTGTACACAACCCCAACCAACGCTTCACGCATCTCGTTGCATGATTAACTTTGACTTTGAACTCGTAAAGGTAAATAATTGATGGTAAAAAATGAGTTTTGTCCTACTGATATTTCTTCATGGCCCAATGCTATACGCCATGTGCTCCTTTCTCAGATGGTTTGGTTTGGTTTGTCTTGATTATACTTGTCACATGGACAGACTGCGCTTTGTATTTTTTTTTACATATGACTGCAATGCAACTGGTACTGACTTTGAGTTTGAGAGTACTGATGGTAACTGGTTTCTTTTTTCCATGCCTTATTTGGAACTTTGGAGCTTAAGCCAGAGAAAGAAGGCTTATTCGTTGCGTAGTGGGTTGTAGCTTCATTTAAATAAAGAATACCCAGGTACAGAATACCTTTGCATGTAATTATAATTTCAAATTATACATTAGGCTTCTTTAGAGAAAAATCCGAGTGTTGAGTATATGCTTATAAAACTACTGCACTTCGCTCCCACTACGACAACGGACGACTATTGACCATTCGAATTCCCGTCATCCCGTCTGTTTACGTTGATATCTGAAGTAATAGAGTAATACATTCCATTTCCATGTGGGTATGGATTGAATATAGTAACCCTATACATATATGTAAGTACTTAGTACCCTGTTTTTTATATAGCGCAGAGAGTATATACGTAGCTACTTTAAAAAGACGTATGTCCAGTGTAATTATTACATAGATTTTTTGTATTGTTAGTCAAGAGGGAGGTTAACGCATTTCAACACTTTGTAAAATGCCGTGTGCGTGTGCATTCATATGAGATCGATGTACGGACTAATCGTAAATGGGAAGTGACACTTTTACATTCTAATCCTAAGTTGTTATCTCCTTCTCATCCACGCACTCCCCATAGTCAGTCCCAGTAACAGTGGCCTTCGCATTGGAATGGACCCTTTGCAAAAGTACACGCCCTGGCGGAGCAAAAGTGAAACAGGCAATGGAAAATCATACGTATTCTTAAATGGCTTTATTTCCAATATGAGGTTTATAGGCGCAAATTAAAGATAATTGCACAATTAACACTTTAAGATCATTAAATTGGCAGTACCAGGCCTGTGGTGACCGTAAAATTGATTCTCAGGTCGACGTATGTATTTCAACGAAAACCCCGTACCATTTTTATCTATGTCTTTGGCATAGATAAAAATGGTACGGGGTTTTCGTTGAAATACATACGTCGACCTGAGAATCAATTTTACGGTCACCACAGGCCTGGTACTCCCAATTTAATGATCCTAAAGTGTTAATTGTGCAATTATCTTTAATTTGCGCCTATAAACCTCATATTGGAAATAAAGCCATTTAAGAATACGTATGATTTTCCATTGCCTGTTTCACTTTTGCTCCGCCAGGGCGTGTACTTTTGCAAAGGGTCCATTGACTTTGACTTTGACGCTATGTAATGTGTTGAATTAATGCAATATGAAATGCAATGGTTTGGCTTGGTTTGGTTTTGGTTTTACACAATGAGTATATATACTCATACTAGATACAATGTTTTCATATACATAGTATTAATAGGAGTGAGCACTGATGCATTATTTATGTTGCATTCCCTTATTGGCTCATAACTTCCTATTTTGGCGTATCTCCTAACTTTAGATTTGGAATTGGCTTTGGCTTTTATTTCCACGACTGCAGATAGTATCACTCTGCCAGCTATGTACTGCGCTACTCAAGAAGTACCTTCGCCTCCAGCCTCCAGCCATGTTGCATTAACTTTTATGAATGGCATTTTATTTTGGCTTGAAGAAACACGGAGTGCGACTTTGCTTTAATTATTTAAAAAATCATACAAATAAGATGCTGGTTATTATAGTATTGGTACTACTGATATTTTGTGATTGGAAACAAATATTTCTTATGTATATCAATATTATTGAATTAGGTATATAGGTAGGTACGTGTATTTATTGAACGTATTTCTTGTTATGAGATAATGCTCAAAAATACGACTGAGAATTGTAGGTTGCGGTGAATCTTTGGGGTGGCTTAGGGCTTATAGAGCATGCTGTAAAGGATTAAAAGATCGAGACCGAGACCGACTACCGGGAGTCTAACTGGCAAACCGGGTGTTTAAATCTTATTGCCTTTTGGTCGGTTTGTCCCTTGCTGATGGCGTCTTGGCTTAGATTTGGCTTCGGGAGCCTTGTGTGCGTTGACAATGAGGCTCATCTGACAGAGAAGCAAAAAAAAAAAGATTTTTCATTGACATTTCCTTTCATTTGTTGTGTCTAACAGCCACTTATCTCTGCACCTTTACAATGTCGTCGTCGTCTTGGTCTAGTGTATAGCCGAGCCTATACTTCTATACTACAAATTTGTACATGTAATATATTCTTTTTATCTCCGTCCTCTCCTTTGTTTTCCTCATGACTCCTGGTCCTGGTATATTTATTGTTAGACATTTACACTCACAATGAGACATATGAAGCGTATCGAATAACACATTAGAATTTCAATGCACAATTATTATTATGGCAGGGTGGTGGTATGGTGGTGTGTTTAAAAAAAGAACTTTATATTTTAGACGAGTCCCATAAAGAAAAATCATTTTTAACCATGGCATCAATGGCATGGGCTCGAGTTAGTGACTATAGTCTGCTGACTGCTGCTGAGCCGAATCTTTTACAAGTAGCATGATTATGATAATGATAATTGTATTACAATAAATTATTGCTGTTCGCAGGATGAGGTAGCACAGGGAGCGAATTGGGTTATATGGACGATATACCTTCCGAGATATATCCTTATAAGTAAAATTACTCACACATATATATATATATATATATATATATATGGTTTTCACGATGTGATAATTGAATGAATTGAAGATTACGGAACGCTGCTGGGTTGAGAGATGAGAGATGATATATAAATCTTGCTCAGAACGTAACCATCACTATGACCGTGGTATGTATGCCATATGGTATTGGACCGGCGTAATTGATTGTTTGCATAAAATATTAAACCACATAGTTGTTTGTGTTGTATGTTCGAATTCGAAGGTATATTTCGAGCTTTCTTCATTCTTTAATTCTGGTTTAAGATATACTGACCCTTACGCGGGATATGAGGACAATATGATTGAATTTTAAATTCAAGCACGTTCCTTTTATTCAACTGTATTCGTTTAAAGACTGTGTGAGATTGTTATTTTATATTATATTTAATGATGCCTGTAAAGGTTATCGATGCTGTCGAATAATTCTAAGCTATATGTACATTCCCCATACTAGAAAAATAAAATCATGAAGATAAACATACATAGAGTTTCTTATAGAATGTCAAGTATATAGTTGAGGAGTTTGCTAGCAAAACGCGTTAAGTTCATTTTTTCAGAAATTGAGATTATTGGTGTTTAAGAACGACTAAGTACATATAATTCACACCGTGCAATATTACGGGTCAAAGGTCACTAGAACTATTCTAAATAATTCGCTCAAAAACCGTTTTCTGGCAAAACACGTTAAGTCCATCAGTCGTTTGTTGGCAAAACACGTTAAGTCCACTAAACCCAATAAAAACAACTGATTCTTATAAAAAAATATCCTTATTTTCCCAAAACTGCTTCTTGTAATGAAACGAAATTTATTCGCTTTAACATAAAATTCACGTGTACTATTTGTAGGGGATGGTCCATAAATGACGTCCCACAAATTTTAATTTTTTAAGGCTAATCCATCGCCATGTCATCACTTTAACATTGCGTTCATCTGTTATCTTTCCCACGGCATGACATATCATTACTACATGACTAGATTCACATACCCTACCGAAAACGTCATTTACGGACGATCCTTAACAGATCGATATGCAAACTAAATTTCAATTTGTTTGGTACATTTGGAAGCTCTGCTATTTTAATAATACAGAAGGGCATGGTTTACAAAGTAATTAAGAAATTGCACAAAAGAACAGTCGCGTTTCTTATGAAGAAAATAAAGACGTAAGGGGTCGTTCACAAATGACGTCATTGATAGGTTCAATGGGTCTACTTGGCAATCCTATGCTAGGGATAGTCATTTACGCAATATGATTAATCTGGTGACAGGGGGGAACATGGTTTTAAAAATGAATACTTTTCTATGACGTCATTTGTGGACAATCCCTTAGCAAACAACTTCTTTAAGGAGTAGTAGATTTGCACTCGAAAATTTAACATTGGAATGCAGGATTGTTTTAATTAATGCTTACTGTTGTATTTACATGTTTTTAAAAAGTGCAAAATGTTCTATGTACATGTTTTTGAAAAGTGCATAATGTTCTATTTACATTTTTGTAAAAAGTGCATAATGTTCTATTTACATGTTATTGAAGTGTACAATTTATACTTCAATTTTACAATCATAAATTAGCATGCAATTCAATATAATTCAAAAGGTTAATTTTTTGCATTGTTTCTTATGGGTTTTTTGGCAAAACACGTTAAGTCCAAGATTTCAAAATTTTGAATCATTTTTAAAAAATTACGACGCTGCGTCAGATTTGAGTTATTTTGGCTACGAATACACCTGGTAGTATGCAGTTACTGAAAAAAAAATTGCGAAAAAATATTTACGTTTTCACATGATTATCAAAATTTGCGGTTCCTGTAAAGTTGGGCAACATGGACTTAACGCGTTTTGATAACAAAGTCCTCAGTTGTAGAAAAAGCGAAAAAAAAGTTGTTTACAGATTGGTCCTTAATATAAATAGCGTCGCTTCACGGTTGACGGTGCACAACGGTTTGGATGTGATCTATTGATTTAATAATAAATAATAAACTTTTAATCAGTTATTGATCAATAACAATTTATTAAAACTTGTTCCTTTTGTATCCGTTCCCTTTGAACAGAGTAAAGAATGGCTTCAACTGAAAATCTTAAACATGGAACCACATGTGACTGAGCTAGGAAGTACCTTCAAGGAAGCTTCTGAGATGTTGGCCGGACATGATGATGTGCTCAAGAAACTTCAGGTATATAATAACTTTAATTCCTGATACGTACATTATGTCATTGACATTATTATGCATTGCAATAAAGTACCTGGCGTCCATATTATGTGTTTATTGATTTGCCAAATATATACATTGATAGCTTTAATTTTTAAACTTGCAAAGAAAAGCAAAAGCTGGTTTTCTTATCGCTGTATATTATTTGAAGTCGTAGTTCCTATTTACTATAGTGAAATGATTGGGTTACATTTGTAACTACCGAAATTCCCGTCATTACAAATTACTGTAGTGCAAACGACACGATTATAAGTAGGTAATGAAAGTATGAAAGTAAAAAAAAAGACTAAAATATTTTCTAGTTTTGTGCCAATAATGCAATGTGCCATTCCATACCATATGATGTGAGATTAAACTTAAATTCGTTTTTTAATACAAACAAATGCAAAATGTAAATTTACATGTGGAGTGTAACGTGTGGAGCTCTTATATACAAAAGTATGTATTTTGGTTTGAGTTAGAGAAAATAAAATGAAAATGAATGGTGATCACTGAGTTGACCTTATTTCTTGGAGAATGTCTTGTGAATGTATATCGTCGGAGTTTAGATTAGACAAGCTCCGTAATTTTCTTAGTGTGCTCAACATCTGGGAATGATAACGTTTAAACTGTGGATGAGTCTTTCAGAGTGAATCATCCCATGACTAAATTGTATTGGAATTTAGGTTGTGGGTAAGTACTAAAGTAGTGCAGTAGTGCATTGTTTGCTAACGTCCCGTATTGTAACGTTCATCATGGGATGCCACGTTATGCTTCCAGGAATGCCCGTATCATAATAATAGGCAATTCCGCAAAAGTTAATATTGTGCAATTATAAGATTTCTCTTGGACCGTCTTTCTTGCAAGGAAACTTGCGCAGTTCAAGCTCAACAATATAATCTATTCTATGCCCATGTATTTTGACCGTTTAAAATAGTTTAATACGATAAATATTTCAAAATATTGTCATGTTGACCTATTGTCTACCCTCTTTGTACTGAGGCAAATTGCACAAGATTATTTACTAGTAGTTGCTAGTAATGAGTCTATTTTTTTAATGTCAGGAATTTCACGGAGGGGAATGAAAAAGCTCGATTCATAGCTTGTAGTAGCTTTTAAAATTTAAGTTAATAGGAACAAAAAATGTAGATTATAGCATATGGCGCAAAAATCTATCAATTTTGTTATCAAGTTGAAATATGACCCAAATCCAATTTAAACTAGAATCAAAATGAGTTATATCGTAAAAATACTCAATGAGAAAGATGGGTAAACTGTTTTAATGACGAGTTGTTTGGAAAGTGCAAAATGTTCTATTTACTTGTTCGGACTTGTTCCTAAAACAGAGCAATAGTTTTTTTAAAATTGTTTTCGAAAAGTACATGCTCTATTTGGCATGTTTTGAAACATTGCAAAATTCCTTTTTTAACTTGTTTTTTTGAAAGTTCAAAATGCTCTGTTTTCATTTTTTTGAAAATTGAAAAATTTCATATTTCCCTTTTTTAAAGGTGTGTAATATATTCTATTAAAACGATTTCAAGATCATGACATTTCAATATTTTTGTATATAGTGGAGTTTATTTTTAGCTAAGAATGGATATTGGCTATTTTGGTTCTTCACAGACGATATGTAATATGTACCAGCAATTACAATATAGCAGGACCAAATGTTACAGCCTTCAAAATATTTATTCGTATGAAAAACGATGCATTTGGTTTTCTTTAAATTGCCATCGTGTTTTATATATTTCACGACACTGGTAATAATACGCCTACGAAAAGACTAAAATGTACACCTCGACATGTAAGTAATTTGGAAAGGAACGTGAAAGGAAAAACGACTAAAATGTTTTCGCGGATCTGTTTATGATTTCAATGATGTCATTCTCGTATAGAGTAAACAAAGTCCAGTGGAGGAGCTACTACGACAAGCAGACCAACTGATATCAACTCAAAAGCCTCGGGCTGAAGTCTATGCAGCCATGGCCGAATCATTAGGACTAGCTTGGAAGGACCTTAATTTACAGCTGGAGCAACGAAAGGCTATCTTAACTTTAAATACAGAGCTTCACAGGTTAAAAATTTATTATTATTATTATAAAAGCATAATTAATTCTATTATTAAATGACTCAGCTTTTTAAATTTTGCTGGAAATAAATAAATATCTGTATGTCGCATCTGAATATGATAGCTGAGCGAAATCCCATAGATAAATATATAGCTGTAAGTTTGGATTGAAATTCTTGAATTTTATGCCTTAAAAGTTAAGACTGAACAATTGAAATTGCAGGGATCTAGACGAATGTTCCGACCATATAGTTGAAGTAGAAAATTCATCATTTGAGAATCCAGAGACGATTGAAGGATGTCAAGAATTAATTAGTCGGTCAAAATTACTCCGGAAAGCAATGCTCAGCTCATTCCTAGTCTGTCTTGAAGAGGGACAAGTTTTAATTGACAAACTTGAAGAACAAAAAGTAATTGACTCACGGCCGGATCACGGAGTCGTACAAGCACAGTTCTGTAAGTTTTCCCACTTTCCTTCTTGTTCACTGTAAGTCATCATTGTATAAGCTTATGTGGATTTAGATTTGATTTCTTGTACTATATTTTATTTTAATTGAATATTGAGTCACTGTATTTCGATTTATAGAAATTAAAGATTTATTTTATAAAATTTATTTTCTTAATTTTTTTCCAAAACTAAAAATTACAGCAATTTCACAAGTACAGCGGTGGCTAGAAAAACTTCATGACCGTCGAGGTATTTTAGAAGAACGTTTTAAAACTAAACATGAAAAATTGAATGAGCAACTCATCTACCTCAAAATTCAATTCGAAATGGGTAAAATCAAAAACGGAGTTCATGAGAATAGTTTGATTAGTCAAGACTATGGATCTGATGTTAAATCTGTTCAAGATCTGGATACTGGAATCAATAATCAAGTTCAGAATATAACAGTAAGTTCACTTCCATTACTTAATAATAAACGAAAATTGTGCAAACTAAAAGTAAGGAGAAAAAAACGTTTAAAAAATTCTATGAATAACGTCAATATGTTTCCTACTAGGCACTATATAAATCTATATTTATAGCTAAATCCAATATCAAAAACAAAATTGAAATCGAATATTTAATGTATTTACTACCGCTATTCGTTTCTTTGAGAATGTCAAAGCTAACAAAAAATTTTAGTAACGAATTTTCTTCTTGCGTTTTCTGTATGTTTCTGCAGGAATTCCGTGAAAAAATGATTCAAGTTGCCAAAACTCTGGAAGGGACCCGATTCCGACATCTCCATGGAGCTAAATTAAAAAACGAATCTTTTCAAATAATCGATGCATGCAATCAGATTATCAGTCTAGCAGAGGAAATGAGATATAAATTGAGTCTTTCCTTGGAATTCTTAAAGATTGTTCAAGAGGTATGTCCGCAGTACACATAATAATAATATGTCAGTCAATTGTTACAAAAAGCAATATCAGGCCGACAGTATACAATACAGCTATGTCAAAGTAAGCATATTGATAGACGTTGAAGCTTCACACCTTTCAATTTCAATCTTCTCATACCTGTAATCTATCGTCTCGATCTCGGCTTCGGCTTCTTTCATTTTCATCCATTGTGTTAACGAGGTACTTGGCATGCTTACGTTTTAAGTGGCTTTCTTACACACAAGACGTAATACAATACAGCACACAGTAGCATGCTTCAGAGAGATTTTAATCCTATAGTCCTAGTCTCGCCTATCCTAGTTTTAATCAGAGCAATGACCGAACCGAGACGTAATATGTATATCGTGTAGGTGCTTCACAATCCAATTTGTTATTTGTCTCAAACTTCAAACTAATAATATTTCTCATCTTTATTCTATACATTTCTATAGTATCACAACTTCACAAAAGCACCAATAGTGAATGAACTTACATAACTACCTCGATCTCTCGAACTCGAACTAACTACAGACTATAAGCTTATTAAAAAGTGATCTAATCATAATTCCATTTGTCTGTAAATAATTCGTTTCCCTTTATACGTAAGAACCCTTATGATAAGTTGAGAGTCTCTACAAAATAAATCATCACAAAATAATAATGTTTATTATGTAAAATTTAATTGCAATATTTTGATTCTATTGTTCCAGGCTGAGGATAAACTTGATAAGATTGGACCTGAGCAAAGTGAAGACACAGTGAGGAGAGTGAATGAAATCACGGCTACGCCACTAAATAAAGGACAAGTTCTTCTCAATAGCTGGGGATGGGATAATTCAAACACCAAAGTATGGATTTCCAAAATTATCAATAGCTAAATTATAATGTTATAGACGTAAACCTATGGATATGGCTACGTACTCACAAACCAACTTTTAATTTACTGACTAATTTTACGCTTGACTCAACAGGGCGTCCGCTCAGCTTACGACAAATTACTAGGAAAGAAGAATGCATTGATTGAAGCAGAAGATGTGATTTACAAGACAGCTATTCTAAATGACTTCCTTCAAGATTATAACAACGTAAGCCTCTGACTATATTATGTCATTATAACATGTGCCTATAGATGATCCTAGATTACTTTAAAGCCTTCATTTAATTTTATTAAGCTTCCGACGGCTCCTTTTACCACAGCAATGTGACACTGTCTACATAAAACTTAAAGTTTATTTTCTGTCCTAAACTAATTACGCGTAATTACTTATAAACTATACATCTCAACTGAAAGTCAAATCTCATTCATTGGAGCTACGGGATTCTGTATTTCGTTAACTGTATTATAATGCTTATTACTGATCACAAGAATTTATGGAGTACAGTAGCTAACGATAATATTTCTAATAATGTGTTTTGATGTTCTGTCTGTATAGCTATACTCATACCTAATTGCCGTGGATGCCTTCTTAAAATCCGAGGAACACCTTCAGCTAGGTCCAGATCTGGAACCTGCAGAGTCACTTCGAGACACGCTCATGTCTCAGTTAACAGAGTTAGACAGTAAACAAATGGTTTTTGACCTGGATGAAGAGATTAAAAGTGATGACCTGGAAGAAAAAGTGTCAACATTGAATGCATTTATGAAGAGGCTCGTGAACATGAGTGAGGGGAGACTTGCTTTGACAGAGTACTTCATTGAAATTCTCAATCAAGCCGCCCTCATTGAACATCAGTTATCAGAAGACGAAGAAGATGAGACAACGAGTAGAAGTGGTCGTAGTAGTAGTAGTGCCACGACAATAGTACAGTCAACATCACAAGTTCCACAGAAATGGAAGGGAAAGGAGCCATCCGTTCGTTCCAGCTCCAGTTCCAGTTCCAGCGCCAGCTCAAAAGGAGTCCCCCGCTCGAATAAAATATCAAAGGACACCACAACTCTTGAGGACAAATTGATTAAATTAGAGGATTTTGGAGCTGGCTTCCTCGAGGCATGCTCTGAGGTTTGCCATTTTCCATTTACACCACATTCTCTCGCGCAAATAATTATTTTCCTTCCACACTTATACATTGTTGGATTTATGTAGGTAGGTACGGACTTACTTTACATAGAGAGGGATTTCTATTTTTACCAAAGCATCTGCTGAGTTCTGTAAAATGTTTCCCCTTCCAATTTCCAAATCTTTTTGGTAACCCTCCCACTCCCATTGCTCTCCGCTGTAGACATTTATAATTATTCATACCTGTTCCGTCAATTTATCAATTATTGTCTCTCGTTTGCACTTTCACGGTTTTTCTCCTCTTTATAATTTGATTTAAATCCACCTCTATTTGTCAGGTTTATGAGTAAATGTTAACTATAGCGTATGGAGCATATAGCAGTGCGTTGCTTTAAGGCATGAGTTCATTTCCATATGAATTTATTTTGGATTTAGACGCATGCACACACGGAGGGGAACTAGAATATAGTAGAAAGCGTGATGGAAATCAAAATACAATGAAAATAACATTAAACATATGAGCATGAACACTTTCATGCATCACGAACTCTGATAAATCTATTAAAATCAGAGCCTTGCGTTTACGACCCGACCGACGCTTCTTCTGGTCCTGGTCCTAGTCACAGTCCTTTCTGAGTCTTAGGAAAATGCAAAATTAAATGAAACAAGGATTCGTACATTCATAAACGTTGTGGAATAGGAAATTAAATCTGGAGTCAGAGAGAGAGAGAGGAAAGTGTTCAAGTCTACTGTCTGGGAAATTGTTAGCCTAGCGTATAATTATAATTTTATGTAGATGGATATATGTACTAATATTTGTGTGTAAATGCTGGTAATTAATTAACTTCTGGAATTTTGGCCAGTCATTCCATATGCTTAACATGCATAAGTAATTTATTTACCATTTAACTAGCTTAAATTTACATATATTTTTATTGCAATGCATCAAATTATCTTGTTCAAATTGAAGCTGTTCATTTCTCCTAAACTACAAAATTCAGAATGAAAACAGGATGTACATTAGAATATTAAATTGTCCATATATGTTGCGTAATGACATGTTCCTAGCTGTACGCACATATGGCTTTGGCCTATGGGCATAGGAGGCAGTACGTCACGATTTTAAGGTTGTTCACTTTTTATTACTGGAAATAGTGATAGATGTACCTACATGAAATGCACAAAAGCATTTTACTTTCACTCATTTTCTTTATCGTGGGAAAGTCACTTTCAGTTTCATCAGACCTGAGGCGAACAACTTTGAACCTGAACCCATACACCCTCCTGTTTGTTTAGTATTTCAAAATACAGAGAGTGATAGTAGATAGTTCACAATTTCCAGGAAGCACCCACGTTCATCTCTGAAATTCGAGCGCTACCCTATACTGATAGTACGAACTACAGGAACTGAAGCAAGACGCGTATACTACATATCTCCCCACACATATAATAAATACAATAAAGACATCAAATGGTGAAATGGAAGCAGGTGTATTGGAGATCCTTCCTAATGATTTAAAACTATAAAGTAAAGAGAATGTCTCCTAACATTTGTTCATCATTCCCTGTGCGTGCTCCACAAAGTGTTAGTGTTCCGTGTTCACTTATTGAGAAGATGTTATTGCAATTGCTATTGCCACCACCAACGCAACTTGCTGTGCTTTAAGGGAATACATACAATATTATGTGAGATAGACAGGAAAATTAAATCACTGGCAAGCAAACTGTATTTTCAGCTTCGATTTTCCGCCTGAGCGACTTGAGCCATCACAATAATATATACCCACCACCTATACTTAGGTACGTAGTGCCTACGTTAATTTACCCAAGCGTATAAATTTCATACCCGGTTTTCCACACTCCAGTCATCATTCTCATCAGGTGCTTCGATCTGTACTCCTATGTTGAGAATCACTAAATTTCCGGGCCGTGATGGTGACGATGGATTTGGATTCTGTTTTGTTGCACTTCCAGAGTCAAAGTCAGAAGTGTAGAATTTTAGAACTGTAGAAAGGAACTTTATCTTTGTCCCAGTACCTATGGTACTTCTGTCGAAAGGTCTGTGAATATAATAGAAAATAGAAACAACATTGATATAAATATATAGATAGTCAGTCATGCAGCAAGATACTAATATGCTTACCTAGGTTACTCTATTAATGTCACACTGTAACATGATACCTCTACACTACAATACAAACTGCAACTATAGCCTGTACTCAATTTAAAATATATTCGCATGATTATATCTCTGTGAGCATATTTGTATTGACAACTTTTTTCTTTAATTTGAATCCGTATGAATTATATCAATATTTTAGTATAGATGATAACATCTATACTACACAGTGCACACGCAGAATAAAAATACATTTTGCACGTTCAATTGTACTTTGGTAAATCCTAGAACTAGATTTCGTTTAAAAAAAGTATTTGATCAGTAAAGTAAAATGTAGTTTTATATTTATAAAACATTCAATTTGTCTGATTTCAAACTTTCAAAATATATTATACATGCATGCTACTTATTTATTTTGATTCTCAAAATCGCTGGTCGTCTGTTCTGTGAGTGAATCTAAAGGCGATAAAATGGCGCGCAGTGAGCTTTCAGAAACAGACCTTCCTTATTATTTTTATTATTATTAAAACGAAATAACAAAAAAAACAAAATAAGGAAGTTGAAAATCTGACGGCTCGGAAAGTGCTGCGCTGTGCCAAAAGTAGAGCAAACGCCTAGGAGGGACAGAAAGTGAGCATTTTTTTAATGATCGGTTACGCGTTATAGCTTTTAGCGTTTGGCCATTGAAATGTCAAAGGAAAACAATGTGCCTTTTATTATATTCTGTGTGTAAAACGAGTATGGTCATCTCCTCCCTACAAATAGTGAGGGTGGGAGGCCATATCCGAGTTTACCACATCCCTTCACCATATGCATCTATGAAACCCCTGTAAAATATGGAATAATTTAAATTTTTATAATTTAATGAAAATAATGTGGAATATGTGGATGTGAAAGATGGTAAGAGTCAGATGGTAGTATTTAAGTTAATAAAGAGGGGGTGTTCCACCACTCCGGAGGAGGCCGGAGACCTATGAAGATGGGGGAGGGAGGCTCAACTGAAATTCCAGTTGAAGCACTCCAGCATATCTACAGATGGTAAGAATGCTAATTTTACTTATTTTAATTTTAAATGCATAATTTATTTTAGCTAGGATTTATGCTTAAATTTCAAACGTAAGGATTCCAAGGGCAGAGTAGCTCGGTGGCTGAGGTCAAGGCTGAAGATAATGTCATCCACGGCCCTGGCTTCGCCACCGCGAGCTTCCGACTCCATGAGGGACTACGGAACCACATCGACCGTTGACGGCAAACGGAGCATGTTCACGGTCGAGGGTTCCATTGTCCCATAAATTGGAGATTCGGCCTGCCCGGGAAATTTTGCCAATTCTATTTGTATTACCAATGAAGATGAGTAGCGGAAGGAGAAGACTTATTTATTTTGCTTCTCATTGCAGGAGGACAAGCCGGCGTGAAGGTTGTAGGCCTGGAGGACGCTTGACATCCTCCCATGGCCCTCAGCTCCAACGCTACTGGACGGGACGGACAAGGGACGGAGACGGACGTTTGCCCTGCTGAGCGTTCCAATTGACAAACGTCCACCGTCCCCGGCACTCCAGTTCAGCAGCAACGACTTGTCCTGAATTTTGAACCAATTGAAGGTAAGTTTTATTTTTATTTAAGTTAACTTTTATTATGTTTATATTTCAGGAGGGTCGTTGGGGAAGTGGTGCTGGCTCCGTGCCCAGCAACCACATCCAGCCCAGAAAGGACGGAGAGGTGCGGTGGAGAGTGTCTGCCGAACTGGGGAAAGCATGCGACAGACACACACCGCACCACCACCATCAGTTCAGGCCGACCAACGACCTTGAATTTTTGGATGCCAATCAGGTAAATCGTTTTATTTTTACATTTTATTTTAATTAGTTTTAGTTTTCATTTAGTTTAGTTAGTATTTCCAATTAGGTTAGTCGGGGAGGTTGGGCGAACGATGGCAAAGCCATGTTACAGGGAATGGCGAACAGTGTCCATGCTCCACCGTCCACTCCAACTTGGAGGACAAACCCGCAAAAGGCAGCCAGTGCTGCGGGTTCGTTCCTTCCAGTCTCCCCTCAATTTTGATTTCATTTTTGTTGATTTTTGCCTACTTTGTTATATGAACCGAAGTCCCTAAATTACGTCGAGCGGGTTCAGGGAACCACTGCTGACGACTAATGAATAAGTTAATGATTAACATGCAAATTATGATAATTGATTTTATATTTCTTAATTTCTAGATTCAATGTATGGAGATATGAGAATCAACGGACGGTTTTGCCAATAAATGAGAACACTCAACGAACGAAGATGAGAAGGTAAGTTTAAAGGTAAATGTTTGTATTAATCATTAAATTAAAAGGAAAAGAAAAGTTATATTTCCTAAAGTAATATTTCCCAAACGACGTAAGGTCGAGGGCCACAACTGAATAATAATTGTTAATTCATGTTTTTGTTTTGTTTTCAGGTTTTCGTCCAAATGATTTACAATATAATGGATTACAATACAATAATTTATAAACGATACGCTTACGGGTGCCACGGGTGTGGCACCTGAGATTTCCGATTCCAGGTCCAGATTAATTACAGGTAATTCACAGTATATATTTTGTTATTTCTAATTTATATAATTTGGTCCAATTGACCTCAAAGATTCAATTATAACAAACTTAAGAAGAACTCGTAGAGAGGAATCGCGAACACAGTAAACACCATGAATAAGAATAGGAAAATATAGAAATTATCAGATTTTCTTTCTTTCTTGATTTTAGGTTCTTTTTGATGGCACCAACAGGAGCCATGGGGACAATCCCCTTTTGCTGTTCTTATTCCTTTCGGAGTCTCCATGTTCCTCAATTCCTTTCTATTCATTTTTCTATCAATTTTCCAGAAGGGAAAATTGAAAAAGAAATTAAAGATTTCGAAGGATTTTTGGAAGAATTCGTGTCGGAAACCCTCTCTCCTTCGCGGCGTGATTGTTTCTGCCTTAGCTAGTTCGCCACCGCTCCTTCCTCGCTTCGTCTCCTGTCGCCTCGGGAAGCATCATTTTAATTCCTTTTGTGGCTCATAGACGCTGCGTGGTGGAGGGCTGCGAGTTGTATTTATTTTATTATCTCCTTCCGTGGATCTTCCTCACTCTCTGTCAGATGGCCGATGCTGTCTGGAGAATTTGAGGAGAATCTGTGGGAGGACGTGTCGTGATTTCTATTCCTTTCTCATCATCCCCTCGTAGGGCTCCGTGTCCTCACGGAGGGTAGCGGCTGAAAAGATTGGAAATAGAAAGCACGACACACAATTATATTTAACCTTGTTATTATTTTTAGAATGGACTCTGGAATTTGGGAATACGATTAGTTTTCTGAAGGAAATAAAATTTTTGAACTCTGGACCTGTGGAATTTTGGAATTAATTCATTTATAACCTTTATTTAGTCATATTGGCAAAAATTCATTCATTTCATAAATTCGCATATAAAATTTTTACTGGACTTGGAATGGAATTCATACGGAAATCTGTTGAGCTTCCTATGTCTTAACTCAAATGCATAACGAAGTTCTTTTAACGAAGATAGAGTTTTTATTAATTAAACAATAACTTGGCAATTCATCTTAAGATCCTATGACTTAATTATTAATGCATAGCGACCTGATTCTCATCTTAGTTAATTCATATTTCATTTGAAAACGCAAAATTTTTAATTAGTCAAGTAAATTGTGTTTTATACTCTATTCTACATACGCCTAAGGAATATTCTACGGCTAATCTTCTAATGCGTAAAAATATAACTATTCTGGGCATCTATTTTTAGATTTGAAAATCAAAAGAGATAATAGGAAAATGTAAGTGAAATGTAATTACGCTGATTCCCTAAATAATTAACGTAGAGATTATAAATTCATACAAATGCCGTCCAAAACAAAGACATAACTTTTGTTGAGATCATAAGAGAATAAAATTTTAATGTAGAGATTACTTTTATGAATCTTATAGTTATTAACGGAGATAAATTTTTATTTTTAAAGAAACACCGCGGGTCTTGAGACTATTTATTTTCACCGGGTATTTGGTTTAATTCATTAATTTTCGAAGTTATTTTCTTTGAGGGGAAAATTTTAATGGGGATGAAGGATCCTTGCTAGGGGAGGGATGTCTTCTTCGTCAACTGGGGGAACACTAATCATTGCACGAACGGGAGTGGGATCCACTGCTATTGGTTGTTGGACATCCTGCGGATTGCTAATCGATTCTTCCTCCGGATTATCGGGATGGACCATGGGGAGGACGTGTTGGATGGGAGCTTCTGGAGATGCTTGTGGCATAGGTAGATGTAAATTCCCTTGTATTGCAGCTAAGCGTAATGGAGCATACCATTCAGTTTCTTCATTGGCTAATAATTGAACCGGAGGAATAATCGCAGGCACGAATACAATTAAAGTTTCTGTTGGGATTACGGGTGCGAAGCTTCCTGGCCCTGACTGATATTCATATTGCAGACGCACGTTTAGATTATTAACGTGCATGGCTAGAAGATCTCGGAGACCGTACGGATTATTTGGTCTCATGATCGTATTAGTTCTTCCGGGTCCCAGCCATAATTCAAATCCCGGAATGACTTCGAAGTGGACTCGATATGGAAAATTTGACCTGGGATCCATGACCAACATCTGGAAACGCTGCTGTAGATAAACTTGATATACTATGGCAAGGGCCAGAGTCCTGACTGATCGAGCCCCCATTTGGACATGGGGCATGATTGGTCTTGGGTTGTCCGCGAAAGCTGGAACCGTAATTGTTGTGGGGTTCGGATTTTGTACATTCAGACCCCCGTGACCTATCTGAGTGGCTTTATCCTGCGTCTTCATATTTACCCGTAGTGCTGCTACATCTGCGGCTGTTGGCAACTTGTAGCTAGTGGAGGTGGATGGATTGATCGAGGGCCCTGGTTGAGAGGTTGCCAGACGACGTGTGGGTTGGTCGTTTGTAGGAGAGGATGGTGAGGTAGGAGATGCTGGCGAGGGAGCTGGACGTTGAATACGTTCTGTCCGCGAAGGGAATGGAATTCCTCGTCTTTCGTAGTCTTGACGAATAAAATCTCTATCTCTCCTACGTTGATCAGCCCATGACATTTTCTTTGGTCCTCGTGAGTAGGGAGAATATTTACTTTGCTCCGAATAATTTAGAGGAGGCCGCCCACCCAATGCTGCAATACCTCTTGGTTGTCGGCTCACTTCGATGGAGGCATCCGGCGTTTTCTTTGATGTCGGAGTACGACCTCTCGTCGAAGTGATTTCATATTTTTGGCCGACAATCTTCGGTTTTCCCTTTGAGGTGGATGGCTTTGGTGCAAAAATGGGAAGCGGCTGAGGAGCTTTTGAGCCAGATTTCAAGAGGTGAGGGCCGGAGCTCGAAGGAAGGGCAGATTTTGCTGCTGCGATGGCAGCTCTTGCTATTTCTGCCGTGATTTTCGGGGCTCTGATTGTTGAGCGGGACGATGGAGGAGCGACGGTCCTTCGTGCGCTGGAGGGACCTCCCATCTGGATGACGGTGTTGTGGGGAGATTTCGGTACTAATTTCCATTGATACCCAGGCCGTCCCTGGTTTTTGGCTCTGTAACCCGGATGTCTTTGTCTCATGCGGGCATGTTTATTCCGGAGCAGACGTTTTTCAACTTCATTTTTCTTTGTTGGTCGCACCGGGACATATTCCATACTGGGATCATTACTAACGGGGCGATTTTTGTTGGTTTGCCAGCGTTCGCGTCTGACACGTTTTTGTGGATTTTGTGAAGGTTGAGGACGCGGTGGCGGAGCTTTTGATGAAGTTGAAGGCGTTGGGATTCTTGGGCCCAAAGAGACCCTTGGCGACCTTCGTGCGAAGCCTTCTTTAGACGGGTCGTATGCCCTCTTTACTACTTCTTCGATTCGCTGTTTTTCTTCATCTGTATCAGCGGTTGTTTCTGCTGAGGATGATGATGAAGAAGGAGCATACGACTTCTTTGGTACTTTCTTAACCTTTTGTTTTTCTTCATCGGTGTCAACCTCGGTTGATCCTATGGAAATAGATGACGATGAAGATGGAGTTAATTTCCGCGGTTTGTTTGGGTTGTAGGACTGTTTTATTTCAAGCTTTAATCGTTGTCTTTTCGTTTCTTCGGAGTCAGTAGATGATGAGGAAGATGAAGATGAGGTTGAAGACGAACGTGAAGATGATGAAGACATCTAATTATAAAAGAAAAGGGAAGAGAAACTGGAAATGATTAAATAGTTCACTTCTTTTTAGAAAGTCAATGTTTTCTCCTCTCCCGAAGCACTGATTATTTGAGATTAAAATGAGTTCAAACGTCGATGTGTCATTGGCGTTTGCATTTTAAATAATGTTTTCACTTTTAACTTTTAATTCTCTAAACTAAGTTTCTGATCCTGAAGGGGTCAGAAGGGAAAATTTCTTAAATTAATTGTAGTGATCTCTTATAATTTTATGATCTCTGTTTTGGAGGTTCGCTCTTAAACCGGCAAAATTTGTAGCGGTGGCCACCACCGCAGTGACCACAACGTCTTACTCTTTTCTTTTTAGGTGGTTTGAAAAGGGGGCAATCTCGAAAGATGTGCCGAATGTCCCCTTTTACTGACTGCTCCCTACAATTCGGACATTCCCTAAGCTTCGAACTAAATTTATTTTTAATGACCACATTGTTAAGATTATTTGGTCGCTCGTGGGCTTGGCCTTCGGCGACTAAGTTATTTTCTTTTTGCGCGGAGGCGGAGGCTGAAGGAGCTTCCGAGTCTGCATTAACTTTTGAAGGGAATTCCGGATCTGGGTCCCAGTTTATGGTGTTAGTAGGGCTCTGTGGTGAGATTCTGAGCTCCTGGGTGTCTGGTCCTAACCAGAAATCTTCTTGATCGGAGGGAACATTCCCCTCGTCACTGTCGCTGAGTGATATCTCCATTCATTACTGCGATATAGGATTTCATTTAATTAATCTTACATCCTACCTAATTTGAGAGATATCATTTAAATTTCGTTATGTTTTTATTTTTATAATTTCTTTATGATAATTTAGTATGGAGGTTCAGGAGTGGGATTCCGCATGTGAGCATTAGTTTCCCAGTGAAATACTTTTGTTGGAAATAATCAGGGATCCAATGCTCATATGAAAATCGCAATCCTGAATCCCCTCGTAATTTTATACTAAGGGTTCGAATTGTTTGGAAGGGAAATTTTGTTTTTAAAGAATTATTGAGTATTTAAGTTTTTATTCTGAATCTGATGGTGATGGGAGGAAGTGAGAAATATTGTCATGCATTCTTCCCATGCACTTTATCATGCTGTTGATTAACCGAATTGATTTTGTATTTTCCTTCCGGGTGGTGGGAGAGGAAGTTGGTTCCTTATCCCTTCTTTTACGGGGTTTCGGAGGGGGATCTCTTCCTTGAGCAGCGGAGCTAGTGCCTTGTTCAGGGGCTTTGGAAAGTGCTCTTCTCGATCGAGTGGCTACTCCAGGTCGACGATCACTGTCCGTTAAGGTGCGAGGGGTCACCTCGCGATTCTTTCGCCGTTTTTGCTTTTTCTTACGGCTTACAGATTCTTCATCTGTATATGAACTGGGATCTTCAGTCGTTTCTACCTGAGATTCAACTGTTTCACTCCCGGAAACCTGTTGAGCTTCATCTCTTTTTGGAGATTCAGTTCGGGATTTCCTCTGAGTGGGGGTCGCATTGACCCAAAAGCTTTCACTATTTCGCTTCTTTCTAGGGGATTTACTTGGGCGAAAGTTTGACTGAGGTTCCCTACTTGGGGCAGAATGGGTATTTTCTTTTCTGCTATATGTACTCCTTGTTGGAGTGTAATTTCTGGCTTCACCGAATTGTGAAACTGGGTTGTTAGGAGGGGATGGGGTTCTCTCTCCGCTGACTCTAGTAGGTGGGGAGTTCTTGGATGAAGAAGTCCTGTCCCTACTCCTATTCGGATCACTCCGAGTGTAATCCCTGTGGGATAAATTTATATTCAAGTTAATGTCTTGTCTTGGAGAAGGTTGAGTGGAAATCTGATTTTCCTGTAATCTAGCTCTGGGAGATTGACTATTTGAATGAGTCTGACTTTTATCTTCCCTGACCTGCGAATGGGAGGGGCCAACGTGAGAAGGCGAAGTTATATTCGCACTTCCGTGATTGCAAGAATCTTCGGCGCTCTGAGGCGGAAGTGGAATATTTTGAGTTTCCCCAGTCCAAGAATATTCGGGACACCTGGGAAACTGATTTTGTTCTTCCCTAAAACTAGCTTGATTTTGAGCCGTGGGGCTCAAGATTTCTTCAGCAAGACTAAGATTTTGTGGGGTACGATTTAAATTAGAAAGGGCTGAATTTTGGGGTGAGGGGTTGTTTCTAATTACCGGCGAGGTTATTGCTCTTGGTTCTCTGCCTTGGGTATGATGGGAAATCTCCCCTCTACTTACTCGTGTATTTGAATTTAGACTACTCTCAGTACTCCACGGGATTAGCTGATTTTCAATTTCAATATTGTTTTGCATGCGTTCAAATCTTTTTCTAATATTTTGAACTGTATTTTTATTGAATGAATAATTTAATTTTAACTTTGTTGGTTGGATTATTGAACTGTGAGGCGTTCCAAGTGGTTCGTTCCTCGAAAAATTTGGGGGGCTGGAATTTCTTTCCGCACCGGCGAAGGAGCAAGTGCCCTCCATGCGGGTGGGGGAAGGAATTTCAGCGGAATAAGGAGGTTCGAAGTCGCCTTCGGAGATCCTTTGTGTGGGAATGTCCTGATGGTTGGAGCCTGCAAGAATATTGTGGCTGCTCATCTCACCATCAAGGACTTGAGTTTCCTGTCTATCATTGTGAGTCGAGCTTGCAAGAATGTGGTGGCTGCTCATTTCATTATTTTGATTGACCGGTGCGCTGACGTGGCTTGAGCTTTCGGAACTGCTCAAGCCACTAATAGCATTGGGAAGTCGTATTGGACCAGTGGAGCTCGAAGCATCGCTTAGTGGAGCTCTTTCTGGTTGTACGATTTTCTCCAGATCTGATGGAGATTGTAAAGAAGATGTTGAAGATTTGTCTGAAGTTTGGACCCGATGTGTACGTCCATCCGAGTCTTGTGCAATGATATTCAGACCATCCCCGACATCACCCCCAGGCGTTTTACTAAACGCCGACATATTGACGAAGGATGGACGCGAGGGTCCATGTTGAGGAGGGTGAATGTCGGGATTGAGTGTAGTAGGTGGAGGAGCACGGACGTTCCAAGAGGAATGAGAACCATCCGTACTTCTCAAACTCTGTTGGTGGGGATGTGATGCATCTGTGTCATCACATCTCGGTGGTAATTGTTCAGAAGGTGGAATATATTCCACCGGGGTTTCGACATGGAGGTCTGACGAATAATTGAAGTCCCCTCGGGGTAGTACATCTACAATAGGGGTTCCATTTATTTGAGGAGGATCCTCAGTGGGATCAAGACGGGGCTCCGCGAGGAAGACCTCTTCCGCTGGGACAGGCCGTAAGTCATTCAACCAGTCGGAGTCAACGGCGGATTCCTCCGGAGCGGGTAGGGGCTCCCCTGTCACATATTTACGTAAATTATGGCCATGGGTTAGACGGAGCTGACGTTCCGGCAAGAAAACATTTATGTCTACATTGTGTGGACATAGGAAGTAAGAATGTATATTTTCATTAACACTATAAATTTTATAAGGCCCCGTGTATTTCATAACAAATTTTGATTTGGTCCCGGCAGGCCGCGTGTAGTTGCGCTTCCAGACCAAGTCACCTATTTGAAACCTTACAGCGGGATGCCTTTTATCAAACGCTAATTTTCTCTTTAATTGACTCTCGCAAGAGTTTTGAAAGGCTTGCATACGGACGCGAAACATTTCGCCTATGCGCACTTGTTGTTGTTCTAAGTCCCACTCGGGACTCAGATGGTCATCTAATAAATTTAAGTTACGATTAGGAAGGCTGATGCCATGAAGAAGAAAGTAAGGAGTGAACTTAGTACTAGAATGAGGTGCGCTGTTATAAGCATCCTGGACTGCTGGGAGTTTTTCATCCCAATAACGCCTGTCTTCGAATTGTAACTTCTTGAGTATGCTGCCGAAGGTAGAATTTACTCGTTCACAGAATGCGTTGGATGATGCATGGTATGGAGCAATGGTGATGCGGGTAATGTTATTTTCTAGACAAAATTTTAAGTATTCGTTAGCTATGAAGGCACCTCCATTATCAGAGACAATGCTCTTCGGATGATGTTGTTGAACGAAGGGTATTAGATGCTTGGCAAAATCTTTCCAACTAGTGGAACGACACGGAAAGAGCCAAAGAAAACGAGTGCATTGATCAATGATGGCTAGGATATATTCATGTTGTCTAAAGGTTTTGTCTAGAGGACCCATATGATCTACCGATATTCTATGGAATGGAACTTGAGGTGTGATCATGACGTGAAGCGGTCCCTTATTTTTGCGGTTAATCTTCGCGAACCTTTGGCAAGTTTCGCAGGCGCGGCATACATTGAGAATTATTCGATGCATATTAAAGAACCAAAATTTGTTCTTCAGTATTTGTGTTATCTTGTCACTACCTAGGTGAGATTGCTTGTGGAAATCCTGGGCTGCTTCCTCCGACAAAGGATATGGAAGTACTGTTAGCCACATCGGACCTAAGGGTTCATAATTAATATGTTGTAGAAGCCCTTCTTCTGTGAGCTGATAATCCTTCCTGTATTTATTTTCGCCTTCGAATTTATTTGCCCTATCTTTTTCTAATGATTTTATAATTTTGAGGCATCGGGGATCGAGCTTCTGGCTAGCGACGATCTCGTGATCTAAGTCAAGGGTAGCGAGGTTCGGGTGAACGATCTCAGCATCCCGGAGACTACGGAGGTGAACGGTGGTTTCGGGCTCTCCCGGATTTTTCCATTCTTGAGTGGGGATATCTCTTGGTGGTCTGCTTAAACCATCAGCCATTTCATTATTCTTGCCTTTGATATGGTAAATCTTGATGTCGTAGGAGCTCAATTTGAGACTCCAACGAATGAGTCTTGAATTAACTTCAGATGTCTTGAGGATGGATGTCAACGCAGAATGATCTGTGTAGACATGGATTGTCCTGCCCAACACTAGTGAATGTTGTTTAGCAAGGCCATGGATAATAGCGTAGCACTCTTTTTCTGGAGTGGACCATTTCAGCTGCGGACCGGTGAGTAGATGTGAATGAAAGGCAAGTGGCCTTCGAAAACCATCGATGTTTTGTACGAGACAAGAGCCAATGCAAAAGTCACTGGCGTCCGACCATAGTTCCAATTGACCATGGGGGACTGGAAAAGCAAGTAGCGGAGCTCCAACTATGAGCTGTTTAAGCGTGTCAATGGCATTGCGACAAGCGTCATCAAAGTTGAATGGAGCATTTTTCATAAGCAATTTGAAAAGCGGACGAGCCACATGAGAATATCCATTTATCATACGACGGAAAAAGTTAGAGATCCCTATAAACCTCCTAATCTCGGTAGTGTTCCTGGGATACGGATATTCGACAATAGCCTTAACTCTCTCACTGTCGATCCCTATGCCGTCTGCACTAACCCGATGACCGAGGAAAATAATGGAGGGGAAGCCAAAGAAGCATTTGGTAGGCTTCAACTTAATATTGGCTTTCAAGCAAGTGAATAGAACCTGTTCTAACCTCTCGAGCATCTGGCTAAAGCTGGAGCCGCCGAAGCTCGTATCGTCTACGTAAGAGGCTAAAAAGTCACAAAGAAGTGGAAACCAAATTTTATTCATTATTTGCTGGAACAAGGTTCCAGAATTTAAGAATCCAAATGGAAGACTAAGGGGTCTAAATACTCCCATATGGTTTATATAGGCGAGAAGATTTTGAGAAGCTTTATCAAGCCCAATCTGCTGATATGAATTGGCCATATCAACATTGCAGAAGTGGGTACAACCGAAAAATTTTGCAAATAAACTCATTAAGTTAGGTATGGGAGCTGCAATGGGTTTTACCCTTTTATTGATGTCCCGATAATCTATTACCGGGCGCCAATCATTTACACCTTTCTTTACAACTAACATTCTAGATACTGTGGAGCTTTGACATGGCTCAATGCTTTTGCGTGCTATCCCTGCCAAAGTTTCGCGTTCGACTACCTCCATGAATTTCTGAGACATGACTGTCGGATTATGAATCATTGGAGATTTGTCTAACATTTCAATACTAGCTTCCAATATTTGACCTGTTAAGGGATCCTTTACGGTCTCATGAAAATCTTCAGGTTGCAACCCGAAGACCTTATGAAATTTGCTGAGGAGATCCCTCAGTTGGTCTTTCTCTTCAGGTGCCAATTTCTCGTAAATTTTGAATTGTTGAAATTCCTCATCGGTGAGCGCTTTGCTCCCTTCGACCGAGGACGGCACTGGAGTTATTTTCGGAGTGCTTGGAAACTGCTGTTGATCGGTGTTTAGATGAAGCATGCGTAACTTATGATGATCGGGTGGAATAACTCGATAGGTAGTTAGAGAAGGTTGAATCGGGAGAATGATCTCTTCAGGATCAGAATTAATGAGGTGGCATATGCCATGACCGTTTTCTATTCGTAAGGCGGGTTCAAGAACTTGAAGCCCGAATTTTTGAAATAGAAGATTATTGGGTTCCAAAAGGATATCCCCATTAAAATGCCTATCTTCCACGTACACGTTGACGGGATTAGGACGGTATGCCTCAATAGAGAGTGGGGTGACGGTACACAATCTTAATTTAAATTGAGGTAACAGACACTCAGCTCGCGACGACATACTGGTAGTTGATATTGTTTGTACCTCATCGTCGGAGGAGCTGTCTGAGCCGTATGAAGGGCGGATGGTGTGGACCACGGATTCCGTGTCCGAGCCATCCCCATCCATAGGGGTTATTTCTGTTTTAATAATTAAATTGTAAAAAGGATCATCAATTAAAGGATTAAAGGCAAATTGAAGATCAGCATTCACATCCGATTCAGGATCTATGCTATCTGTTCGAGTTATTTCCTTCGATACCCTTAATTTCTTAACATTTGTTTTTCGAAGATGAAGGCAAGTTCCAGCTGCGCGTTTTAAACTTTTTCGTGGAGGCGGCTGATTTTCGTCATGTTCAGGAGGAAGGAAGGTCAAAAGACCTTCATGACATAGTACGTACGCATGATTTTCCCGAAGGAGGTCCATGCCAAATACCAACTGGTCATTTGCTTTGTCCATGACGAAAAATCCCCACTTTATCCACTTATGAAATTCCTCAATATAAAGGATGAGGAATACGAATTTCTTTATAATGTGCTCCTTGCCATCATTAATGGATAATATGGCCCTGATGGGAGCACATGGTTGCACTTTCTTCTGTAGTTCTAATCTAATTAATGTACGAGGACTGATGGTGCTAATTGTGGCTCCTGTATCAATGAGGGCTTCGACTGTGATTTCTCCGCCGTGTTTATTTTTAACTGGAAAAGAACGTCGAATTTCCATTTCGACTCTCGAAAAAGTTCTTACATGTTGAAGAGATCCCGCATCGGGGACTTTGAAGCTGTCATCATTAGTGATGATATCGTCGGAAGTTCTTATATTGAAATCAAAAGCGGAGTCAGTATCAGAGCCGTCATTGATAGGAGATGTGGGTGCTGAGTTGTATGGTGAGACTTGAATAGACTCAGCTACCTCTGGTAAAAGATAGGGAAGTGAAGGAATGTTTAGGAAAGGCACCAATTTAACGGATTTATTTAAGATATAACTAGGAGGTTCAGGTTCTAAGGCAATATCAGTGAGAGGCGATTGGGGGGGTTCTAAGGAATCTACGCCCCCCCTTTCGAGTTTAAAGAATTCTGATTTGAGGAATAACCGAAAGATGCCGAAGTTCCCTGTCGCTCAGGTGGAGGTTGATCACTGGAAGACATCGAGGAAGCTCCACGAGTGTTCAAGCCTCTTAATGGTGCTCCACTAGAAGGATGGTATTCATCCGGTGGAGGTTGTTGATTATATTCTCTATAAGGTGATTGCATAGGATATGCCTGTTGATATATAGGTTGTTGTTGAGGTGCGAGATACTGAATAGGAGCAGGTGCATACTGTAATGGTTGGACCTGTTGCTGTTTTAACTGCTGAACCGACTGAGCTAAATCCTGCAAGAGTTGTACCATGTTAGGATCTGTGGTGGCCGGAGCCGGTGGAGGATTGGTATTGTTGGATTTATTTCCTCCTGAGGATGTATTTCCATTTGCTGTTTTGTTAGGAGTGGTACGTGGTTTCGGAGGAGGAGCGATGCGGCCTTGTTCCTTTAAGAGGATTAGGCATTTGCGAGCCCCGTGATTCTCCTTACCACACTCCATGCAATTCATGCGACCTTTGGAGTTTTTAGCAGCATCACATTGTGCAGAGGTAAACTTGGAAGTATCAGCAGTTTGATATTCCAGACCGTCCCAGGCCACATAGTAATCTCGGTGAAGGACATCGGTGGGTTTCTTTTGATAAGGATGTTGGACTTCGGCTTCGAGTCCTCTGATATAAGCCTTAGGGATGGATGCCGACGCCGAGTTATTCTGGGCACTGGGTTGGTTTAGTTTTGCCTCCTGTTTTTCCGCAATATGACGTTGCATGACTATGCGGAGGCTCTTTTCAGTGGTGCACTGTTTCGCTTTTTCAGCAATGTCTGGTGGCAATCCCTTAATTAATTCGCGCATCCGTTTTTCGGGGTCCATGTGGGGATCAATAAGATCCAAACATTCGCCACGGATGGCTAAGAAATCTCGAGCGCTTTGATCAGTTTTATAAGCAGTGTTTGGAAGATTAGCCTCGGCACGGTCTGCGACATAATTTCGATCGAAATAATGAACAAGGGATCTTGTAATTTCATCCCATTTGTCCGCGCAGTGATCGAAATCGTCATAATCCATGCGGGATGTAAATCTATTTTTATTATTCCGCCACCATTGAGCCGCTTGATGGGTGAAGACCCGGTCAAGTCTAGTTATTATAGCAGATGGTGGCAGACCATATAAACATACTAAAGAATTAGTATCAATTACCCATTTTCGAGCTAACATTTCTCCGTTAAATTTGGGTAATAGATCAACATATTTGGTTAATTTGTAGTGATCATACGCAGCAGGGTTCATATGCCTATCTGTGCTTCTCCCTCTTGGAGGAGGTATAGCAGGAGGTGAAGGCATACGCCTGTGACCTGGTCGCCCCCAAGGGGATGATGGGAGCTCTTCATCAGAACGACGAGACTCATCACCACTATGAGGGGATCGATTTGATCTATGACTACGGCTGCTACGATTTGATCGTCGTGGCGGCGAAGAATCATCTTCATGAGATCTATTATCTCTGTGAGAGCGTCGGGGAGACGGCGAATAATCCCTATGGGATCGGCTGCTACGACTTGAGTGTCGTTGCGATCGTGAATGGTCCCTATGGGATCTATGATCTTCCTGATCTCTTGGAGGTTCTCGTTCCCTACGTGCCGAATTATGTCTCGATGTTGAATGAGATTGTCGACCCTCATCATATTGTTGACTCCTGCGTGAATGACTCCTGTCCTCTCTCGGGCGTGATGCCAGTGGAGGAGTAGGAGTTCTAGTTTCGCGGTGAGGACGATGAGGTGGACTATCGGGTTGTCTAGAACGAGAAGTTCGGGGTGGAGTGAACCTTCTATCATCGCGATGATGAACAGGTGGACTCTCAGCTCGATGAGACCTTGAAGATCTTGGTGGAGTATCTGGTCTCTCGCTGCGGTAGCGATTCGGAGGACTCTCTGGTCTCCTTGATTGAGAATGTCTAGGTGGTGTAGCCTGACGAGACGATCTAGAATTATGAGTAGGAATATGACCTGTTGTAGGTGGTGCTGGATTTGATCTTTCTCTATGGGATTGACTTGTGGAAAAGGGAAATGGATCCCTAGATAAATATTGGCGCGGAGAAGCATCAGTTTCCCGATGTCTTCGCAAATCGATTTGAGGATACACATTGTCGAAATTCACCTGAGGTGCACGTTGGGGTATATTGGGAAAAGGATCTACCCATGGGGTAGGTTCCCTGGATCGATCAAATCTGCCTTCGTATGTGAGCGGCTCAACATTGCTACTTACGACTGGGCGTTGCTGAGGCCTGTTTGATGGGCGAGTTTCTCTTGTAGGAGCATGTGCCAAATATACATTCAAATCCGCTCCAGGAGGAACTGGTGGTAAAGAGCCAAGACCAGAAGACGGAGTTTGAACTGTATAGCGAGTTTGATTTGCATCGCGGCTCTGTACCAAAGCGGTGCACGTAGGTGGCACTAGAAGATTCCCCGTGGGGTTATTCTGCTGAGACTGCCCCATACTACGGAATGGAGGATTTTGAAAATGAGAAGGCCTATTATTTTTAGGTCTTTGATTTTGTTCTTCATCCAAGTGAACAGATGCAAGCGCGGCTCGAAGCTGCTGTTGCGAGACTGGAGGAGTGGGAGAAGGAGCCGGAATGATCCGCCGATTTCCCCCTCCTTGTGTCGACTGTTGATTCGATGTTAGGGTATTAGTGGTCTGTATTGGAAATGGAGAACGTGATCGATTTAGTGTTGAAGGATTGCTGCGTGACCTTTCTTTAGGTTGGAATGTATAAGCTTCCCCGGTTGATGGGGTTTCCAGCAAAGGATTTGTTCCATGGGGAAAGCTCATGAAGGACCATACGGCAACTTCCAGAGTGGTATTATTTTCCCTAGCAAAATCTACTATTCCCTTGTAGAAATCTTCGTCTAATGCACGGACCATAAGCTCACTATGAGACAACGGAATTTGACGATCGTCGTACCATCGTTGCATATGTACGTTTATTTGTTCTCTCGTACGAGAGGTGACCACGGTGGGAAGTGAGTGTCCCTCCGGTTCGTCAGCATACTTCAAGATGGGTAATGGACGCGTGGACGAAGATGAGGTTTGGGGACGCTCCATTAGTACTTGACTTAAGCCGTTGGCTTTTGGTGGAGGCCCCTCCTCAATAGATCTTCTATGAAAGAAAGGATCAAGTTCAGAAATATCCTCATGATCGAGTAGAACTCGAATAGTTGGATCTATTATAGAACGAGATCGATTCACTTCGATTATGTAGCCTGGAGTTACGCCATCGCGCAAAAGAATCCTCTGAGGATTTATGGGAATAGAGATTCGTCGGCCATTGAAAATTAAGTAATTTTCATGTGGACCATATGCCTCTAAGGCGTAGTGAGTAATGCCGTTACAATGTTGATCGATGTGAGCGTCCAATTCAGATTGGTTGGGGTCATCAAGATCGGAATCTCGGGGATTCTGATCTGTTTGGACCGAACCTTGGTCATCCCCGGAGGGTAATGTTTGGTATGAAGACGTCTCATCATCTTGATTTTGTTCAACCCCTGGAATTTTCTTTTTCTTAGTCACTCTCGATTTGGAAGTCGATTGTGATTTAGAATGTGAAGAACTTCCAGCTTTGTGGGTCTTATTCTTAGAAGGAGATTTATTAGAAGTTCCTTTCTTCTTGCTTATATTGCTATGAGGTTTACCGTTGGGGCCGGGTGTTTTTGGTACCACGGTGTTATCCATATCGGATGCGCCGCTGGAGGTACCACAGGCATCGGTATCCTCTATATCTACTATGGGAATATTGGTGTCACCTTGTTGACTCATGGTTAAAATTCTAATTGAGGTAAATGTAATGGAAAAATTTTGAATATTTTCGATACTTGAGAAATTCGAATGCATACACTACTTTAATAAACTCCTCGGAGTTTTAAGAAGCTTTAAACCTATCTATATATTTTAATATTATGCTTAACTATTGATGAAAATTGGTGAAAGCAAGCTTTCTCCGCTTTTCTATTTTTCCCCGCGGTTCTTATCCTTATATAATGGTAGATGTACTAGATCATACCAAGTAATGAAAACTATTGAGAAAGAAAATTATCTATACTTATTTCGAGTATTTCTGGCTAACTTTAATTTTTGGTCAAGGACCTTGTAACTTTAATTCTTTATTAGGGATCGCAGTAGGGGAGAATCAGTCCGTTAGTGTCGGATTTCTGAAGATTATATCCGTGCGCTTCGGGCTGTTTTCTCCGGGAGATCCTTGTAAAATGAACTTTCTTCCCTTTCACTTTTTATTTTGAGAACGGTTTGAAGTTTATAGGTGGGTGAAACTTGTGAGAATACTCGCTGGCTTGTGTAGAGGTCGGAGACGGCTTTTCAGCTTTACGCGGACCACCACCTGTTCTCAAGATTGTAAGGGAAGGATTAGTGACAGTTCGATTTACAAAATATGGGAATTCTTTAGATTTTATTATGATTATGAATAATCTTATTTATGCTTCCCCAGAGGGGTACAGGGGTACCTCTGCAAATCTTTGGTGTCTCAGTGGCGATTTGAACGGGGCTTGAAGCTCTCCTAAATACTTAATACCACAGTCCGAGGTAGGCCAAAGATTTGTTCAGTTCCTGCAGCTCCAATTCCGGGAAGAATAAATTGATGGTTTCAAATGCGTAGAGGGCAAATATGATGAGTACACACAGTTGCTCAAAATCGATTGTTGAGTGACCTCCAGAGAAGAACCAAGTGAAAGCGTCTTTGGTGAAGGCGTAAAATTGTTCAGGCGGAACAATTGACATGGATTTCTAAAGAAATGTGACTCAGAAATAAATTTCAATATTAGACCTCAGAATAATTGATTTTCATTTAATTGGCGTGGGTAATTTTATTTTATTGTTTTTCTATGTATGACCGCTAGTTTGTTTTTAAGGAATTCGAGTCACGGTTTGCGTCCCGAATTCTTGTTAAATGATCTCTACGAAGAATTTGTGTAGTTGTAGATCGAGAAGCTGTTCGTCTCCCAATCCACCAAGTCTGCAACTACAAGATTCACAATTAATTGTTAATGAAATCTATATTATGGGAGGGACGCCTTTATCAACGAAGTTGACGGCGTAATGGTCTAAGACCTAAGGATTTTGTGCTTAATACGATTCCAAATAACTTTCCAATGAGTCCTTATAAAAAGATTGGATTGTGCCCTGCCGATGCAAAATTCTCTTATATGATTTAGGACAAATATTATGAAGCCAAGAAGTTGTACTTTTGTCAAATGCCTATGACCTACACGTCTATGCCAGGTGACAACTGAAGCTACGAACTTACGAGGAAAATCTGATTCTCTAATCAAGTTGATTCGCTGCATTCACTCTGGGGTCACTACAACCGTAGTTATCATATGCCATGCACAATTGAAAGAACTTTTGAGCTTGTGGGTATGTCAAACTTGGACGATTTATGGCTATGAAATAAATAAATACTGCTTCTTTGAGCTGGGGAAACCAATTTTCTGCGTTTAGATGTGGGATTGACGTAGCTATTGGACCGTTCAAACCTGTGCGCAGTTTTAATTTGTGGAAAACAAAATTAATAAAAGAAGTTAACTGGGCTTCAGTAATGATGTGTTTTCCCTCCTGTGCAAACCAGAATCTTATGGCGGCTTCGGTTCGAGTAACCAATTCTGTAGGAGTGGGATCACTCATTCAATGATGTTAACTTTTTCTATTATGGAAAAGAAAAGTTGTTGTTGACAACTTACGATGGGAATGGGATCTAAACTAAGAAACCAGTGAAATACCGCGGCTTGGTATTTCCTACTGAAGGATTGGGAATTAAATCTGGGAAGGGTAATGGGAGAACTTTTATTCTCGCGCAACCCCAAATAATTTAAGACAAAATCACGAAAATTCTCAGTGCTAATCGCTGAGAAATGTTTATGGCCTTCGATGATGTGCCAATAAATTATTTCTGATTCGATTCTTTTTATTAATTTATGGGGATTATCGAAGTTCATAAACGGAAATATACTATCTTTTCAACTATTATTACTCTCGAAATTTTGTAGATCTTGATCATGGGCAGCTGCCATAAACAGATATTGATATGCCCTGTAGGTTGCCTCAGGTTCCTCGCAACGAGTACGAAACCAACAATACACCGATTCAGCGTAAAAACGTATGTAATTCTGCTGAGTTAATCGTGTATGGGTGGTTGCTACTGGAGAATCCTTGTCCTCCTGGATTTCCAATCGGGCAAGGACAAATTCGAGGAATATGTTCTTTGAAAACTGGGTATGGGTTTGGTGACCTACGTTAGTATACCAGTCGTTGATGTGTGCTTGGATTTGGAACTTAAACTCGATCGGTGTGCCGAAGTACATTTATTTAATTATTTATAACTGAAGCAAGATGATAATCCAAAGATCCACCGTGTTCGTCAAAGAAATTGGTAACGGTGTGGAATTCTTCTAACTGATCGAAAGTCAAATGATGACGACCGATGCTACAATACCAAGTGAAAACGGCGTCTCTGAATCTCGCTGGAAGAGTTGTGATGGTAAGATGGGAAATGTCAGTTTCGATCGGGCAAGAGGGATGATATTGGATACCCAAGAAATTTAATATAAATATATTTAAGAAGCGGAGTTCGGATGCGGGGAGAAATTGGTACCCAATAATGGTATGCCAGTATTTCACCGAGTCCGTAAGTCGCTTAGCTAAAAGAACAGGATCCCAAGAATTCATTCAATTTCACAGTATAAATTATAAAGTCTTACAAGTTAATAAAGTCGTATTTATCATATGCTGTAAGAATGCCAATAAGATCGTCTAATTGAACGGTTGACAAATAATTATAACCTCCACCGAAATACCAAAGGAATACCGCCTTCAATAGTTCCTTCAAGAAATTTGTATTTTGAAGGAACGGATTTTCCTGGATTGAGTCGGTAGGAGATGCTTGAAGGTTTAATTGTTTAAGGATGAATTCAATGAATAGATTTAATTCAGATTCGGGAAGATATTGATGAGCAATAATTGAATGCCAATATCTTATGGAATCGTTAATACGTTGGACTAGGGCAAAGGGGTCAAGGAAGGGCATTCGGGGTTATATTACTGTGGGAAAAGGAAATCGATATAACAACTTAAGAAAGTAATAAAACCTCTGAGTTGTTGATCTTCAAGGAAAAGGAAACCTTCTTCTTCGTACCACTGGAGAATCGAATGAATGAGTAAGGTTTGTATGTTGAGATGTGGGATATGATTCATGGGATTATTCAAAGGAAGATAAATTCAATTCTGATGAATGGGTAGGATGCTCTAAATTAATTGAGGTTAATTCGTCGTAACTAAGGACAACACTGATGAGGACCTTGGTCTGATCCACTGATAAATGCTTATGACCGATGGCAAAGTACCAATCCACAAGGGCAAGTTTTATCTTATTGTTGAAATTGATTAAGTTCAAATGAGGAATTTCCTCGTTGAATAAAGTACCGAGTCCCTGAGGGATTTCTAATTTATTTACTACAAAAACAATAAGATCCCTGAGTTGTGCCTTAGTACTTTGAAATTGGCCAAGAATTTTATACCAACGACGAATGCTTTTGTCTATTCGTTCAATTGCCCAATATGGGCTGAGATTTGACATAAGAAAATTGATTACTCAATATTTTATTTTGATTAACACACAAATGGGGTCGTGTTGAGATACTGATTGGTGACGGCCAATAATATTTCCAACTGGTGAGGAGTAATTAGATGTCGTCCCAACGTAGTGTACCAACACTGAATACCCTGATTAAAGACAAGGATAAAATCAGTAGAAGGTTGATATGTGATTGGACTAACAATAGGAGAAGTAGAAGTCTCTCGTAAACCTAAATGGTGATGAATGAAGGCTATGAGAGTACCAAGTTGTTGAGAAGTGATAACTTGATAATTGACAAATCGATGCCAATATTGCAGAGCTTGTTCACTTCGTGCTACCAAAATTACTGGTATGACCAAAGACATATATTTTTATTCCCTTTAATATGTATGGTCGGAAGTCGATGCGGCGTTATCAACACTACCCTGATCGTAAATTGCTATTATTGCTAGAAGTTGGCTGACTTCCTGGTCGGTAAGATATTGGAAGCCAAATACGTAGTACCAACTTAAAATTGAATATCTTAATTTTTCAGGAAAGTTAGATAAAGTTAAATGGGGAATAAATGCTGCTATTGAATTTGTGACGGGTGACCGAAGGCCTAAATACTCGGTCACAAATTCAATTAAGTGATTAGTTTGGTCTTGGGATAAGTATTGATATCCTGTAAGAGCAAACCAATAACGAACTGATGTGACTATACGGTGAATCAAAATAGTAGATAAAAGAAATGACATACGGGATTTATTTAATTTTAATTAATATTGAAAATTCTGGGGGCGTTATAAATTATAGAATTGAGTTCGTCGAACTCGAGTACCTCTACAAAGAATTGTTCCAATTGATCAATGGACAGATATGGATGTCCAATCTCTTGGTACCAACTCGTTACAGAGATGCGAAAACGATCTACAAAGTTAAGGTAAGTATGGGGAGATGAAAAATCACTAATGGGTGGATTTGGTAATCCAGTGATGCCCAATTTGACAAAAATATAATTAATCAAATCGTCTACCTGATGTAAATGTAAATATTGATGACCGTATAGACTTTCCCAGTTGGTTATGGCAGCTTTGATGCGAAAATTTAATTCGATACTTTCAACAAATGACATTCAATTTTAATAAGTATTAACGATCGAGGTCGTGGCGAAATGCCCGTTGTACGTTGAATTTGGACGATTCGTGATCGTCCCTGGCAAAAACGGTGACGAATAATTCGTTGACTTGAGCTGGGGTCATATACTGAAACCCTATCTCGTTATGCCAGCCCCAAACTGCAGCTTTAAATCTTTGGGTGAAATTCTCCCAAGAATGGGGAGTCGGGTAATGGATAGGTATTGCTTGTGGTACGTCCACAAGACCTAATAATTCTAAAACGTGCGTGATCAAAGCCCTAGCTTGAGGTAAAGATACGTGTTGTAAACCAATGGTATCGTACCATCCGCCGATTTCTAACTTAATGCGGAAAATTAAGGCTGAATTAGAAATAAACTGACTCATGAACTTACAATTTTCCCTGGTATTCTTTCCCTAAAAATTCTTTGTCGTCATTAACAATCTGTAACACAACATGCATTAACTTTCCTAAATGAATTTCTCTGATGTATCCGAATTCAGACCACCAACCAATGAAACTTGTAATTAATTTGTCACTGAATCCGGGTGCACCTGGAAGTAAGAATTCGGTATTGGAAGTTGATGCGGCTTGGTCAAGGTTCAATGTTTTTAACAAATGTTCAATAAGTTGATTGACTTGGCTTTCGTTTATAAGTTGATTACCTTCTACTTGGTACCAACGTCGAACAGCCTGAGTAACGCTTGATGCAACAAGATTTCTTACAATTGTAGACATCAATTTCCAATATCGAAGGCTTAATTTAATAAGTTACTGAAGGAAAGGAAGGTGAAAGGTTATTATGCCACCAGAAATGAGCAAACTCAGGGTAATTCTGGTCTTTGAAGAATTTCAAGGTGATACGAATTACACCGAAGAGTTGCGGTTTGCTGATGTATGCTTTTCCAACTTCGTTATGCCAACTAATTATGCCGTTAACGAAATGTCGGAGAAGTTCAGCGGTAATGGGTTGATACCGAAGATTTTCAGGAAGAATATGAAGTGTTAAGCAGATGTCGTTGATGACGAAGTTCACGAAGGAAATTAACTGAGGTTTTGTGATATGCACCCTGCCTTCAGCCCTGTGCCAAAGCCTTAGAGCTTGAATAATTTTATTGAAGAAATTGTAAGCTTCTCTATTAGGATAGAATTCACTAGGATCGTGTAAATTTTGCATTAACGTACAGATTCCCCAAAGGAAAATTGAATATAAACTGGATAATTATTTATGAGTCCAATGCCCGATGGAAACTGATAATGGTCTCCACAAAAGATTTGAGTTGAGATGCTGATAAATAGAGATATCCAATCTCTGTATGCCAATTAATAGCAATGTGATGAATTCTCTCCTCGAAATGAGGAAGAATAATTTTTATTTCAGGTAAATTAAGAGGAAATTCGGTTACCGGTGTGAGTCCCAAACCGTCGCACACAAAATTTATTAAGACTGCAACTTGTAATTCAGATAGGTACTTGTGTCCTGTGACCTGGTACCAATATCTGATTGATCTATCTACGTTATTTACTATAATAGCCTGACCGTGATCAGACATACACTGATTCTACTTTCTGAGTTTGGAGAATTTTCCTTCTAAAGGAAAAATAAAGAATTGGGAATTGAAATAAATTGAGAATGGGTTGAAGGAAGGTCTTGGACCTTACAACTTCACTTTTCTCTTGACGAAAATATTAATGGGAAATTAGAGAATGTTATGAGGGTAATATGAGCCTATGATTACTTACGCTCTACTTAATTTGTAACAAGCCAACTTACGATTATTCCGGTGGTGTGGTTCTTCAACCCGGGTTGATAGGAAGCGGCTTGTTTTTCTTCGGAATTCCTTCTTTTTCCTGTTTTGAGGATTAAGATGCTGAGGTCCTCGACGACGGTATTGAAGAAAATTCCTCTGGATCCGGCGATGTTTTACCGTTGGTCCGGTTCCTTCTAATTGAAATGGAGTCCTTTTTGAGAAAAATCCCTGATTTGTGACTAATGTTCTAATCAAGTACTGAAAATTTCGGTAAGCACATCAATTAAAATCTGATCAACATAATTATCCCCAATATCCAACCATACCAATGCACTGCCCATGCGTTTGCATCCATGTTCCCTTTCACCATGCGCCACTATGATGAGGGAAGCATGGCCTGGGTCAGTGAACCCACCCGGCATGCTAATACCGGCATGTAGATTCGCCAACCTACCCCACATACGTGTGAATCGCCCGGGTTAAATTCCCCTGTTTTATAAGAAGAGATTTGACACTATGGGTTTTCCAGGAAATGCAAAATGAAAAGGAAGATGTAATTTACCTTTTTGCAAGACGGCTGCTTTTGGTAGGTCGAAACCTGGGAATCTGGGATGTCCCCGGATGGAATTTTGAACTCACAATTCCTTCTAACTACTGAAGAGGTCACTTTTATGATATTTAATTTGATATTTTTTGACCTTTTGGCTTTTTGATGAGTAGCTGCCTGCTTTTAACAAGACAAGGCGGATAAGCTAAAGCTACTGATTTCAATTCTCGGGAATTCTTGTGCGATTTTCCCGAGGTAAAATTTATTGAAGTTCACTTAAAACAGTGAAAAAGATGAAGATGAACTTTTCTTCAATAAGGTGTTTACACTTTTCAAAATGAAAAAGAAATTTTTCGAAAATGATGTGGATAATTCGAAATGAAAATTCGGATGAATTTAAGGAAGCTCTGTTTCGCATTAAGACACACTACGCAATGAGTGATGCTGGCGATTTTACGGTGAGCTGATGAAATTCACTTGGCAGTGGCATGGTCATGGTTCGCGATGTTGCCAAGTTTATACGGGTGAACGGAGACGGCGCCTTGGTTGCCTCTCGTTCACTCTCCGGCATAGCAAATACATGGCCCAGTACATAAGCGCTGATGGCGTATGTATTTACGGGGAGTTCAGCCGCAAGGGAGATGCTGATGTTCCCGTTCGTAAGAACGGCAACGTGGCGGACTTGGCCGAGCCCACCGCAGCATCCCGGCAAATAGCGGTCTTCTATTATGGTCGACTTGCTGTTTTGGACGGGGCTATGAGTATTTAGATGATACTCACGCACTATTTGAGAAGCCAAAGGGCAACTCATACGAGATTCGGATAGGCGGCGTTGGATTTCGAGTTTGCAACCTCGAATCCTGCCATTATTTAACGTCTTATTTCAGGGAATAGCTGTGGGTGATCCCTACAATACCTATATATACATATTTATTTATTATGTGGGAATGGTATATGGTAATTTCCCTATAGGTCTATGAAGAATTTTATGTTTTCGTGCGAGATTGGCGTACGATTCTTTCCCTGCACGTACATACTAAGTTTTGATTTTTATTTATTTTTAATAAAAAAAATTATGTTTCCGGATCAGAATTTTTCGGAGTTTGTGATGCTTTTGGTGACGGGGGGGGTAGGGTTTAAGCCTACCCCGCACCTTATAAAACGAGTATGGTCATCTCCTCCCTACAAATAGTGAGGGTGGGAGGCCATATCCGAGTTTACCACATCCCTTCACCATATGCATCTATGAAACCCCTGTAAAATATGGAATAATTTAAATTTTTATAATTTAATGAAAATAATGTGGAATATGTGGATGTGAAAGATGGTAAGAGTCAGATGGTAGTATTTAAGTTAATAAAGAGGGGGTGTTCCACCACTCCGGAGGAGGCCGGAGACCTATGAAGATGGGGGAGGGAGGCTCAACTGAAATTCCAGTTGAAGCACTCCAGCATATCTACAGATGGTAAGAATGCTAATTTTACTTATTTTAATTTTAAATGCATAATTTATTTTAGCTAGGATTTATGCTTAAATTTCAAACGTAAGGATTCCAAGGGCAGAGTAGCTCGGTGGCTGAGGTCAAGGCTGAAGATAATGTCATCCACGGCCCTGGCTTCGCCACCGCGAGCTTCCGACTCCATGAGGGACTACGGAACCACATCGACCGTTGACGGCAAACGGAGCATGTTCACGGTCGAGGGTTCCATTGTCCCATAAATTGGAGATTCGGCCTGCCCGGGAAATTTTGCCAATTCTATTTGTATTACCAATGAAGATGAGTAGCGGAAGGAGAAGACTTATTTATTTTGCTTCTCATTGCAGGAGGACAAGCCGGCGTGAAGGTTGTAGGCCTGGAGGACGCTTGACATCCTCCCATGGCCCTCAGCTCCAACGCTACTGGACGGGACGGACAAGGGACGGAGACGGACGTTTGCCCTGCTGAGCGTTCCAATTGACAAACGTCCACCGTCCCCGGCACTCCAGTTCAGCAGCAACGACTTGTCCTGAATTTTGAACCAATTGAAGGTAAGTTTTATTTTTATTTAAGTTAACTTTTATTATGTTTATATTTCAGGAGGGTCGTTGGGGAAGTGGTGCTGGCTCCGTGCCCAGCAACCACATCCAGCCCAGAAAGGACGGAGAGGTGCGGTGGAGAGTGTCTGCCGAACTGGGGAAAGCATGCGACAGACACACACCGCACCACCACCATCAGTTCAGGCCGACCAACGACCTTGAATTTTTGGATGCCAATCAGGTAAATCGTTTTATTTTTACATTTTATTTTAATTAGTTTTAGTTTTCATTTAGTTTAGTTAGTATTTCCAATTAGGTTAGTCGGGGAGGTTGGGCGAACGATGGCAAAGCCATGTTACAGGGAATGGCGAACAGTGTCCATGCTCCACCGTCCACTCCAACTTGGAGGACAAACCCGCAAAAGGCAGCCAGTGCTGCGGGTTCGTTCCTTCCAGTCTCCCCTCAATTTTGATTTCATTTTTGTTGATTTTTGCCTACTTTGTTATATGAACCGAAGTCCCTAAATTACGTCGAGCGGGTTCAGGGAACCACTGCTGACGACTAATGAATAAGTTAATGATTAACATGCAAATTATGATAATTGATTTTATATTTCTTAATTTCTAGATTCAATGTATGGAGATATGAGAATCAACGGACGGTTTTGCCAATAAATGAGAACACTCAACGAACGAAGATGAGAAGGTAAGTTTAAAGGTAAATGTTTGTATTAATCATTAAATTAAAAGGAAAAGAAAAGTTATATTTCCTAAAGTAATATTTCCCAAACGACGTAAGGTCGAGGGCCACAACTGAATAATAATTGTTAATTCATGTTTTTGTTTTGTTTTCAGGTTTTCGTCCAAATGATTTACAATATAATGGATTACAATACAATAATTTATAAACGATACGCTTACGGGTGCCACGGGTGTGGCACCTGAGATTTCCGATTCCAGGTCCAGATTAATTACAGGTAATTCACAGTATATATTTTGTTATTTCTAATTTATATAATTTGGTCCAATTGACCTCAAAGATTCAATTATAACAAACTTAAGAAGAACTCGTAGAGAGGAATCGCGAACACAGTAAACACCATGAATAAGAATAGGAAAATATAGAAATTATCAGATTTTCTTTCTTTCTTGATTTTAGGTTCTTTTTGATGGCACCAACAGGAGCCATGGGGACAATCCCCTTTTGCTGTTCTTATTCCTTTCGGAGTCTCCATGTTCCTCAATTCCTTTCTATTCATTTTTCTATCAATTTTCCAGAAGGGAAAATTGAAAAAGAAATTAAAGATTTCGAAGGATTTTTGGAAGAATTCGTGTCGGAAACCCTCTCTCCTTCGCGGCGTGATTGTTTCTGCCTTAGCTAGTTCGCCACCGCTCCTTCCTCGCTTCGTCTCCTGTCGCCTCGGGAAGCATCATTTTAATTCCTTTTGTGGCTCATAGACGCTGCGTGGTGGAGGGCTGCGAGTTGTATTTATTTTATTATCTCCTTCCGTGGATCTTCCTCACTCTCTGTCAGATGGCCGATGCTGTCTGGAGAATTTGAGGAGAATCTGTGGGAGGACGTGTCGTGATTTCTATTCCTTTCTCAGTGTGTCCTGGTTCCTGGTCCTGGCGGTGACACGTTCTCTCTAGTGTTGCGTCAGTGTTAGCTACTGTTTATAGTCGAGTCAGAGTCTGTCCTTTCACTGTCCACATATTTAGATTCTGGAGCTTCGGTACTAAATACTACACAAAGGAGGAAAAGGAAATTATGCTTATAAAATCATTAATTCTATTATCAATTTTGCTGATACGAGAGAAAAATTAAATGAAAGTTGTCATTTAATAAGGAAGGTAGAGAAAGGAAATTGAGTAAAAGTAACAAATTATTGTTCAATAAAATAATAATATCCACCTAGGTAGTATAAAACTGACGATGAGACACATGGTTCAAGTTGGCTTTTGAGAGGAGGATGACGACCGTCCCCAGGACCGGTACCTGTACCGGCTTGACTATTGCTTATTAGGTTACTATATAATATTATCGAAACTGTAAAGTGTGTGTAGACTTCCCTTCAAGATATTTCGGGAAAAATTGACGGAAGTAATGGAAACATGTGCTGGGCGGATGCACTTCTTTTCATCGTCGATGACATCAAATCAAATGCTAATAGAAAATAATGTATTTACTCTATTTCTCTACCTTTCCCCTTTCCTCTCAAGAAGCTCTTCGTCTTCGTCTTTATTTTCGTAGAAAAGTTTCCTTTTTACTTTGTGACTTGGAAGAATTTTATACTTTCTCCAAAATAAATTGTATGATGTAGGTAACTATAGGCTACCTTGCAAATCTACAGTACAAAAAGTCAAGCACCTATTTGAGTCCTCCACCATCATGTACCATATTCAAATACAACTACTATATAGGTACAATTAAGTTAAAACTCACCTAATACTTATCGTTACTACACAACTATAGAATACGTCAGATACTTATTACCTTGCCTTGCATACAAGAACTCACACTCAATTGAGATTTGAAGGTTGAACAAAAGATAGTCGTAGTTAGTTAATAACAATACTCACTATAGGCACTAGTCACTACACAGATACTAAGGGAAGGGTTGCCAGTAAAAGCTTCTGAATACAATGCACTATAAATTGCAAAAGTAAAACTATTAACTTAAAATGAACATTACAGGCAGAAAAAATAGACTCCGCCTTCCGAACAGAGCCAGCCTGTCTGAAAATCAAGGAAATACTCAGTAATATCCAGACAAGACTTGACAAAGCTGCATTGGCCAAAAAGCAAGCTGCGGATGCGGAGGAGATGAATCGAGAAATTTCAAAAGTAAGAAACTATTTTTTATATCTTTTATCTGTAGTAGTGCACAATTATCCAATTTATCCATTTATTTCCTTTTCTCCTTGTATTCAGGTAGGTCAAAATCCATACCCCCATTATATATTCTCACTGTTCCCAATATGTCATCCCCAAGGCCCTTTATACCAATGCTGGCATTGAGTACACCCACTATAAGAAGCAGAATGTTTGACATACTTACGTGTACCGAACCGAACTCACTCACTAGTCCGCTTTCAGGCCACGCAAGCTTTAAGCAGGAATTATTTACCAATAATATAATATTATTAAAAAATGTTGAATGTTAATTATTGCACTTATACTTTTACTAAACAATTGTGTTCTCATGGGGGTAACTTTTACATGAACAAAGTTGCAAGTATGAATATATGAATAAGCGTAACATCACAGACAGGCAGAAGCCACCGGCTATCGAACAATAAATCTTGGACTACTGTATTCTAGGAAATATAAAAACGGTTTCTTTCATATGGAATTTAACTTGCCAGATTCTGAACCAACTCACTGACTAGTGAGTCACCCGTCCTGCAGTGTGACACGGATGCCATTTTACGAATCAGTGCCCCACATAAGAAAAGAAAATGTTTGCTTATGATATATATTTCAACTGGAATTAAAATTATAACAGTTAACAAAGTTCCATTTAACGTGTGCATGTGCATAATCTTGTAAAGTCAAATTGACAAATCCTGGGCCCTTTTAATATAATATGTATTAAATTTCGCGCATTACCTCGTCCGTTAGTGGTGTGTACTGGCGGGAAATAAAAAAAAGCCTTGACGACGATTGTATTTAGCAATTGCAGTGCAGTGAGTTGAGTGCAGTACTGTCAGTCAGTGTATCAGTGACCGCAAAATAAACATTGCAAATTAGATAGAATGCATTCCTTCTGTGAGTTCATACTATTATTTGTATGCCATTGCTAGTGCAAAATTGAGAGATCCGTTACATCTAGGTTCTGTTTAGTGAATACACTTATAGGCGACTTTGCTTTAGGATTACAAAGACATTTACAAGAGTTAATTATACAATGGCTTTTTGGCAGTAACCATGATAACGGGTGACGGGATTGGGATTTCCCATCCAAGTTTCCAAGTTTAACGTAGAAAACAGCCTGCCTAGTTTTTTTTTATATTTCCGATCACTACTACCTACATAATAATAAATCTTTTAAAAAACGCATTTAATATGTTTGAATGTTTCCTAGAATCTGTTCAAGGAACTACGATCAACGATATGTGAGACCCGGGGCAGTACAGTCAAAACTAAAGTTGTAGGCTGTTTGGCTGTAGGAATTAGGCTACGTAAACCAAAACTAAAAGGCAGATTAATACTGTTGACTGTAGGCACTAGGTCAAACTTTTTGAAACATGTATAAATAATTTTCTTTGTAGTTAGACGCTACACTTTGCACTGTCAATGTGAAACCAAATCAGAGATGGAATTAGATAAAAGATATCCTATCCTATGCTAACTACGATAACCAACACCAACACTAAAGATAAACGAGATGCTAGATTGAAGATGAATAGAGTAATAGTTGATCGTAGTGTGCTATATGTATGTGATACAAGTACAGGGAGTGGATAGGGTTCAGCTATTAAAAAATACTCAGGATCTATCTGACTTTTGGGGTGCTAATAAAAAATAAAACTAGAACACAGAACAAACCGAGAAAAAAAATTTCCGAATCAAAGTCAACATGTGTTCTCAGTATGTGACGCCGTAGATACATTTTCTCTGTCAGGCTGCCAAACAACTTTGACTGTATAATACTGTTCTATCTCATACTATGTGGTAGTAATTGTGCGAAAGATGAGTAGTTTTCAGTTTTGCTTCTTCTTCTTCATCAGGCAGTGACAGCTACATGAATTTTGAAACCTTCTTCTGTGTTCTGTGCCTTTTTTTTCATGAGAGTGCGACTGCTGGAAAGTTGTGTGTAAGTAGTAGTAGTCAGTAGTTGATCACAACTTTTCACAGCGTTTAGTGACTTTTTGTGAAACTTTTTTTTTGCAATAAAAATTATGGATCCCAGTGTGCGGCTTCATTACTACAGTGACTAATAAACTTTAATGCGCTCATTACAACATTCAAAATTCTATCTGTCGCAGCAAAACATATAACTCACATTTTTTTCTATGGAGTTTATTAATTCTAAATTCTTCACATTGATATGTCATTATTAGATCCAGCAAACCGTCAACTGTCTAGTAAAGTAAAATAGAAAAAAGGAGCTGCAATTCCGCATAATTTTGTTTATATGTAAGGTATATATATACTAGTCACTAGTTGGTAGTTTTAGTATTATTCGGTGTGTCATGTGTGCTTTTTTTGAGTAGTTTTGAGTTGAAGTAAAAGTTTTACATAGGTGATAGGACACAAAGGTATACATATAAAATGGGTAAAGGTTGAACTTTAACCAGGATGTTTTCCTATGATTTATTATTATTCACTGTCAACTGTCTGTGATGTGATGTGAAGTGATGTATGTACAGTATTTCCCATTAATTTAACAAGGGATTACTCAACGTACCTACCTATACAACCTACAAGATGTTTCACGGGTTGGCCTAAGGGGGGGACTGCACCTTTCTACCGTAACTTATAAAAGATGCAACAAAGAATGTCACTACACACTAGGCTGTTCAAGTCAGATTAAAGTCACAAGCGGTGTCGAAATCAATGTTTTCACAACAAATTGAATCTATTATTTATTCTAAACAGGAGTTTTTGGTTGATTACGTTAATACTAAATATAGAGCTCTCATTTTCCTCCACCAAATTCGTTTTGTGCGTATTCCAGAAATTACGTTCAAAACGATTGTTTTTATAACTAGTTTGACCAATTGTCTATCCACTGTCGAAGAGGTTTTTGTCAAATTCCAATTTAGAAGTCGTATTATTTGGGCGCCGAAGATGAGATGTCGAAACATCTCCATATATAAAGCAAGGTTAAAAGTTTCATTTTTCTAGCTTCAAATTGAAAAACTTTTTTTCGATTTTAGCTTCGACAATGTTTAGATATAAGGTTGCAGCTACTGTAAAAAATACTTGTGTATTCAGGCAAAGTCTGGGAATTTACGGCTAGATGTGCAGTCCTACCCTTAGGCGGAGTTGTTAGTTTGTAGGCTTGGGCTTGGGCCTACAAAAGTTTTCGAGTTGAATCTGCATATACGTTCTTAGTTTTCCTATATTAATCGTAAGTAAGTACTAGTATAACTTCTGCTGATACCTACGTATTTGCTATTTCCATAGGGAGAGCACTGAAAATATATAATTTCAATTGAAAATTCAAGTAAGCAGAAAAAAGTTACTCACGAGGTTTTTTTTTAGAAATAATTTATACACACCAACCCCAACCACTGGTATAAATTACTAACTACTGACATATCATATTATCCGACACAACCCTTTATTCGTAGTTGGTAGTTATATATCGGTAGTTGTATGACTAACAAGAATAAATAAAACCCGAATAATAATATATATAATTACATTTAATATGTACCTAGTTACAGTATGCATAATTATTTATCACCATGTGCAATTCTCCTACTAATAGTCGCATTGATCTTTTATGTCTGGAAATAGAGATCTATACTGTAAGTGGACAGAACTTTTAACTGATTGTGGATGTCTGTATTTAATGTGATCCATATTATGATTTTATAAAAACAGACGATGGATCGCCTAACGGATTTGATCAGCTCGTCATTCCCAATACTGCCAGAATCTCCTCAGGAGTCACCAACAATCTCATCACCCCGGCCCATCGTGAAGTTATCCTCATTCTCATCTTCAACGCCAACGCCAGCTCGACAATACAAAGGGAGAGAGGACGCCGTCCTCACTCACATTGAGTCGACTCTGATCCGTGTCTTGACTCAAGTGGGGCAACTGGAGCACGAATTCGATGCGTTACTGGGTTAGTTCTCCTTTCCATATTACCATCATCATCATCATCATCATCCGTCCTTTTCATCTTTTTCTTGTCGCCTCCTTTTACTCTCCTACACTTCTTCATTTATCTTTCTCCTCCACAGACAGACTTACTTGTACTTGAGACACTAATACTATTTAGTATTTTACTATTTTCGACCGATATGTGTGTGTGTGTAAGCTTGTTCTTCGGCTTCGGCAATCTGTAAAAATCTGAAGCACATGTGTGTATGTATCCTACAATTGCAGTACTAATATAATCATATAGCTGTACTCTATAGTTATACACCTACATAATGTTATAATGCAATAATAAAACTAGCTTTTCATCGCATTTCCATACACATAAATAAATACGAAGAAAAAAAATTTCGTAATCCATAACACTGTGGAATAGCGTGTTCCAAAATTTGGAAGGACTCTGACTGTACCACAGATAGTTTGAAAAATTTCAATCTCTTGTCACTGTCTCAGATTCTAAATGGTGTAGTTCTTTACTGGTCTGGTGTGGTAGTATCAGGAGGTAGTGCTATTAGTACAGTAAGTATCTTGACAATGTTTTCACTGTGCCGTTCCACATTTGATATATACATAGTGAAACTCTCCGACATTGGCTCGAAACTATCTCTCCTCTCCCACTCATTCATTTGATCTCTTACGAATCTTCCGTGTCTTTACTTCTTTTGATATTTTTTTCTCCCTTGAACTCGAATGGCAACAGTCAGGATCGGAGCCGGAGTCGGGCCGGGCTTGTGAGCTGTTAAGATAAAACGACCACGATACAATGTTCGACTTGTCATATATTATATTCCTATAAAATCCCTCTTCCTCCTGTTTCATATTTCTCTGTGTCTGTCAAGTTCCAAAGTTTTTAACTCTTCAACGTATACCTACCTACCTACCTACCTACCTACCTACCTACCTACCTACCTACCTATCTGTATACATATACGACCTTATGGGAAATGAAAATGTGTGTGGATTTGGATAATAGAAAGAAATAATACAATATTTGTTAAAGTTGGAGCAAGTGCATGATGCTCATGATGATGATGATGATGTTATGGCAGTTGACGTAGTGAGACGAATTTGTGTTTTTCGAAGAGATCATCTGGTGAAATCATTCCCAATGCTCCGGTCCCAAGTTCCCAACTCTTCCTCTGGTGTGCAGTGTGTGTGTGTGGTATACGACTAACCCAATACTGAACGAGACCGAGATCGTCACAACGACGGACTGAACTGTCCATGTATAATAATATCAGTCGAACTCTGGAGTTTGGAGAGAGTGAGAGTAGGAAGGAAGGGACGCGAAGGACTTGACGGAAGAGAGATCGAGAGGGAAAAGTTACTATAGAGAAGAGATCTATAGTCTGTGTGTGTGTATGTGTGTGTGCTAATTCATTTTCGATTTCTTTCTACTTTTCCTTCTTCTTCTTCATCTTCATCATTCAACGAATTTATTAGCAGTACTGTTACGGTCTAGTTTCTCCGTCTTCCTTCCTAATAGTAATAGTCCCCGAAATTGAAGTCCAAGTCGAACTGCAAAAGCAATGTGATGTGGTCTGTTTCTGTTTATTTACGTTACGTCTCTCCACTACAGCTCGCCTTGTGACGATTGAGACGCTTTATTAGACACCACAAGGTAAACGTCTCGGTCTCGACAATTGTCAGAGTTGTTTATACAGAAGAAATATATTTGTAGAGATCATCTATACATCTTGTATCTCCCGAGTTGAGGTCTGCTTCTGCTCGTGCCAAAGTACACATGCAGTTGTGTAAAGTAAAAATTAGTATTAAAACCGCCGTTCTTGTGTTAAAAAAATACAAAGGAATTACATATTTCCCTAGGTATATAGTATGTATAATTTATTACAATTTATTATTATTAAATGTTACCTCTTGTTAAGTTACAATCTAGATAGGTAGTCTATCAATAAAATTTAGTGTGGATATCACAAACTAAAACCAATAACAAAGTTTAGGTCGGAACTACAAAGTATTTAAAGATTAATTTTTTTCAACAAACTTCAAAATATCAAAATTAAAAAAAAAAACAGTCTCTTTAAGAACCTACACCTAGTTACACGAAAATGATTCGTTAGATTTATACAGTTTGTCTTTGGGCATTTTATTTTTCAGTTGTAGACGTCCAGAAATCTTGAGCTAGGTAGTGAATATAATTAATTGTCTTCAATTTTTAAGTGCGATTTTTAGTGGGCGTCTTACTTATTTATTAGTCCTGAATGATCTTGCACCTTACCTCGCAGAACATAACATTTATTTACAAAGACGGGTGCAGTCCAATCCAGAACTTCTCACCTCCCGTCCCGCTTTCCGCTATGCTTGCTCTCTCTCTCTCTCTCTCTCTCACGATTGATGTGAAAATTGTTTTCGTTTTTCAGTTCCCTTTTTTATTTTTACTAACTTAGTGCAAGAAACGATGGGACGTTTTATTATTATTATTATTAGTTTATTAGAGTTTGAAATTGGGAATCGTGAGAGTTGAACTAATGGTTTTTATTTATGTCACATAGTGTTTCAAGAATGGTATAGCGTAGGAGACGATTTTGTTATTTTTGAATTACTGATGGGCATTTCATGAAAACCATTTTCCCAGTATGTAGGTAGTACAGTATAGATCGTAGGTATAGGTAACTACCTACTGAGTCCCACTATATGCAACCTTCGTAACAGTTCTTTCAATTTTATTTGAACTTTATTTTGTGAGTTTCAAAGGTTACAGGGATAGGGAAAGGTATATAGGTGGGCTGAGACATTCAGAGCGAAAGAAATTGGAGTCACAAATAGTGACTCACTGGTGACATGGGTTTATTTAGTTTATTAACATTATAAGGACTTCGATTTTCGGTTTGGATTTTTTCGCCGTCGAAAAAACTTGTGCTGCACCTTGGGAATTCGAATTGGGATTCAAGTTGGAAGTGGGAATTGTATTAAGAATTTCGGAAGTGATTGTTCCTTTAGCCACTATTGACTCTCTATCCTGATAATATTATTTGCTATGTGTTGAACAGAGAAAGAGAAAGGACAAGCCGAGGACGACGTTTTGAAGTCTGGTCAAAATCAACTTAAATCCTTTGCCATCAACTACAAACTCCTGAGTTTGAATTTTACAACATTCTTCAAGAATTTGCATGAAGTTGACGTTCTCATTGAGGACGAAACAGAGAGGAACCCCATGGCGACGGAAAGTACGACCTACGAGGAGGTTGATGAGATACTGAAAATTTGTCGGGAACATGCCAATGAAATCGTGATCAATATTCGAGAGATGGTAAATTTTAGCTTGAGTTTATAGACTATATATTAAATGCAGGGACCGTCGTAACTCAAAGTTTTAGTTTTCGTCTGTATAGAAGTATGCATATGCATGTGTTCCGAAGCATGTTTCACCGTTTCTTTCACGTTCAATTTAAAAGTATTCCAAGGAGATCTTTCTATGTAGTGTGGACGAATATGTATATTTCATGCAGATTTAAGTACGGTTAGAAAGGGTTAACTGTGTTATTTTAATCTGGCCAATCTATTTATGACGTTGACGTGAAATTAAAAAATAATTCATTCACCATGGATATTCATGTCACTTCTGCCATTTATACATGAGGGGCATAGCTTCATATGTCTCTGTAGGCAACAGGAAATTCTGCTCATCGTATGCAAAAAATGAGCAACTGACACACGCTGCATGTGGTACATATTTACATAGCTATACCTCCCTACAGTCTACAGTAACGTATTTTACAGTACGTAGGTATGTATAATTAGTAGTACCTATACCTCTATAGATTATGTACGAACGCACAAATTTCCGTTCCGTTCATTATTTTCCCAGAGTTTTTGCTTCTGATTTTTCGTGCAGTAAAAAATATGAATCTGTTTGCTTGTGTATACGGATTAAATTCTTAAAGTAGGTAATTGAAAAACTTAAAAATATTTATTCGTATGCATCTGAAAGGAACCGGAAGACGCAGGGAACATAGATGAGGCAAGATTACTAGCAGCTATTGAAGAGAAAAGATTAGAGTGGGATGAAGCGATGCGAAGGAAAGCAAAAGCAATTGCAGCTAAGGATTTGCAACAAATTGAGAAACAACTCTCAGACTTGCGGAAGCATCTTGAACTGACCAGAGGACAATATGGCGAAAGTCTTATAGCTGCAAGGGAGTGCTCCGCAAGTTTTGCAGCATTTGAAGAAACTATTGAGGTAAAAATATGTATTGCGGACTTGAGTTGAAAACTATTTTTCTCATATTGTGCCTTTCTTTCAGAAAAAAAATATTATAGGCTATAGCTTCAGAAATAATAACGTCTAACGTTATAAACACGTACTTATACAATCTTCATCCACGAATAGAGATAAATTTCGTATATCATAAATTTAAAGAAAGTGTGTCGTTTTATTTTAGATACTCGGCGTAAAAATTGACAAATTCATTCAAACTGTCGATGAAGACATGAAGGGCAAAGTTGCAACCTTGAAAGAGAATTGGGCGGCTTTCTTACAGATGACGAGGGAGCGGAGGAGGTTGATTGATTTGAGTCTGCAGTACTTCACACTCGTCAATGAGGTGACTAAGTTGCTTCGAAATAGTAACAAATGCAATTTTTTTTACATCGGTATTTACTCTATATGTACGTACATTCATTCATGTCAGCATCTTGTCAAAGCATTCGAAAACTTCTCCTTTGCATTTATTTGACAGGTTCTTTATGAGTTGAGTTACATATAGGCACTTACGCGATTATAACATGCTACACATAATAAATAGGTACTATCTTTATGTAATATACTGTGCATTAGTGCATTCCCGTATATAATGTGTAAAGAAAATTTGATTTCAATGTGCGACTCCTACACGTGTATTACAATATATCTTTTGCAGATAAATGGTTTTTGAGAATGTAAATTTAGTCATGTCTGAATGCACTAAAGATGAGTATGAGATTTTCCTGCAGCTTTTTACGACTGCGACTCTTTGTATAAAAGAGGTTCCACTATAATATATTACATCATAACATAATAGATGTAACTATTTGGATCTTATCAGGCGGAGACATGGTTTAAGGATGGAAGCAAACTTCTCATTACAATAGCTAGAAAGTCAGCAAGTGTAAAAACTCCTGAAGAAGCAGACGAGTTACTGACTGAACTTGAGGCTTTCATTAAACCTGGGGAAGTCAAGCAGGATGAGCGAATTGGCAAAATTTCACAGCTTGCTTCGCAACTCTATGGTGAGTGTAACTTTTCTATATATGAGATTTCGGCTTTCTCGAAGTTTTTTTATAGAATTGATAAAGTAGGTAGGCTCACTTCATCTGATTATGGAAAATGACTACGTACGCATTTTCTCTTCTTCCCACACTGTAGCCTACATACGAACTTTATATTTACCCTATATACTACGTAGTTTAAGTAAGATTATACTATATCATTTCGGATTTCTTCGGCTTCCGCTCTGCGTAAGAAGTGTAAAGTTATCGTAGAATGTAGAGTTGTTCGACCAAGATTAAGGTATTTTTATGAGGTTTTAAGCAATTAACCTAGACATGCTTTGAATATTTACTGATGAAATATTCACTATGAAAATGTTCTTAAAAGATTAGTTTAATGTACTCCCACACACGCGAGGAAATCCCGAAAAGTTTCACCGCAAAAGCTGCATTGTTCTCTGTATAACGCATGTATCCACTATCAACCCAGCTGGTGAATGCTTGCTGTAGACATGCAAGAGTAGAGAATTCACGAGATATGCACTTCCGTACATTTTCATTTTTTATTGAATTTTTTGTACAATATACAGCGTTCTCCGTGCTACTATCTAAATTTAAAGCTATCAACCGAAAAGATTACCTACAAAATGCAGCTCGCATGTACTTTTAGTATGTTAAATTACTCAGATTGTAATATTACTTACTAGTAAGCTCACTTTATTTTTTTTTAAATGAAGGCGAAGAGAAGAGAAAACTTTATGATGCATTGATGGTGAAAGAAAACCGTGAGATGATTGACTCGCTCACTTCTATGAATAACGAACTGAGTGTCTTAGCTAAAAATTTACGATACAAACATGCACTGAGTGTACCTGATGACAATGTCATAGTAAAAGTTATAAGTCCTGTGGCTACAATTAAGGTTCAGGATAATCAAGATACGGAAACTGAAGCTGGTCCTCCTGTTTCCGAAATTGTTTCTTCCGTAAGCGGTTTTTAATTAAATATATAATTTTAACGAGTTGTTGTGCATGCTTGGAGGAGTCCATAGGACCAAAAATGTACTTGCCTTCAATTTGCAAGTTATTTTGTTTATTACGACATCAACGTCTCACTCCCCATATTTTCACCGTTACTGTAGATGTCATCATCAACGTCAACAACGATGTCCTCCGTCAGTACATCAACATGGACGGATACGCAGCAGTTGACCGCACCACTGAATAATGCATACCATCGACCAATCACACCGACCATGGTCGAGAAAGAAACGCAGTTTGAGGTTGTAGCAGCTGACAATGTCGTACCTACTAAAACAGAGCGGGATACAGTTACACAAACTGTGGATGAAATCCAATTTGAGAAGGAGACTCAAACTGATATAGAAGAAGAAATCAAACCTGCTCCCATTTTAATTCCGCCTTCATTCTCAAGCCCACTCCAGGACATTGCAATTAATGAAGGAGAGAAGCTGCGGTTTCAGTGCATGTAAGTCAAGTCGGTTTCGGTTGTTGACTATTTACACACGCATGTTTGTTTTTGCCAACATCAGTACCCTGCGCCTACGCTTTATATCTCTCCGTGTTTTGGCATTTGTCATTTTCATATTTTGGGGATGACAAAATTTAACCCACATTTCAGAGAGGGTTTTTAGTACAATGCAATCACCGATTTTGATTTCCTGACGCTTTATATAAGCAATATTCATGCAGCATGCAATAATAATTAATACGTTGCTCATTGCCGTCTTGGCTCTTATATATACAGTATATGTAATGGTGTGTATCCATTTTAAAATTGCATTGAATGTTTTGGCGAGCAGAGTTACAGGAACTCCTGAACCCAGTATTATTTGGCTCAAAGACGGCCTCCTTGTCACATCATCCAATTTAGACTACAAGACGGAAATAAAGAATGGAATATGCTCTCTGACAATAGACGAGACTTTTGCTGATGACTCCTCAATTTTCACTTGCCGAGCAGTCAATGACGCTGGAACTGCTGACACCAGCGCCAAGCTCCTAGTCAAAGGTAAATGATTTTTATTAACGCTGACGTAATAATTTGAGTATACTGTATTATTTACAAGCTTGAATGCAATTACAGTCAGATTTAGAAATTTAAAAGTACATATTTTATCCAAACTTAGTTCGTCTTCTAACTCTTCTATCTCTAAATTCTATAAATAAGCTTTACTTAGTATTCATTATATGTATTCTTACTGATGGCATGGCCAAGATCGCTGACTCTTACTCGTGGAAGTTGTTCCTTTTACTTCGTTACTGTTTACTCAGTTACTGCTGATAGTGTGTTAGTATTGGTTACATGTTATACTCTGACGGCATTAAGTAGTATTTTTGTAATTCGAAATAGAATCACAAGACAGTATGCTGTCACCACCCAAATTTGAAATGCCGTTGCCACAGTCGACGAAATTAATTGAAGGAACAGTCAACCATCAGCTTTCGTGCTTAGTGAAAGGAAATCCTCTGCCCACCGTGGAATGGTTTAAGAACGACGTTAATATTGATACAGCGGCCGAGTTTATTATTACCTTTAACAATGGATTGTGCATTCTCAAGTTTGGTGAGGTTATTTTAGAGGATGAAGGCATGTACACATGTCGGGCTACTAACAAAGCTGGTGAGGCTGAAAGTTCATCAGAGCTCCTGGTTGAAGGTATTAGTTCTTTAATTCATAAATATAAAAAATATTGTACACCTGCAAAAAACGATGGAATTTTTTATTTTGATTGAAACTTAAGTGTAATAATATTTTAATATTTTTCCACAGCTCGTAGCATTGCTTTCCTTGAGCCTTTGTCAAAGAAAACAATGGCGAGAACAGGACAGAAATTAAAATTAGAATGTCGAACGAATGTACCGTGTGACTTTCAATGGTTGCATGATGGCAAAGCTGTTAAGGAAAACATTAAGGTTTGATTTTTTAATTTTTTAAAATTTTGAAACTATATCCCATTTTAATTAAATACAGTCAATATGAATTATAAACTTTCAGAAGAATCATCAATGTAATTTATATTTAAATAGAGTGATTCAATATCGTCAGTTCTACTTATTGAAGAAGCATACGCCAAAGATTCAGGCCATTATGTCGTCACTGCACGAAATCCGCGTTTAGGAGAAAATAAATGCAGCTGTCACGTTGTCGTTAAGGTATGAATTATTTTGTTTAATATTTCTTTGAAAAATCTTATCAAGCAATAGTTATGCACGACTTAATTCTGGAATTTATTTTTAGGGAAGACTACCCAATGAGACATCCGATTCCGAAATTCACTCTGATATGGAGCCAATAAAGCCCAAAATTAAAATGGCCTTAGAAGATACAGACGCTAAGGAAGGTGATAAGGTTCGACTGGACTGTGTTATCGTCGGACAGCCGGAGCCTGAGGTACCACTTTTTATAATGCTGTGACTGAATATTATAGTAGTATTTGTTTTTGAATAATTGATTCTAATCGTTTTTTATTGTAGGTTATATGGTATCATGATGGCAAGCCGGTGAAAGAAAGTAAAGATTTCCAGCTCATCTTCCGTGGTGATAAATGTTCTTTAATAATCAAAGAAGCTTTCCTAGAAGACTCGGGAACATATCGTGTTTCTGCAGTTAATTCTGCTGGGGAAGCTAATAGTACATGCAAACTGAACGTACTAGGTAATTTTTTGCAAATTTAAGTTAGTTGTTCTATAAAATAAGAGAGATCACTTTTCCAGTAAAAAATAAAAATCATTCGTTATTTCATGCATATTAATGAATATAAATTACTAAGCACTAGAAGAATTAAGCAAAGGAACTCAATCCGAACCAAGTGATGTGCCAGTTGCTCCCAAATTTTCAAAACTAATAGAAGATACCATGGTAAATGAGAATGAGGAAGTGGCGCTCTCTTGTGCTGTATCAGAAGGAAGTCCTGCACCAACTATTAAGTGGTACAAGAATGCTGTTGAAATCACTGCACAACCTGGTTACTCGGTAATATTAATATTTTCAAATATCAGCACTTCTTATGTCCAAAGCTGTTGTGTTTAAAAGTACAGTTTAGGCAGTAAATTGTTTTTATAAATTTAGATATCGTCGAGTGAAAACGAACACGAGCTGAAAATTCTCAAAGCTTTACCTGAACATCGTGGAAATTACATGGTTAAAGCGTCGAACATTTTAGGAGAGGTTAAGTGTTTTGGCTGTTTAATAGTTAAAGGTCCTTTATCTTTAGAAAGTCCCTCAGTTGTCAGAAAGACTGATGAAGTAGTATCTTCCACTAAGGAACCAACAGAAATCATCGAAACATCCGTTCATACTTCTGTAACCACGCAGCAACTATCCTTGCAACAAAACACTGTGGACACTAATGAATTTAGCCAACAGGTACAGATGCAACTCAAACTCAAGTCTGTTTCAGTTACTCCTGACTCTAATTTTTATCAAGCAATGTTTTTTATGTATGTACATAGTAAATATAAATTTATTTAGTTGGAATCCGTCTCCGTACAAGATAGAGCTGCATTTTTCAAATCCAAAGAATCTCCAAGTAAATCCTCTTCGTCTAATATACCTCTCCTCATTAGGCCAAGGTCACATGTAGCACCCAGATTTGTTTCTCCAATAAATGGTATAATGGCTGATGAAGGTAGTATTGTGGTTTTGGAAGGGCAAATCGACGGTGAGTTAAATCTGTAGATTATTGGAAGTTTCAAACAATGTATCTTGATTGCACGGAAACAGAATGCAATTACAAATGTTTTTTTTCTGTCATAGGCTCTCCTGACCCTACCATAAAGTGGACAAGAAATGACTTAGATTTTGATTTTGAACCTTTAACAAAATTTTCACATGGAAAGGTTACGCTCGAGCTTCGAAATATTCAAATTAGCGATGGTGGTCGATACGCCTGCCAAGCTTCGAATGATGCTGGAATCGCTACAAGTGTGGCGGACGTAGTTGTCAGAAGTAATTAAGCCCTGTTTACTTTAATATCTGCTCTGATAAATCTTAATTTATATTTATAAAACGTCTTTACTTTTCCTTGTGTTGTAAAACTGAATCATCGTTAATTTTTTCAGAAAATACTTTCCCGCCAGTATTTGGCAAAAGACTTCAAGCTCAAACAGTACAGCGTAATAAGAGAATTTATATGGAAGTCGAGGTTATAGGCACTCCCACGCCAAGTATTATGTGGTTTAAAGATGGAGTACCAGTGGACACCAGGAATCCTGAGTATCAGTTCAGGACTGAAGGAAATCGTCATATTCTAGTTGTTCCCAATGGTAAATGCAGACTTTATTTGTATTCAATGAATTATAGAGCTCATTAGAAATCTGACTATTGTGTAGTATATCTTGAATGTGAACATTGCAGCTACTAGTGACAAAAGTGGACAATATATGGTGAAAGCTTCAAACGAAGCTGGGAATGCTCAAAGTATTGCAGATGTAGTTGTTTTGGGCGACCAGAGGCGATCATCACCTGCTCGTGGGGTTACTATTTTTGAAAGCACTGTTGGAATATCAGATGTAAGTGAGATTTTAATTACTGGTTTGAGTAGTATCTATATAGTACAGGTGATAGATAATTTAGGGGATTACTGTGGGTAAATATTTATATTTAATTAATGCACTGGGCTAGTTGGTTGGTGATGGGGTTAAATTTTTCTGGGCTTATTTGCTTTAATAATTTAGGAGCTTGGGGCGCCTAAACCCGTGACACTCATTTATGAGACGCGCTCTTCTACAAGTCAAGTATCCAAAACTCATAGCGACCAATCTTCTATTAATAAAAGTAGCATTCGCTCAATATCTTCTCCGACGCCAAAACACGTTCCCATGATTCTTAAGACTCAGCCTACCCTTCCATCTGCTGATTCCTGGGAGCATACTGACCCAATACCTAGGCCAGTGCTGGAATCTCCAAGGGTTATGTCACCAGTGGGAAAACCTGTTGCAGTTAAAGTAGAAAGTATCACTGTAACCTCGGAACCTTTCAAAGATCAGCACAAGTCAAAATCTTCGGAAATTTCCACAGCAACAACAATAACGGATGGAACACCCAAGAAAATTATGAAAGAGATAACTTCTACTTACGTGGAAAAATCAACCGCTATATTTAAATCCACTCCTGCATTTTCACCAATTACAAGTCCAACACCCTTATCCAAAATGCAAGGAATTTCTACTTCCACGACTTCAGAAACTAAGATAGGAAATATTAGCAAGACTAGCTCCGAAATAGAAGCTCGTACTACACCTACAATGAAAAATATTCCGATTTTACCACCTCCTGCTCCTTGCTCTACTCCTGAGCCACCATTAAAACCATCCACCGCCTATATTCCTAGTAAACTGCCTGAACACATAGTTAAATTCATGGAAGCACCGCAGATAGAAAATGTTTCGAATTCGAATCAAGTTAAAAGCATTAAAGATATTTCATCTGCAGGTATAATCTCTTCAAATGGCGACGGAATTCCATTCCAGCCTCCAAAGACACAGATACCAGTAGCCGTAAAGCCAGTACAAGCTCCGTCGCCGTCCAGTGTTCCTACTCCTGCCCCCACGCAATTCGTCACTTCGTATTCGACTAAAAAAGATGCTACCCCATTATTAGTTGATATTCGAACAACAACATCTAGTGAACTGATAATGTCCCAGTCACAGACAACATCAAATTTCTTACCTGAGCTAATTCCTGGACCACCCCCAGAAATATGTTATTCCCCTAAGCCTGAAGAATTCCCTAAGAAATTTCATGTTTCAGAAAAAGTAAAATTTTTGGAAGAACACCAAAGAAAAATGTCGATACCTGATATAGCAGGTGCTGTTCGAATACTTCCGCCGGAGCCATCGCCCCCTGTGGTCCCTCCAAAAGAAACTCCAGTCCTGTTAAGAAAAACACTTGCTCCCACACCTCCACCTAAGCCTAAATCAGTATCTGTTACACCTGAACCGCCGTCCCTTCTTGAATCATTTCCAGCTCTAGAACCATTTCCTTTCAAACCAGATGGTGGTATGTCAACATCGAAAGTAAAACCTCCTCCTCCTCCAAAGCCAAAGAAATTTGTGGCTGGGGAATTCCGTGAAAGTGATTACGAAAGTGACTTTGAAGGGAAAATCCCACCAAAGTGGCAACCTGTTACATCTGCTTTTGTTACTGTAGCACCTCAAACTGCCAGCGTACCTCCAGCACCAACAACAAGTTTTGTTCCACATCCAACTACTTCTGTTTCTCCGTTACCACAGATACCTCCTTCGGTATCAGTTCCAACAGTTACAAGTTTTCTGCCCCCAACATCCGTACCACAAGAGCAGACGACAGAATCCAGTTTACCCCCACAATATTCTGTAAAAAATCTAGTCAAATCTTGGCCTCCTGCAGAAAGTTTTGAAGAAGAAATTCATAAAGAACAGATTGATACAACTAGAATAGCTACGACCGTTACCGAGGATGTAAGTCGCCGCAGTATAAGAGATGATGTGAGTTTTTTCGAAGGCATCGTTCCAGCTCCAGCTACGGAGATACCAGGAAGAATAACCCCTTCAGTAGAAGCCCTATCCATGGATAAGATATGGGCTCGTCCATTAGCTAAATCTAAAATATGGCCACCAGTGTCTCCGTCTCCCACAATAGATGCTCCTGCTCCTGCTCCTGCTCCAATTGCAAGTGCTCCTGTCATCCCTCCGAAACCAACTACAAAACCTGTAAAAATAGCACAGCCTGTGGCAACAACTGTTACCACCACAGTACCGACCCCGACGCCGGCAATCGAGCCAGTAAATTATTATATTTCAACAGTTTCGACTCCTCGAAGTACCCCAATTAATAACGTTGAAGAGGTGTATCAACATCAGCAGTCATCATCAACTACTACCACAACATCGTCGACGTCGCGTCAGTCCAGTAGTTATCAATTTGAGCAAAAGACATTACAAGTTTCTGACGATGCTGTTAAACGAGGTCCGTCACCAACTGTCATCACGGATCGAGGAGTTAAACCTTCAGATTCGAAAAAAGGCTGGCCTCCGTCATTTGTGCCTAATAGCTCACCTCCTTTTAAACAAGTTCAACCCAGTTGGATGCAGCCTAAAGGGAAAAGCTCGACTGTCAGTGGTGCTGGTGCTACAGGTGGTGCTCCATTTAGTTCGTTACCGGAGTCAACTGTCTCCGTACTCCCTAAACCAGGGACGCCACCGGAAATCGGATTCGCTCCATTTCCAAATTCTATTTCTGGTCTTGGATCTAGTCACTTAAATAGTCAGTCTATGTTCACGTCGTCATCCTCTTCCTCGACCTTGTATGAAAGTACTAATAAAACTCTTGAAGAGGTGAGTCCTACTCCAGTCAGTAAGAATAATAATAATTGCTCTGATTTATAGTTACATACATTTACATAAAATAATTCAGTATTCTCCTAAATTAAATGATCTTGTCCTATATATAACTATATCATCTTTACAAATTGTTCTTTTACACTGTTTACTATCTTCCTCTATCTCAATTTTGACTTCAGCCCCACTCAATTTTGGTCTTGATTGACTTTGACTTTTTAATTTTAATGCTACATTTTCCCATTGCAAAGAGCCATGTACACTTATGCAGAGAATAATTAATGTGTTTCAATTGTAGATTACTTCACTGTTACCTGTTACTCACTAACCAATTCCATATTTGAATAATTGCAGTAGCTCTAATATTTAATCTCAATACAGAATCGTAAGTACATAATTTTAAAGTTGTATCCTTGTGTACTTTAAAGTTAATGTCTATTGAAGTATTAATATATTTATTTATTCATTTCTAACTAATTTCAATGTTAAATAGTAGTAATTAGTAGAAATGCTTTTACTCTCTCATATTCATCTAGTTTATTCGGTAGAAGTAAGCTGTAAATAGTTGAATATGTTAATCGATTTCGTAAAAGAAGTATATAATTATCCGTATTTAATTATATAACGTAGCTGTCTATTATTCTGTATGCAACTTTATGAATTAATTACTCATTACTGTGTATTTCACAATTTTGCTCATTTCCGATTGTGTCAATATTGAATATATACAATATACAGTATAGTACATATGGAAGTATTAATTAACTATTGCTTAAATTAATGATATTCGTCATTCTCGTTCTGTTCTTCGTAGTTTGTACAGTGAGTTGTTACTTTAAAATTTAAGTGGTTATTCTATAGTACTTTGGAAAGTATTAAATAATCAAATGTTAATGCGTAATAAATTATAGATGACAGTGACTGTGCCAAAATACTAAAAACAATGATAAATGTGCGATGTAGTTTTGTCTGTGGTCGCTGTCGCTCTTTAGTCGTGTGTAGCGATTTACGATGATAACGATTATATAAAATAACGAAAGGGGAAAAGCTATAAAGCTGTATGGTATTACACGCAATTTTATGGTTTGTGCTATTCTTGCCATCCAATAAAAATGCCGACGATTTAAATGTATCTACTCAAATCCTGGAAAATTCAGTAAAATGAATCATCGGTACTTATTTTGAAATTAGAATTAATATTTGCATTTTATAGATGTATGGGTTTTCGTTACACGTGGTTTTAAAGTAGAAATGGATTTATTAGACAAAATGTATGGGTTTCAGCTACATCTGGTTTTAAAATAGAAATTAGTTCATTTTCTGCTATAAAGTAATTTTTTTGGCTCCCATAATTTTATCCTAATATATATAGGTACAGTTGTACATAATTTCTAAATCTTTGAGTTCTACCTAATTTCTACGTGGCAATAATTATTTATTCCTACTTAACCTACACATATATCTGCTTATCTATAGCCTATAGCTTTTAGACATCGTTTGTTCTAGCTTGGACATTCAAGAATGATATTGGTAATTAATTATTATATATTAATAATGTTATTGTCAGTGGGAAACTATACGCTTCACCAGTCGATGTTTGATCTTTTAAATGTTGTAGTATTTTCAGTCATGTGATCGTGATAATAGCTTTAGAAAATGTAGATAGATTTGTGACAGTTTATTTTAAAAGTGTTTTACATGAGCATGGTGTCATTAAAGTTGCAGTACCAGCCAATGCGCAATGTTTCATATTATGAAAAAGTACCATAAACATCTACCAGTATCTGTACTACAACTGTTTTCAAAGACGAAAAATATTATTTAAATGTTTATGTACCGAAAACAATTATGATTTTTTCGAAAGGCTTAAAATGGTCTTGGTAATATTACATAAAGCAACAGTGCATGACTTACAATTTCCTGGATTTAATTTACATGCGCGCATAGATACGCTTCTTTGCATATTTCAAAGTCACGTTGTCTGGTATTGTTTCTTCCATAATGTTAGCTATTTAGGGACAGTGAATCTCGCAATCTTTTCAACCACGTGGAGAACACAGATATATGTATTCTTTATTTATAACTGTATAATACGGAAAATATTTAAATATTATTTACTTATTCAATGCGTATATGTGTAATTATTTAATATTTTTTGCTTTGGGAACTCTCGGAGTTTTTTCTGGCAATAGAATGCCGATAATATCAAGTCTACTTACTGCAACGCATTACACAACTGAATGTTATATAATTAACTGTAGCGGACTTACGGTTTATATAGCTTATAGTTTGGGACTTTTCCGTGTACTAGGGAAACGTTTGCTGGATTCACAAGGGTTAGACTAGCTAGATATTATTTCCATGTTATTGTTATGTATTTTTCTGTTTTAATCTTGATTTTGATCTTCACCTTCTGGTTGTGTGATGTGGTGGGTGGTGGAACACATACAAAAGTGCAAAATAATCATAACTTTCATAAAGCATATTATTTTTCTGTATGTGATTCGTATTCTCGTGATTGTGTATAACTTTATGTAAACTACAACTACCCCAACGAGCACTCCTTTAGTCTTATTACTTAGATTGCACTATAGACAAATGCAGAGTGCAACTAATCAATGCAATGTATTATGTGTTACCCATTTAAAAAGCTCAGGTTTGTACATCCAGGTGAGTACCAGCTTTAAATGTTTAATCCAACCTTTTTTATCACTTTTTAGAAGACACTAATAATATATCAGTGACACTGATAATGTAAGTAGTGAGAGTGCATCCATTTATTTATTTACTTATACTGCATTCTGCTCTTTAATAATTTGACTGCGCTCGCTTTCTTTAAATGTGTCTCCAAAGTAGTAGCAGATTTTAACATTGCAATTATTACATTAAATTTTAGCGTAGAAGAGAGATACTAATAACTATATATATATTTTATCTGTAATTGGATTTGACTGTCAATGCATTGCAATTACTATAATCCTCTCTGCTCTTCTTCTGTTTCTATCACAAATCAAATTGGTATTAATTATTATTCATAATTTATCTAGGTTTTTGAAAACTATTGTTAAAAACGCTATATCGCAGCACACTATATACAGACACATATAGTTTCAATTAGATATTGTAGAAGCTTTTAGTCAGCTAATTACATTGACATTTTTTTTAGAGCTTTCATATCAGTAGTTCATAAATATTGCTGTGTACTGAAAAATCATTTCTTAATGGCAAAATTACATGTAACAGTTTTAAATTCAAGAATGAATGAATTGAAATAGGGGACAGGATATTCTGGAAGCCCAATGAAAGTTCATCAGTCGGGCACGATTTTCCATATCATGAAAGATCTGCAGCTAGATCCCCCGTATCCCACCGCTCAACAGTGGCACCAGAGACAGCATCAACAACAACCGGCCTCACTACCTTTACAACATCAAGAATCAGGCCAACCTCGTGTCATTCCGGACATTAAGATTTCTTCCGATCGGGAGCGAGATGCAGATCGAAATATCCAATTCCGGGAAAATACGACCACCACCTCGTCCAAATACGAGCACATGGAGGAGATACATCAACATCAACAGCAAATTTTATCTCAGTCACATTTTCAGAGTCAGAGTCATCAACAGGGTAGTAGTGACGTTGTCGTTGGAGATGGAAGTGGGAGTCATCGTAGAACAACGATGGCACAGTGCTTCACGGGTAAAAACGTTCCGCGCATCATCCCCTCAAAATTCGTGAAAGGGGATTTTTACGAGAGTGACTATGCGAGTGATATTGAAGAAGCTCGGATCAAACCGAAATGGGCACCAGTAGCCGAGAGTGACACGGACAGTGAACCAGTGTATCGTCCCATTCAGCCACAATTCAAATGGGAAAAATTTCATAATAGAGCTGCTACTGAGGCTTTGGAAAGCTTGGGTCAAAGCTTTGTTCAGAAAGCTGGGAGTGTCGCGGAGAAATTCTCAAACGAGATGGTCCAACCTACTTCGTACAGTCATGAAGAACGAAATATTCAAACAGGTTTCGAAATTTACTTTACTAAACATTTATTTACATTAATTAAATTAAAATAATATTTTCTGAATTTGAAACAAGCTACCCACCAAATATTGCTACAGACTAATTGAATAAAATTGTGTTTTATTCCTTTAGGTGAGAGTCAAGATCCTGGTTTAATTTACTTTAAATATGATTTTGGCTACGAATTCGGTGTTGTCATGCCCAAGGAAGATAACTCTGCAGGGGAGGGGCGCCCTTCTTCAGGATTAAGCAGAAACAAAGACGATATTTCCCTGCCTATTCTACATGAAACTACTGCCAAGAAATATTAATTATTCTACTAAAACTAATTTAAATTATTTTAATTTATTTTCATCTATATCTTATTGTTACGTAAAACTAATTTATTTATTTTATGACTACAGATACATACCTATATGATTTAACGAAACTATGAAGCAATTCTAAAAATCAACTAAAAGTCTAATTTATTTTACCTGTGTTATAGTCCCTCTGTATAAATAGTGCTAGTGGACGATACCAGGAAAACATAATCTCTACTAATATCTTGTAGTAATATATCTTGTAGTAAAACAAGCACATTATTATTATATTTTTGTCTTTTTATGTATGACTTGGTTCGTATTATGCTACTATACTTATACATCATGTGCAGTCAAAGTGTTTCTAGTCAACTTTCAATATGTAAATTGTAAATACAAGGAACCGCATCCGCTTCGTCGGTTATCTTGGTATTCAGCTAATTAGGCAGATAAGGACATAAACAGAAACTCACTAATTCTAAATCTATAATACGCTATTTGTACGAACGAATGTGCTTCGTAATTTTAACTGCTCGCTATGCAAGGAGAAATATACTGTTAAAAATTGATTGTTGCTAATGGAAATAAATCTATTTATTCGCCTAATACATGGACTTGGCTTTTACAGAGATGAATCAGTTTTCCCTCTACTTGTTCTGATATCAAATGCACTATGCAGCAGGGTGTGACTGTGAATTCATATGTACCTACTTTTAAAACTTTATACGTATCAACAATAATAATTATTGCTATTTTATTTTTTTATTTTTGTTTCTACCTATTTACGTAATTTAGTACATTGTTGAAATACTGGGCGGATTTGGACGCATTATGGGTTATTTCAAATCTCTTTAAAAAATAGAGACATTCGGTGATTTCATTTTTCACTTCGAACCCATACAACACTTTTACAGGGATTTTTCGAAATTTTTCTTTAAAAAACTGGCTTTTTCACGAAAGAAACTGTTAAAATATCTCGCTGAACTCGAATGCAATAGCTGTCATATTTATATTCTGCTAATCTTGACCGTTCGAATAATGTATCATTTAAGCCCATACTCAGTGAGTCACCGGTCTAAAAACCGAATTTTCGGTTTCGACAAGATTTTTGCGGGAACTTCAAATTGCCTACTATCACTGTTACCTTATGGGGCCGGACAAAAATGACGTCATCCATGTTGAGGGTGTGTCACACTGAAAATAAACTACGTGTTAAACATTAACATTAAATTTAAGCAATACCTACGAGGGTGACAAGGTGAGTGGGTCCAAAATGTCATAAATTTGAGTGGCATCATTTTTGTGCCCGGCCCAAATTGGTTTATGATGTAGGCAGCGTTCATTTAAAGCTGAAGTGAGGTTCACAAAACAACTATAATTATGTTAAAGTTCAACGTAATATCTCAATTGATTTAAAAAAATTTTAAGACATCGTGTTTTAGAAATCTCTCTAAAACGTGTGCGTTTGGACAATGCAAGAGGGACATATTGGGCGGCACTACCGACTTCGGATGAAAGTGACGCTTCTCTGCGATGGATTTCTGAACACAGGTGGCACCCTATCGGTTCTTCATCACACTGACCTGAAGTAACAGTAACGTCAACATTCTCAGTGCACATGCCCATGGCGCATGTTCATAATGCGCATGTCCATGATGTGCATGTCCTTGATGTGCATGTCCACGATGCACATCCCCATGATGCACATGTCATGTGTTTAGACTGTAAATGTTAAAGCTGTATATACAAATTATATAGATTTTTCTCTAAATAAAAAAAATGCCAAAAATGTACTGCCATTTTGTGCAGCAGAAATTCACTCACATACGAAACGGAATCTGAGGATTTTGACCCTAAACTATTTCTCAGCTTTACATCCAGCTATAATCGAGCTCTGGTTTCCTGGTCCTGTTTGAAATTCTCCAAGCAAAGTACACATATTTTATGGTGCAAAGTTATTTCTCCACTACAGCCCCGGAGAGAAGATCCTACGACCCCTTTGAACAATTTAAATTACTTACAATCGTAGACAATCCTCAGCGAAAACGGAATATTGCATTTACTGTCAACTATTTGGATTCCAAAATGAAGCCTGGATCGTGGTACTCGCATGACACGATGGTCGTTCATGAAATCCCATCCAGCGAGGGACGGAAACCTAGAAGAATGGCTAGGTAAAAAATACGCACAATTTCAAATACCATAACTATATTACAGTTAATTAAAAATAAGTCTAAAAATCAGATTCAGATTTTTTTAAAAATTTTTGATTTCAATTTAATTAATAGTTTCCTAATATAATTCATTTTTACACAACGTGTATCCTATGTGGGAGCGTGACGTCACCAATTGCATTTTCTATTGACTACCTCCTACTAGTTACGTGTTACGTTCTACACCTACTGCTCCACCACTGGGAACGGTTTTAGAATTTCATGGAAATAAAATATTACAAATCAAATAGGGTGAGAGTGCCTAATTGTGGCCGGGTTCATAAAAGGTAAACTTTCAAAAATCATAACTTCTGAACCAGAGCTCGCAGAGAAAAACCTAATGTACAGAATTGTTGGCTGAATCTCGCTTATTAAGATTAAAAATAATCGTGAATGCAAATCATAGCGCTTTCAAGATACAAGGAGATATGTTTACAAAGTCAGGATTTTTGAAAATGATCTAAATTGCCCTAATTGTGGCCGGGCGAGTCCTAATTGTGGCCATCCTTAAATTTCTGTATTTCAATACAATTTAAGCACCCATGATGCTAAAGTAGTAGCAGCTGATTATTTTCAAAGAAAATTGCACAACTTGCATTCGTGAGCAGCAACCAGCATATCTGCTTTTCTCATGCTGAAGCTTTCTATCATCTGGAGATTCTAGCAAGAGTCTCAGTTAACTAACGATTACGTTTTTCTAACGGTCTAGCTAACGAGCACACTATCAATTTGATTGTTTAATGCGTCAAGATTGCCAGTTTGCTTCATACGCAATCCCAGATTCTGTAAATGGTATCATTATTTGTATTATGGGTGGCTCGTAGAATCTGTCCGTTTGCTACAATGCTAAACATGTTAGGATGGTTAAGCCCGTCGAAAATATCTCAAATCACCGTGAAATCGCTCGAATACGAACCGAAGTTATTTTTTATTTCTTATTAGTCCTAATCTTGGTGTTGATTCGCACTCTGGCTGCCTGCTAGGCAACAGTGCACTGATACTCGGGAGGAATTTTGATTTTATTTTCCTTTCTTTTTTGTGGTAAATATTTGTCGTGAGTCTCCAAACCTTACCCTTGTGATGGGCAATTAGTCCGTTACGATGGTGAGGTGGAAATTCCTATCAAAATATTACCCCCAATCACTTTTTCGAGCAATTCAAAAAGTTGAATTTGGATTTTTTTTTTCAATCCTCGTTGTGCTACTGTTAAATTTTCCTACGTGATTCTCACTCCTCGCGGTGCTGCCGCGTAGCTACATAGTGTATTTTTTCTACAATGTGCACGGGGTGGTTCGGCAGGTTACATCCTTGTCGTGTGGATCGTATACTGTGTGGCACGGTGTAGCATCGCTGTGGTGTGGGTTTTGTGTGGGAAGGTTTGACAGCATCAGTAGCGTGGTTTAGTCTGAGGTAGACTGTATTCAAGGCGAAGACTGTAGTTTACACTCCTGTGTAGTATGTTTCTATTTGGAACTTTAATTTGTCAGGTCTAGTACCAATTAGTTGGGTGATGAGCAGTAAACTCTGATCCTATTTTCCTTAGCTAGGTGTCGTAGGTTGTTTTTATTTTCGCTAGGTATTCACTTCCTTCCATTTAGTATTAAATCCTGTTTAAGATTAAGGCCCGTACGGGAAAATCCGGTGACGTTTCATATGTCACTGGTTATCCCGTTGGCCAAAATTAAACATTGTTATAATGGGACGTCCGCAATGGGCCTTATTGGCCTTGGCGGTGTCTGTGTGGATCAGTATTATGATTTACATGGTGCCCAATAAAATAATAATAATAATAAATAATAATCTTGGTGTTACATGCAAGAAACCTTGCAATTTATTAAGTTTAGACCCGGCCACATTTAAGCATCTGCAGTGGCCACAATTACAGCACTTCGGTGAAAAATTGAGGATTCCAGTTTTTCAACTTTTGCTTCTATCTCGAAAAATAAAATTTCAATCTAATAGCGTAGATTACTTACTTAAATTAGTTGATCATTACTCATGAAAAGTGTCAACTTAAATGCTACTGCCGTAGATTGAAATTAAATTTGAACTAGGCCACTCTAAATACGAAAAATCAGGAAGTCGATGGGACAGCTTTTGTAAATTTTGTTTGGTGTCACTGATTTGATTTTTGCGTCTTAAATTTGAGTGTAGCTAGTACACACCAGTATCTCTCTATGCCTTAATATAAATTTTCTATGTTGAGACATGCGCGTCAAATGGAGGGGGTGGCCACAATTAGAGGATGGCCACAATTAGGCACATTCACCCTACATAATAAACAATGTTTATTTCAACTTCAAAACTGTAAATATCTTTTAAGAAATAATGTATTCAATCAAAGTATTTGAGTGGAAGTCTAATTATTTATTTCATGTGTAATATAAGCCAAAATGTTGTGACAATACTTATTATGAGATAATTTAATAGCACAACTAAATTGGCGTAGAAATTACTTTTTAAAATACAATAGTCCACACAATTGCCACACCACAACTGCCAACAAAAATAAAAGCCTTGTCTATTAAAAATATTAAATATGTAATAACTACTTTTGTTTTAATAATGGGGTATAATTTCAATTACACAAAACCTGGGATTTCCTTGCTTCACTACTTGCTTATGGTTATGGTAAAAGCAAAAATTAATTATGGTCAATTTTTAGAAACTAATTTATCCTTCAGATATAAGGAAAACTAAATAGACGAAGATGGAAGTATATATTCTAATTGAAAATTTAGTTCCAATATACAGCTAAATTTATTCCAATTACAATATATTCCTGTAATGAATGCCCATTTATTTTAACGTCTAATTAAATCATTAAATTATTTTGTGTTATTAGAAGTAAAAAAAATTAAATATTGCGGGCAAAACAATTACTAAAAGTTGGGCACATAATGGCAAAGGGTGTAATAATAATTATCTAATTAAATATAACCTTATGTGATAAACTGGGAAGTGTAATTAACTATATAAACTGTAAGGCTTAATTTCCTAGAGAATGGATTGCTACGTCATTTACTGCCTATAAGCCATACAGAGAAGTTCACATTTAGCCTAAAACAAATTTTCTAGAAATTTTTCAACAATCAAAAACAAAAATGGAATCAGGCCCCAACTAAGAAGGAAATAGAATCCACAACACTCGCTCCCACAGGTTCTCTCCAGATCTTCCAGACAGCATCGGCCATCTGACAGAAAAGGAGGGAGACCCATTGAAACAGATAATCAAAAAGAAGATACAACTCGCGATCCTTCGATCCTACGCCTATCAACCAAAAGATGAATCAAATGAAGACGCTGCCCTGCGGCAAAGAAGCATCTCGAGGAAAAAGAAGCGTGGAAGAAGGAGAGCTCAGCGTGCTTCTGCAGTACCACACGGGATTTCGAGGAGGACACCGGGCCACGATCGACTCGTTGGAGAGCGTGGACTCCTTTCATCTTCCTTCAAGAATTACTTTCATTTCCAATTTTATTTATTTTTCCTTTTTGGGAAATTTTGAAAATTCAGTGGAAGGGAAAAGCAAAATATGGAAACTCCAAAGGGGATAAGACGTTTACAAGGGGATTACTCCGAGAACGTCTGTTGGTATATCGTAAATCTAAAGAAAATAGAAAAAGTCATGAATTATATCTCTGTGCCTCATGGTTTCCATATTCGCCATTCCCCTCTATGAGTTCGCGTTAAGTTTACTACAGTAATAATTCGAAGTCAATAGACCATAAATTAAGAATGTAACAGTATAAAATTAATATTTGTGAATTACCTGTACTTCATCTGGACCTGGATTCGGAAACTGTATGCACTGCTATAGCAGTGCGCGTAAGAAAATCATTGTAAAATTATTATTATAAAATTATATGTGTGGACGAAAACCTAATAAGAAAAACAAGAACATTAATTAATTTTTGAATCATTAATCCTTTGGCTCCCGGTCTTAAGCCGAATGGAGAAAATTGTATCATTTTTGATTGAATTATAATTTCTTTTGCTTTTGAATTTAATATAAACTTAACTCTATAACTTACTTCTCCTCTTTGATCGTTGTGGTTACTCATTTAATTGGCAAAATATATTCGATTCTCATCATTGAGCATTCCGTACCTATAAGTAATCAAATTCAGTAAATAAACTGGCCTAAATAATTATATGATTGGCATAAAATCTTAGATGTCGAGTGTAGTTCCTCGGGACTCCTCGTACGTAATCGTAGGGACCCAGCTCCCGTTCATAATATAAAATAAAAAGTCTAAAACTTGGCAAAATATAATTAGCAAAATTTTCGAGCTACTTACCTCTGGAAATCCTACGTATAAAATTAATACTCGAATAGTGAGGAAAAATAAACTGAGCTCAAATAATAACTATAAATAAATGTAAATAAAATAAATAGAATTTACCATTGTAGCTATATCTGAGATCCTTGGTTGTCTGCAGCAACTGAGCTTCTCCCCCTTTTTATGGGTCTCCGGCCTCCTCCGGAGTGGTGGACACCCCCTTCATAAACTATATCTACCATCTGACATTATCTAATTTATAATTAAAAATCTAAAAATAAAAGTATGGGTGTATTAAGGAAAACATAAATTCATCAATAAATGGGGAGAAAAATCCCCACGCGCTAACTTGAGGAGGTAAGGTAAACTCAGGAATGGCCTCCCACCCGCTCTCCGAAGCGGGGGAGAATACCATTCTTGTTTTACAACACTTCCTTAAATAGGCTTACGCTCCAGCTACTTTCCAAGCTGTGTATAATACCCTTCGAATTCAATCCAGCCACAGGGCGTGTACCCGTGTAAATAGGGCACAGTACTTTAATGTTACTTTTAACCTTTGATTTTCCAGTTCTTAAAAAGTTCCTACTTTAAAATTATGCACTTACAGTTTACAGCCATGAAAAAGTCACCAATTACACAATGATGCAGTCCGATGCGATGGCAATTTCCTCGAGTAATTAAGATGCACAGTGGAATCAATTATACGTAGTGGGTCAGACTACGGGTATCACGGATTTATAAATAATAAAATAAAGAAACTATTTATTATCTTTCACACAAATCAATCGAACACTTAATTCATTAATCAGTGATTAGGAGAAGTCAACAATCTCGTAAATCACAAATAAACTCAGATTAAATTGAAACTTTGGGACGATAATATTTCTGCTTGCTACTCGTCCGCGTTCGCCGTGATACTAAACCTGCAAAGGAAAAACACGTCCCTTCATCCCTACACACAGACAATCCAGAACCTTCCTAAATTCCTATTCCCTAACACACAACGCCAAAAATACGAAACCAAAACGTACACACTTTACATTTAAACTGCATGGCTTTTTTTCCAAACCTTCTACGACTTAAATTACTCAAGAACGTTTCCAGCAAATCAAATGGAAACTAAATACATACTTAAAATCGCCATCCACTCATCACACTAAATACAAATTCATAATTCATGGCCAAAATAATAATATATGAGCTGCCGCAGATGGCACCACAATAATCACTTAAAATATGAAATAAAAATAATATTTAATTCTTCTTCTGCTCAGCAACAGGGCGTATTAAAAAACAAACTAATAAATACAAATTATTTCTTTTAAATGTATACGCCTCCATATATTTTACATTTGCGATGTACACTGTCTTCACATTTGTTAAAGAAATTGTCCTGCCCGAGAACAGTTTGAACCTAAACCATTTTTCAATCCACTTTATTTATTTTCTCGTTTATACACTTGGTTCTTACATTACGCTGAACTGTAGGAGACGCGACGATGCCCTTGTACTGCTCTGGAATACTCTCTTGGACGACTCGCCAAAAATCCTTGTCAAGAGACACCGAAGTTTAAGCCGGGAGAAATTAGGTTGTTTGAAAAAATTAAAACATAGCGTTTTGATGTCGAAGCAAAAACTTTTACTCGTCAATCTAACCCCTATGGTTTATTGCACGGGGACGTTTGCTAGTATGGTACTTTTAAGTGATCCCACGAGACCTAATCTGGCTGTCAATGTTATGATAGAGGAGTATAAAACAATTTTAAATTACTGTCTAATTGGTGCTTTCGAAGTATTTGCAATGTTTTATGCAGTGTCCTGTATGTGGTTTGTCGGCGTTATATTTCTGACAATGTTTGAACACTGCAGTAGTATCCTTAACAGAGCTATGACATCCTTGGAGGAAAAAATGTGAGAATTTAAAATTTTCTAAAAAATGTGTTCAATAATGTTTCAAATTTTGATGAAATTTTGAAAAAAAATCAACGCTAACTGTTACTGCAGAAATTCAAGGAAAATGACAATAGAGGTCATACGGGAATCCGTGTCCCTCTGCCGCCAACTTCAACTCCACGTTCAACTCTATAATCACTGCTTATCGTATAATAATTTCGTGTTCAAAATCTTCTGTTTGAGTGGCAGTATCGGTTGCTTATTTTTTGCCATTCATTTCTTTAGTAGCCACCATTTTGTGGCAGTATTTTGTGGAGTTGTTTCCTTTGATTTAATTGTTGGCTATAATTTTACATTTGAAAAGGCATTTCAAATCCCGCGACAAATTAAATTGCTTAAAAATGGCATTCTTTTGGCAGTGAGGGAATTGCAAAATCAACGTTCTGCTGCTGCTGCTGATACTTCTAAAGAAAATCATATGACAGTGGATTCAAATTAAAAGAAAACCCTGTGCTTAAACAGATGTCTTTCATCGTGACGTCCATCCCAAACATTGGGATCAAAGTTGGGGATTTTCACGTCATGGAGAGAATGTCCACTTTGATTTTTATGCATTTTGTTTTAGGCAATGTTTTATCACTTTTAATCACATTCCAGTAATGTTTAAATAGGATTTGCCGTTATATAGGAACTAACACAGCATAGTAAAATAATGACTCACCATTAGTAAATTTAATAAAATTACCAAGCGTAGAAACATGGATTTAAAATAAATGTTGCGTAAAATCACAGCTTTGTTCCTATTTTGTTGAATTAAAAACACGAACAGTTGGTTAGAGAGAGAGAGATTTGTAATAACTTTTGACAAACATTGTTTCAAAAATTATATTTTTAGTTTATATTATAATTAGTTTCCATATCTTGCGAATTTTTGAGTTTCTGACGTTGGTTTTATTGGAATATTAGTTGTTATATGTGGGTTTGTGGGTATAGCTTATAGACCCTTAGACATCGCGCATAATTTGACCCCTTAAAGACCTAAAATAATTTCCCTTAACAGCACGGCGTACAATTTATTCCCTTGAAGACCCAAAATAACCTTCCTTAAAATCACGGCGAGTGATTTATTACCTTGATAGCCATAAATAACCTCTTTTAACATCACGGTGCATAATTTGTCCCCTTGAAAGCCAAAAATAACTACCCTTAACAATACGGTATAAGAATCCGGTTGTAGGACATTTTCCCCCCGGACACTTTCCCCCCTGGCATATTCCCCCCCGGACATTTTCCCCCGCGGACATTATCCCCCGGACATTTCAGTAACCCCGGACTTTTTCCCCCCGTACCCTTATTTAAGATGCTAAGATGCATATTGTTATGCTACAAAGTAATGATTCGCTAAATTGTTTACTCATAAATCCAATTCAATCTAAAAATTAAACCTTAAGCGAGATCTGCGTAGTGAAACATAAAATAAAAATGTAAACCCCTCGAAAAGGATATTGAAAAAAAATAAACTTAGATCATAATAATATTTTTTAAAGTTGGTAGTTGCTAGCATACTCAAAATTTCATAATGTACTACACTGTTTCTCCAATGTGCCTAAAAATTCTGTACATGTGTATGCTGACGTCGTAACAAATGCTTAGTTACAAGGTCGAAGGTAATAAGACAGGGTAAAACTATATTTAGGTCATTAATAATGGTAAGGTGCCACTACCTCTGAACATAAAAACTTACTCGGGTTTTATAAAATTATTCAAACAAATTGAATCAGAAGTAAAAATTGATAAGTAAATGTTGCAGTGTCGTTAAAATTTTTGTTTCCACCTTTACCAGTTTTAATAATTTCTAATTCCATGTTAGCTTTAATAAATAGGAAACTCACAAAACAGAATGCTGCAATCGACTTTCATGAGAGTCAAACTGCTCTGACCTCTTGAAATAGACAGGTAAAATGAAATAGTAACCGAAATCTATTAGTGTACACTAATTTACTTGCTGATCCGATGCAAAGATAATATGGTAAATTAAAGTATGCAAAATGTTGCATAAGTTTTTTAGACTGTGGAACATATATTGTTAAATATTAATGACGACGCTAATCATGAGAAAATGCATCAACGCTTAGATTCCCTTAGATTACTATAAATATTAACTATATTCTCCCAAAACATTTACCTTAAACGCGTAGTAAGTGTACTTGTCTATATACCATTAGTTTCATTTTGGGACCGGGGGGAAAATGTTCGGGGTTACTGCATGGGGGGAAAATGTCCGGGGGGATATTGTCCGGGGGGATAATGTCCGGGGGGGATAATGTCCGCGGGGAAAATGTCCGGGGGGAAAATATATATATATATAACTATATCATCTTTACAAATTGTTCTTTTACACTGTTTACTATCTTCCTCTATCTCAATTTTGACTTCAGCCCCACTCAATTTTGGTCTTGATTGACTTTGACTTTTTAATTTTAATGCTACATTTTCCCATTGCAAAGAGCCATGTACACTTATGCAGAGAATAATTAATGTGTTTCAATTGTAGATTACTTCACTGTTACCTGTTACTCACTAACCAATTCCATATTTGAATAATTGCAGTAGCTCTAATATTTAATCTCAATACAGAATCGTAAGTACATAATTTTAAAGTTGTATCCTTGTGTACTTTAAAGTTAATGTCTATTGAAGTATTAATATATTTATTTATTCATTTCTAACTAATTTCAATGTTAAATAGTAGTAATTAGTAGAAATGCTTTTACTCTCTCATATTCATCTAGTTTATTCGGTAGAAGTAAGCTGTAAATAGTTGAATATGTTAATCGATTTCGTAAAAGAAGTATATAATTATCCGTATTTAATTATATAACGTAGCTGTCTATTATTCTGTATGCAACTTTATGAATTAATTACTCATTACTGTGTATTTCACAATTTTGCTCATTTCCGATTGTGTCAATATTGAATATATACAATATACAGTATAGTACATATGGAAGTATTAATTAACTATTGCTTAAATTAATGATATTCGTCATTCTCGTTCTGTTCTTCGTAGTTTGTACAGTGAGTTGTTACTTTAAAATTTAAGTGGTTATTCTATAGTACTTTGGAAAGTATTAAATAATCAAATGTTAATGCGTAATAAATTATAGATGACAGTGACTGTGCCAAAATACTAAAAACAATGATAAATGTGCGATGTAGTTTTGTCTGTGGTCGCTGTCGCTCTTTAGTCGTGTGTAGCGATTTACGATGATAACGATTATATAAAATAACGAAAGGGGAAAAGCTATAAAGCTGTATGGTATTACACGCAATTTTATGGTTTGTGCTATTCTTGCCATCCAATAAAAATGCCGACGATTTAAATGTATCTACTCAAATCCTGGAAAATTCAGTAAAATGAATCATCGGTACTTATTTTGAAATTAGAATTAATATTTGCATTTTATAGATGTATGGGTTTTCGTTACACGTGGTTTTAAAGTAGAAATGGATTTATTAGACAAAATGTATGGGTTTCAGCTACATCTGGTTTTAAAATAGAAATTAGTTCATTTTCTGCTATAAAGTAATTTTTTTGGCTCCCATAATTTTATCCTAATATATATAGGTACAGTTGTACATAATTTCTAAATCTTTGAGTTCTACCTAATTTCTACGTGGCAATAATTATTTATTCCTACTTAACCTACACATATATCTGCTTATCTATAGCCTATAGCTTTTAGACATCGTTTGTTCTAGCTTGGACATTCAAGAATGATATTGGTAATTAATTATTATATATTAATAATGTTATTGTCAGTGGGAAACTATACGCTTCACCAGTCGATGTTTGATCTTTTAAATGTTGTAGTATTTTCAGTCATGTGATCGTGATAATAGCTTTAGAAAATGTAGATAGATTTGTGACAGTTTATTTTAAAAGTGTTTTACATGAGCATGGTGTCATTAAAGTTGCAGTACCAGCCAATGCGCAATGTTTCATATTATGAAAAAGTACCATAAACATCTACCAGTATCTGTACTACAACTGTTTTCAAAGACGAAAAATATTATTTAAATGTTTATGTACCGAAAACAATTATGATTTTTTCGAAAGGCTTAAAATGGTCTTGGTAATATTACATAAAGCAACAGTGCATGACTTACAATTTCCTGGATTTAATTTACATGCGCGCATAGATACGCTTCTTTGCATATTTCAAAGTCACGTTGTCTGGTATTGTTTCTTCCATAATGTTAGCTATTTAGGGACAGTGAATCTCGCAATCTTTTCAACCACGTGGAGAACACAGATATATGTATTCTTTATTTATAACTGTATAATACGGAAAATATTTAAATATTATTTACTTATTCAATGCGTATATGTGTAATTATTTAATATTTTTTGCTTTGGGAACTCTCGGAGTTTTTTCTGGCAATAGAATGCCGATAATATCAAGTCTACTTACTGCAACGCATTACACAACTGAATGTTATATAATTAACTGTAGCGGACTTACGGTTTATATAGCTTATAGTTTGGGACTTTTCCGTGTACTAGGGAAACGTTTGCTGGATTCACAAGGGTTAGACTAGCTAGATATTATTTCCATGTTATTGTTATGTATTTTTCTGTTTTAATCTTGATTTTGATCTTCACCTTCTGGTTGTGTGATGTGGTGGGTGGTGGAACACATACAAAAGTGCAAAATAATCATAACTTTCATAAAGCATATTATTTTTCTGTATGTGATTCGTATTCTCGTGATTGTGTATAACTTTATGTAAACTACAACTACCCCAACGAGCACTCCTTTAGTCTTATTACTTAGATTGCACTATAGACAAATGCAGAGTGCAACTAATCAATGCAATGTATTATGTGTTACCCATTTAAAAAGCTCAGGTTTGTACATCCAGGTGAGTACCAGCTTTAAATGTTTAATCCAACCTTTTTTATCACTTTTTAGAAGACACTAATAATATATCAGTGACACTGATAATGTAAGTAGTGAGAGTGCATCCATTTATTTATTTACTTATACTGCATTCTGCTCTTTAATAATTTGACTGCGCTCGCTTTCTTTAAATGTGTCTCCAAAGTAGTAGCAGATTTTAACATTGCAATTATTACATTAAATTTTAGCGTAGAAGAGAGATACTAATAACTATATATATATTTTATCTGTAATTGGATTTGACTGTCAATGCATTGCAATTACTATAATCCTCTCTGCTCTTCTTCTGTTTCTATCACAAATCAAATTGGTATTAATTATTATTCATAATTTATCTAGGTTTTTGAAAACTATTGTTAAAAACGCTATATCGCAGCACACTATATACAGACACATATAGTTTCAATTAGATATTGTAGAAGCTTTTAGTCAGCTAATTACATTGACATTTTTTTTAGAGCTTTCATATCAGTAGTTCATAAATATTGCTGTGTACTGAAAAATCATTTCTTAATGGCAAAATTACATGTAACAGTTTTAAATTCAAGAATGAATGAATTGAAATAGGGGACAGGATATTCTGGAAGCCCAATGAAAGTTCATCAGTCGGGCACGATTTTCCATATCATGAAAGATCTGCAGCTAGATCCCCCGTATCCCACCGCTCAACAGTGGCACCAGAGACAGCATCAACAACAACCGGCCTCACTACCTTTACAACATCAAGAATCAGGCCAACCTCGTGTCATTCCGGACATTAAGATTTCTTCCGATCGGGAGCGAGATGCAGATCGAAATATCCAATTCCGGGAAAATACGACCACCACCTCGTCCAAATACGAGCACATGGAGGAGATACATCAACATCAACAGCAAATTTTATCTCAGTCACATTTTCAGAGTCAGAGTCATCAACAGGGTAGTAGTGACGTTGTCGTTGGAGATGGAAGTGGGAGTCATCGTAGAACAACGATGGCACAGTGCTTCACGGGTAAAAACGTTCCGCGCATCATCCCCTCAAAATTCGTGAAAGGGGATTTTTACGAGAGTGACTATGCGAGTGATATTGAAGAAGCTCGGATCAAACCGAAATGGGCACCAGTAGCCGAGAGTGACACGGACAGTGAACCAGTGTATCGTCCCATTCAGCCACAATTCAAATGGGAAAAATTTCATAATAGAGCTGCTACTGAGGCTTTGGAAAGCTTGGGTCAAAGCTTTGTTCAGAAAGCTGGGAGTGTCGCGGAGAAATTCTCAAACGAGATGGTCCAACCTACTTCGTACAGTCATGAAGAACGAAATATTCAAACAGGTTTCGAAATTTACTTTACTAAACATTTATTTACATTAATTAAATTAAAATAATATTTTCTGAATTTGAAACAAGCTACCCACCAAATATTGCTACAGACTAATTGAATAAAATTGTGTTTTATTCCTTTAGGTGAGAGTCAAGATCCTGGTTTAATTTACTTTAAATATGATTTTGGCTACGAATTCGGTGTTGTCATGCCCAAGGAAGATAACTCTGCAGGGGAGGGGCGCCCTTCTTCAGGATTAAGCAGAAACAAAGACGATATTTCCCTGCCTATTCTACATGAAACTACTGCCAAGAAATATTAATTATTCTACTAAAACTAATTTAAATTATTTTAATTTATTTTCATCTATATCTTATTGTTACGTAAAACTAATTTATTTATTTTATGACTACAGATACATACCTATATGATTTAACGAAACTATGAAGCAATTCTAAAAATCAACTAAAAGTCTAATTTATTTTACCTGTGTTATAGTCCCTCTGTATAAATAGTGCTAGTGGACGATACCAGGAAAACATAATCTCTACTAATATCTTGTAGTAATATATCTTGTAGTAAAACAAGCACATTATTATTATATTTTTGTCTTTTTATGTATGACTTGGTTCGTATTATGCTACTATACTTATACATCATGTGCAGTCAAAGTGTTTCTAGTCAACTTTCAATATGTAAATTGTAAATACAAGGAACCGCATCCGCTTCGTCGGTTATCTTGGTATTCAGCTAATTAGGCAGATAAGGACATAAACAGAAACTCACTAATTCTAAATCTATAATACGCTATTTGTACGAACGAATGTGCTTCGTAATTTTAACTGCTCGCTATGCAAGGAGAAATATACTGTTAAAAATTGATTGTTGCTAATGGAAATAAATCTATTTATTCGCCTAATACATGGACTTGGCTTTTACAGAGATGAATCAGTTTTCCCTCTACTTGTTCTGATATCAAATGCACTATGCAGCAGGGTGTGACTGTGAATTCATATGTACCTACTTTTAAAACTTTATACGTATCAACAATAATAATTATTGCTATTTTATTTTTTTATTTTTGTTTCTACCTATTTACGTAATTTAGTACATTGTTGAAATACTGGGCGGATTTGGACGCATTATGGGTTATTTCAAATCTCTTTAAAAAATAGAGACATTCGGTGATTTCATTTTTCACTTCGAACCCATACAACACTTTTACAGGGATTTTTCGAAATTTTTCTTTAAAAAACTGGCTTTTTCACGAAAGAAACTGTTAAAATATCTCGCTGAACTCGAATGCAATAGCTGTCATATTTATATTCTGCTAATCTTGACCGTTCGAATAATGTATCATTTAAGCCCATACTCAGTGAGTCACCGGTCTAAAAACCGAATTTTCGGTTTCGACAAGATTTTTGCGGGAACTTCAAATTGCCTACTATCACTGTTACCTTATGGGGCCGGACAAAAATGACGTCATCCATGTTGAGGGTGTGTCACACTGAAAATAAACTACGTGTTAAACATTAACATTAAATTTAAGCAATACCTACGAGGGTGACAAGGTGAGTGGGTCCAAAATGTCATAAATTTGAGTGGCATCATTTTTGTGCCCGGCCCAAATTGGTTTATGATGTAGGCAGCGTTCATTTAAAGCTGAAGTGAGGTTCACAAAACAACTATAATTATGTTAAAGTTCAACGTAATATCTCAATTGATTTAAAAAAATTTTAAGACATCGTGTTTTAGAAATCTCTCTAAAACGTGTGCGTTTGGACAATGCAAGAGGGACATATTGGGCGGCACTACCGACTTCGGATGAAAGTGACGCTTCTCTGCGATGGATTTCTGAACACAGGTGGCACCCTATCGGTTCTTCATCACACTGACCTGAAGTAACAGTAACGTCAACATTCTCAGTGCACATGCCCATGGCGCATGTTCATAATGCGCATGTCCATGATGTGCATGTCCTTGATGTGCATGTCCACGATGCACATCCCCATGATGCACATGTCATGTGTTTAGACTGTAAATGTTAAAGCTGTATATACAAATTATATAGATTTTTCTCTAAATAAAAAAAATGCCAAAAATGTACTGCCATTTTGTGCAGCAGAAATTCACTCACATACGAAACGGAATCTGAGGATTTTGACCCTAAACTATTTCTCAGCTTTACATCCAGCTATAATCGAGCTCTGGTTTCCTGGTCCTGTTTGAAATTCTCCAAGCAAAGTACACATATTTTATGGTGCAAAGTTATTTCTCCACTACAGCCCCGGAGAGAAGATCCTACGACCCCTTTGAACAATTTAAATTACTTACAATCGTAGACAATCCTCAGCGAAAACGGAATATTGCATTTACTGTCAACTATTTGGATTCCAAAATGAAGCCTGGATCGTGGTACTCGCATGACACGATGGTCGTTCATGAAATCCCATCCAGCGAGGGACGGAAACCTAGAAGAATGGCTAGGTAAAAAATACGCACAATTTCAAATACCATAACTATATTACAGTTAATTAAAAATAAGTCTAAAAATCAGATTCAGATTTTTTTAAAAATTTTTGATTTCAATTTAATTAATAGTTTCCTAATATAATTCATTTTTACACAACGTGTATCCTATGTGGGAGCGTGACGTCACCAATTGCATTTTCTATTGACTACCTCCTACTAGTTACGTGTTACGTTCTACACCTACTGCTCCACCACTGGGAACGGTTTTAGAATTTCATGGAAATAAAATATTACAAATCAAATAGGGTGAGAGTGCCTAATTGTGGCCGGGTTCATAAAAGGTAAACTTTCAAAAATCATAACTTCTGAACCAGAGCTCGCAGAGAAAAACCTAATGTACAGAATTGTTGGCTGAATCTCGCTTATTAAGATTAAAAATAATCGTGAATGCAAATCATAGCGCTTTCAAGATACAAGGAGATATGTTTACAAAGTCAGGATTTTTGAAAATGATCTAAATTGCCCTAATTGTGGCCGGGCGAGTCCTAATTGTGGCCATCCTTAAATTTCTGTATTTCAATACAATTTAAGCACCCATGATGCTAAAGTAGTAGCAGCTGATTATTTTCAAAGAAAATTGCACAACTTGCATTCGTGAGCAGCAACCAGCATATCTGCTTTTCTCATGCTGAAGCTTTCTATCATCTGGAGATTCTAGCAAGAGTCTCAGTTAACTAACGATTACGTTTTTCTAACGGTCTAGCTAACGAGCACACTATCAATTTGATTGTTTAATGCGTCAAGATTGCCAGTTTGCTTCATACGCAATCCCAGATTCTGTAAATGGTATCATTATTTGTATTATGGGTGGCTCGTAGAATCTGTCCGTTTGCTACAATGCTAAACATGTTAGGATGGTTAAGCCCGTCGAAAATATCTCAAATCACCGTGAAATCGCTCGAATACGAACCGAAGTTATTTTTTATTTCTTATTAGTCCTAATCTTGGTGTTGATTCGCACTCTGGCTGCCTGCTAGGCAACAGTGCACTGATACTCGGGAGGAATTTTGATTTTATTTTCCTTTCTTTTTTGTGGTAAATATTTGTCGTGAGTCTCCAAACCTTACCCTTGTGATGGGCAATTAGTCCGTTACGATGGTGAGGTGGAAATTCCTATCAAAATATTACCCCCAATCACTTTTTCGAGCAATTCAAAAAGTTGAATTTGGATTTTTTTTTTCAATCCTCGTTGTGCTACTGTTAAATTTTCCTACGTGATTCTCACTCCTCGCGGTGCTGCCGCGTAGCTACATAGTGTATTTTTTCTACAATGTGCACGGGGTGGTTCGGCAGGTTACATCCTTGTCGTGTGGATCGTATACTGTGTGGCACGGTGTAGCATCGCTGTGGTGTGGGTTTTGTGTGGGAAGGTTTGACAGCATCAGTAGCGTGGTTTAGTCTGAGGTAGACTGTATTCAAGGCGAAGACTGTAGTTTACACTCCTGTGTAGTATGTTTCTATTTGGAACTTTAATTTGTCAGGTCTAGTACCAATTAGTTGGGTGATGAGCAGTAAACTCTGATCCTATTTTCCTTAGCTAGGTGTCGTAGGTTGTTTTTATTTTCGCTAGGTATTCACTTCCTTCCATTTAGTATTAAATCCTGTTTAAGATTAAGGCCCGTACGGGAAAATCCGGTGACGTTTCATATGTCACTGGTTATCCCGTTGGCCAAAATTAAACATTGTTATAATGGGACGTCCGCAATGGGCCTTATTGGCCTTGGCGGTGTCTGTGTGGATCAGTATTATGATTTACATGGTGCCCAATAAAATAATAATAATAATAAATAATAATCTTGGTGTTACATGCAAGAAACCTTGCAATTTATTAAGTTTAGACCCGGCCACATTTAAGCATCTGCAGTGGCCACAATTACAGCACTTCGGTGAAAAATTGAGGATTCCAGTTTTTCAACTTTTGCTTCTATCTCGAAAAATAAAATTTCAATCTAATAGCGTAGATTACTTACTTAAATTAGTTGATCATTACTCATGAAAAGTGTCAACTTAAATGCTACTGCCGTAGATTGAAATTAAATTTGAACTAGGCCACTCTAAATACGAAAAATCAGGAAGTCGATGGGACAGCTTTTGTAAATTTTGTTTGGTGTCACTGATTTGATTTTTGCGTCTTAAATTTGAGTGTAGCTAGTACACACCAGTATCTCTCTATGCCTTAATATAAATTTTCTATGTTGAGACATGCGCGTCAAATGGAGGGGGTGGCCACAATTAGAGGATGGCCACAATTAGGCACATTCACCCTACATAATAAACAATGTTTATTTCAACTTCAAAACTGTAAATATCTTTTAAGAAATAATGTATTCAATCAAAGTATTTGAGTGGAAGTCTAATTATTTATTTCATGTGTAATATAAGCCAAAATGTTGTGACAATACTTATTATGAGATAATTTAATAGCACAACTAAATTGGCGTAGAAATTACTTTTTAAAATACAATAGTCCACACAATTGCCACACCACAACTGCCAACAAAAATAAAAGCCTTGTCTATTAAAAATATTAAATATGTAATAACTACTTTTGTTTTAATAATGGGGTATAATTTCAATTACACAAAACCTGGGATTTCCTTGCTTCACTACTTGCTTATGGTTATGGTAAAAGCAAAAATTAATTATGGTCAATTTTTAGAAACTAATTTATCCTTCAGATATAAGGAAAACTAAATAGACGAAGATGGAAGTATATATTCTAATTGAAAATTTAGTTCCAATATACAGCTAAATTTATTCCAATTACAATATATTCCTGTAATGAATGCCCATTTATTTTAACGTCTAATTAAATCATTAAATTATTTTGTGTTATTAGAAGTAAAAAAAATTAAATATTGCGGGCAAAACAATTACTAAAAGTTGGGCACATAATGGCAAAGGATGTAATAATAATTATCTAATTAAATATAACCTTATGTGATAAACTGGGAAGTGTAATTAACTATATAAACTGTAAGGCTTAATTTCCTAGAGAATGGATTGCTACGTCATTTACTGCCTATAAGCCATACAGAGAAGTTCACATTTAGCCTAAAACAAATTTTCTAGAAATTTTTCAACAATCAAAAACAAAAATGGAATCAGGCCCCAACTAAGAAGGAAATAGAATCCACAACACTCGCTCCCACAGGTTCTCTCCAGATCTTCCAGACAGCATCGGCCATCTGACAGAAAAGGAGGGAGACCCATTGAAACAGATAATCAAAAAGAAGATACAACTCGCGATCCTTCGATCCTACGCCTATCAACCAAAAGATGAATCAAATGAAGACGCTGCCCTGCGGCAAAGAAGCATCTCGAGGAAAAAGAAGCGTGGAAGAAGGAGAGCTCAGCGTGCTTCTGCAGTACCACACGGGATTTCGAGGAGGACACCGGGCCACGATCGACTCGTTGGAGAGCGTGGACTCCTTTCATCTTCCTTCAAGAATTACTTTCATTTCCAATTTTATTTATTTTTCCTTTTTGGGAAATTTTGAAAATTCAGTGGAAGGGAAAAGCAAAATATGGAAACTCCAAAGGGGATAAGACGTTTACAAGGGGATTACTCCGAGAACGTCTGTTGGTATATCGTAAATCTAAAGAAAATAGAAAAAGTCATGAATTATATCTCTGTGCCTCGTGGTTTCCATATTCGCCATTCCCCTCTATGAGTTCGCGTTAAGTTTACTACAATAATAATTCGAAGTCAATAGACCATAAATTAAGAATGTAACAGTATAAAATTAATATTTGTGAATTACCTGTACTTCATCTGGACCTGGATTCGGAAACTGTATGCACTGCTATAGCAGTGCGCGTAAGAAAATCATTGTAAAATTATTATTATAAAATTATATGTGTGGACGAAAACCTAATAAGAAAAACAAGAACATTAATTAATTTTTGAATCATTAATCCTTTGGCTCCCGGTCTTAAGCCGAATGGAGAAAATTGTATCATTTTTGATTGAATTATAATTTCTTTTGCTTTTGAATTTAATATAAACTTAACTCTATAACTTACTTCTCCTCTTTGATCGTTGTGGTTACTCATTTAATTGGCAAAATATATTCGATTCTCATCATTGAGCATTCCGTACCTATAAGTAATCAAATTCAGTAAATAAACTGGCCTAAATAATTATATGATTGGCATAAAATCTTAGATGTCGAGTGTAGTTCCTCGGGACTCCTCGTACGTAATCGTAGGGACCCAGCTCCCGTTCATAATATAAAATAAAAAGTCTAAAACTTGGCAAAATATAATTAGCAAAATTTTCGAGCTACTTACCTCTGGAAATCCTACGTATAAAATTAATACTCGAATAGTGAGGAAAAATAAACTGAGCTCAAATAATAACTATAAATAAATGTAAATAAAATAAATAGAATTTACCATTGTAGCTATATCTGAGATCCTTGGTTGTCTGCAGCAACTGAGCTTCTCCCCCTTTTTATGGGTCTCCGGCCTCCTCCGGAGTGGTGGACACCCCCTTCATAAACTATATCTACCATCTGACATTATCTAATTTATAATTAAAAATCTAAAAATAAAAGTATGGGTGTATTAAGGAAAACATAAATTCATCAATAAATGGGGAGAAAAATCCCCACGCGCTAACTTGAGGAGGTAAGGTAAACTCAGGAATGGCCTCCCACCCGCTCTCCGAAGCGGGGGAGAATACCATTCTTGTTTTACAACACTTCCTTAAATAGGCTTACGCTCCAGCTACTTTCCAAGCTGTGTATAATACCCTTCGAATTCAATCCAGCCACAGGGCGTGTACCCGTGTAAATAGGGCACAGTACTTTAATGTTACTTTTAACCTTTGATTTTCCAGTTCTTAAAAAGTTCCTACTTTAAAATTATGCACTTACAGTTTACAGCCATGAAAAAGTCACCAATTACACAATGATGCAGTCCGATGCGATGGCAATTTCCTCGAGTAATTAAGATGCACAGTGGAATCAATTATACGTAGTGGGTCAGACTACGGGTATCACGGATTTATAAATAATAAAATAAAGAAACTATTTATTATCTTTCACACAAATCAATCGAACACTTAATTCATTAATCAGTGATTAGGAGAAGTCAACAATCTCGTAAATCACAAATAAACTCAGATTAAATTGAAACTTTGGGACGATAATATTTCTGCTTGCTACTCGTCCGCGTTCGCCGTGATACTAAACCTGCAAAGGAAAAACACGTCCCTTCATCCCTACACACAGACAATCCAGAACCTTCCTAAATTCCTATTCCCTAACACACAACGCCAAAAATACGAAACCAAAACGTACACACTTTACATTTAAACTGCATGGCTTTTTTTCCAAACCTTCTACGACTTAAATTACTCAAGAACGTTTCCAGCAAATCAAATGGAAACTAAATACATACTTAAAATCGCCATCCACTCATCACACTAAATACAAATTCATAATTCATGGCCAAAATAATAATATATGAGCTGCCGCAGATGGCACCACAATAATCACTTAAAATATGAAATAAAAATAATATTTAATTCTTCTTCTGCTCAGCAACAGGGCGTATTAAAAAACAAACTAATAAATACAAATTATTTCTTTTAAATGTATACGCCTCCATATATTTTACATTTGCGATGTACACTGTCTTCACATTTGTTAAAGAAATTGTCCTGCCCGAGAACAGTTTGAACCTAAACCATTTTTCAATCCACTTTATTTATTTTCTCGTTTATACACTTGGTTCTTACATTACGCTGAACTGTAGGAGACGCGACGATGCCCTTGTACTGCTCTGGAATACTCTCTTGGACGACTCGCCAAAAATCCTTGTCAAGAGACACCGAAGTTTAAGCCGGGAGAAATTAGGTTGTTTGAAAAAATTAAAACATAGCGTTTTGATGTCGAAGCAAAAACTTTTACTCGTCAATCTAACCCCTATGGTTTATTGCACGGGGACGTTTGCTAGTATGGTACTTTTAAGTGATCCCACGAGACCTAATCTGGCTGTCAATGTTATGATAGAGGAGTATAAAACAATTTTAAATTACTGTCTAATTGGTGCTTTCGAAGTATTTGCAATGTTTTATGCAGTGTCCTGTATGTGGTTTGTCGGCGTTATATTTCTGACAATGTTTGAACACTGCAGTAGTATCCTTAACAGAGCTATGACATCCTTGGAGGAAAAAATGTGAGAATTTAAAATTTTCTAAAAAATGTGTTCAATAATGTTTCAAATTTTGATGAAATTTTGAAAAAAAATCAACGCTAACTGTTACTGCAGAAATTCAAGGAAAATGACAATAGAGGTCATACGGGAATCCGTGTCCCTCTGCCGCCAACTTCAACTCCACGTTCAACTCTATAATCACTGCTTATCGTATAATAATTTCGTGTTCAAAATCTTCTGTTTGAGTGGCAGTATCGGTTGCTTATTTTTTGCCATTCATTTCTTTAGTAGCCACCATTTTGTGGCAGTATTTTGTGGAGTTGTTTCCTTTGATTTAATTGTTGGCTATAATTTTACATTTGAAAAGGCATTTCAAATCCCGCGACAAATTAAATTGCTTAAAAATGGCATTCTTTTGGCAGTGAGGGAATTGCAAAATCAACGTTCTGCTGCTGCTGCTGATACTTCTAAAGAAAATCATATGACAGTGGATTCAAATTAAAAGAAAACCCTGTGCTTAAACAGATGTCTTTCATCGTGACGTCCATCCCAAACATTGGGATCAAAGTTGGGGATTTTCACGTCATGGAGAGAATGTCCACTTTGATTTTTATGCATTTTGTTTTAGGCAATGTTTTATCACTTTTAATCACATTCCAGTAATGTTTAAATAGGATTTGCCGTTATATAGGAACTAACACAGCATAGTAAAATAATGACTCACCATTAGTAAATTTAATAAAATTACCAAGCGTAGAAACATGGATTTAAAATAAATGTTGCGTAAAATCACAGCTTTGTTCCTATTTTGTTGAATTAAAAACACGAACAGTTGGTTAGAGAGAGAGAGATTTGTAATAACTTTTGACAAACATTGTTTCAAAAATTATATTTTTAGTTTATATTATAATTAGTTTCCATATCTTGCGAATTTTTGAGTTTCTGACGTTGGTTTTATTGGAATATTAGTTGTTATATGTGGGTTTGTGGGTATAGCTTATAGACCCTTAGACATCGCGCATAATTTGACCCCTTAAAGACCTAAAATAATTTCCCTTAACAGCACGGCGTACAATTTATTCCCTTGAAGACCCAAAATAACCTTCCTTAAAATCACGGCGAGTGATTTATTACCTTGATAGCCATAAATAACCTCTTTTAACATCACGGTGCATAATTTGTCCCCTTGAAAGCCAAAAATAACTACCCTTAACAATACGGTATAAGAATCCGGTTGTAGGACATTTTCCCCCCGGACACTTTCCCCCCTGGCATATTCCCCCCCGGACATTTTCCCCCGCGGACATTATCCCCCGGACATTTCAGTAACCCCGGACTTTTTCCCCCCGTACCCTTATTTAAGATGCTAAGATGCATATTGTTATGCTACAAAGTAATGATTCGCTAAATTGTTTACTCATAAATCCAATTCAATCTAAAAATTAAACCTTAAGCGAGATCTGCGTAGTGAAACATAAAATAAAAATGTAAACCCCTCGAAAAGGATATTGAAAAAAAATAAACTTAGATCATAATAATATTTTTTAAAGTTGGTAGTTGCTAGCATACTCAAAATTTCATAATGTACTACACTGTTTCTCCAATGTGCCTAAAAATTCTGTACATGTGTATGCTGACGTCGTAACAAATGCTTAGTTACAAGGTCGAAGGTAATAAGACAGGGTAAAACTATATTTAGGTCATTAATAATGGTAAGGTGCCACTACCTCTGAACATAAAAACTTACTCGGGTTTTATAAAATTATTCAAACAAATTGAATCAGAAGTAAAAATTGATAAGTAAATGTTGCAGTGTCGTTAAAATTTTTGTTTCCACCTTTACCAGTTTTAATAATTTCTAATTCCATGTTAGCTTTAATAAATAGGAAACTCACAAAACAGAATGCTGCAATCGACTTTCATGAGAGTCAAACTGCTCTGACCTCTTGAAATAGACAGGTAAAATGAAATAGTAACCGAAATCTATTAGTGTACACTAATTTACTTGCTGATCCGATGCAAAGATAATATGGTAAATTAAAGTATGCAAAATGTTGCATAAGTTTTTTAGACTGTGGAACATATATTGTTAAATATTAATGACGACGCTAATCATGAGAAAATGCATCAACGCTTAGATTCCCTTAGATTACTATAAATATTAACTATATTCTCCCAAAACATTTACCTTAAACGCGTAGTAAGTGTACTTGTCTATATACCATTAGTTTCATTTTGGGACCGGGGGGAAAATGTTCGGGGTTACTGCATGGGGGGAAAATGTCCGGGGGGATATTGTCCGGGGGGATAATGTCCGGGGGGGATAATGTCCGCGGGGAAAATGTCCGGGGGGAAAATGTCCGTATACCAAGAAGGTTGTAGGACATTTTCCTCCGTATACCAAGAATCCTTTCCCAAAAAGCCCGTAACCTCACCAGCTGCTACTATACGAATCGCAATATCTTCTAGAAATGTTTTTGAACCAGAAAATTAGTCAATAGGTTGAACCAACAGTTTTAAATTTATAATTGCGACGAATGAAAAGTTGATTAAAGTCTTTAACATTTTACTATTTTAATTATAACTAAAATTAATTCAGCGTTCATAAGACATTTAACCTTATCCTATATCAATGTGCTGATACTGCTGATACAGATTCAAATTGTCTTCGTACGAAAAAATTAAGCTAGAGGAAATCGGAATAGTCCAATGTCTCAAAGACAAAGTATCTGCAATTATAATTATGGAACTCGGGATTTCTAAATAGCATGGTTGTATCGGTGTTACATACGGAGGCGTTATTATTATTATACGAAATACTGTATTTCGTATAATTCAGCCCCCTTTTTTCATTGTCGAGTTTGACCCTTATCGAATCCAAAGATAGTTATGTTATTCAAAATTCCAAGTCCAAAGCTATGAATGATTTCTTATTTACTAGAAAACATTGTGGATTAATGTGAAGTGGAATATGGAGTGCCATATGGGTCCGGATTTCTGGCTGGATACGGCTGATTGAGCTGCATTGCTGCATGTTGAATGTTGAAATTGAAATAATTTATAATTCATGACACTGCAATCTGCAATGTGGCTCATTTCTGACTATCGTAAGGCTAACATCCATTACCGCATTAAATATTATTTGTCGATTCGACCAACCATTACCATATGTTTCACTTTTCACTTCCCATCCGGGCAATCAAAAAAATTAGGAATTAATTATATTTTTTAAAACGTTTAAAATAAAATAAGAAAACGATAGTATCCCATATTGTACTTCCTGTTTGAAAAATTCAGCATTTTACTTCATATTGCCTAAAAGACCCCGATTTCACTTGGGACTTATCCCTGGTATAAGTAGGTTGGCCATACGGCCGAGTTGGTCGTCCGCACAGCAAAGGTGGCCCTACGGTCAGCTTTTCGCTACGGCCAACC